>JAMPIV010019880.1:0-82023 GCA_024509875.1 Oreohelix idahoensis | reverse complement strand
ATCGAAGATAGGCTGTCCTTTAGGCGAGTTTTCATTTTCAAAGTTATAATAGCAATAACTAATAACCCATCTGTTCTTCCACTCCAGATAGTTATATATATTAGGCCTCTATAAAACAGTAAACACTGTGGATTCCTCTTCTGTAGACATAAGTGTCTAAGTTCAAAATATACCGCTAATCATGCTGTTTTTAGGATAATCTCTATCCTCCTGGGTTTCTATGCGTAAATCTAAACCTAACAGTTTTAGATGGCTCCAACGAGCGTAACAAGTAGAATACTCTGCCTTCCAACCATTTGTGAGCTCTTGTCACCGGTTGACCCAAAATGCGTTCAGCTTACACTGTGAACAAAAGAAGTGTGAAAGTTTCGTCTTTTACCTTGCTACGAATTCCTAACACAACTTCATAGCAACTGTCGTCTTCCTGACGAACAGAAATAACACAGGGGACTTTAAATAACAGTGGAAGAGTTTCCATCCCCAAAAGTTTGGACATGCGCAGTTCGCATCCCCTCTGACCTATCCAGTCAGCTGGTATAACCTTTTAAGAGGAGTAACTACATATTTACTTTCCCTCAAAGCAAAAAATGAGTATTCGCCCTTAGATTAGGGTTCTAAAAATCTTATTCAAAATATTTCCAAACATAACAAGTATACAGACAGACTACATTATCAATTATGAAAACTGCACATAAGTCCTACCACACCTCCCACGGAAAAAAATGAAACATTTTGTTGTTGTTGAAATACATCTAGGAGCAACATACAATAGGCTCACAACGCATGAATAATGCGCAGATGAAAGTATCAGAAACAAATATAACGCCAAATGTGAGGCTAAGTCGACTCATGGAGCGACCGGTGAGAATATATCTCATAATCTCATAATCGCATAATCGCAGAGAAAGCGTTTCTCTAAGTATAAATGTTTCCAGGGAGGTGTCACCAACGTATTCTATAATGTTGGCAATGACACAATGAATACCAAAAATTTCATCCAATAAATTCATATTAGGTATCTTAAGTTCATGATTAACAAAGAAGAAAAATCATCAAAGAACAGCGGTGAATATACATCAATGAACCGCTAAGTAGTGATACAATCACTATATTACAAATTACAAATGTGTACCTATTTTGATATAGACAGAAACTATTATAGACTTAGACGTATTAGGAAGTCCAAGACACAAAAGTTAGGTGGAATCATGTGGGCATCTAGACAAAATGTCTGCCATCACATTATCTGATCCACGTATAGCTCGAATCGAGAAATGAAAAGGTTGAAGAGCAATTGCATATCGAGTAGACCTCGAGCTCTTCAAATTCTTATTCTGTATAGCCGTAAGAGCTTTCTGGTCGGTTTCTACTATGAAATGTGCGCCTAGAAGGAATCTTTGTTGTTTGAGAATTGACCAGACCATAGCCAACAGTTCACGGTCTAAAACCGAGTAATTCCTTTCTGCAGCATTAAGTTTTCTGGAGATATACATTACAGGATGCAGAGTTCCAGTGTACTCTTGCATTAGTGCCGCTCCAATCCCAGTGGATGAAGCGTCACTGCGAAGAAAAAATGTCTTATCTTTAGTAGGTAACACTAGAATAGGTGGTGTTGAAAACATAGTTTTGATCTTATCCAGCGAGGATTGGCATTCCTGAGACCAGTGAACCATATTAGGAGAATCTTTCTTTAGTAGTGTAGAAAGAGGTGCCATGATATAGGATAGATTGGGAATGAATCGTCCATAAAATTGTATAAGACCTAAGAGAATTCGCACTTGCTTTTTAGTCTTAGGGATAGAGATGTTAAGTATCTTAGTGATATTATGGTCCTCTGTCTTTAGGAAACCATGACCGACTCGGTGGCCTAGGAAAGAGATTTCGCTAAAACCAATGCAGGCTTTAGAGGGTTTCGCTGTCAGGTTATGCTCACGTAAAGTAGACAGTAATTCATCTAACCCCGAATAGTGATCTTCCCAAGTATCGCTGAAAAGACAGATGTCGTCTAGGTATGCAATGACATCTGACCGATAAGATAGGATTCGACGCATCATGCGTACGAATGTAGCTGGGGCGTTCATAAGGCCGAAAGGCATGAAATTCCATTGGAAAAGGCCCCTAGGTGTAGAAAAAGCAGTAAGAGGTTTGGCGCGTTCAGATAACGGAACTTGCCAATATCCCTTAGACAAATCAAGTTTAGTGAAGAAATGAGATTTAGAAAGCCTAGTAAGTAGCTCTTCTAGCAAAGGCATAGGTTCAGCATCGAACTTCGTAACTTGATTCAATTTGCGATAGTCAACGCAAAGATGTATGTTATTGTCTTTTTTTCGAACAATAACCATCGGCGAAGAATATGCAGAAGTGGATGGTTCAATTATTTTTAAATCTATCATCTCATCCAACTCCTTCTCAACCTGTGCTTGAAAATGTATAGGGATAGGATAAGGTCTGACTCTAATAGGAGTATGGTCAGTTAGAACAATGTCATGTTCAATGACACGAGTTTGTCCAGGGATGTCAGTGAGGACATCCTGAAATGTTTGTAACATAACCGAAACTTGTCGCTGTTCTCCTAGAGATAAATCAGGAGAAACAGTAACATTTTTCCATGATTCACTAGAATGAAGTGGAATCATCGGAAGCGGAAGATTAACATCCGAAAAACTTGTTTCCTCATCCTGTATTACGGACAGTGATGAGTAATGACCATGTTGGACTGGAGAATCGTCTGTTGCCTGGAAAATAGGCTGTAAATAATCCGGACGTTCATGGAATTCCGTAAGCATGTTGATGTGGAAGGTTTTATGCTTCCCGTCAATATCGACAATATAGTCAACATCCGAAATTTTCGTTATTATATCGTAGGGACCTTTCCAAGAAATAAGAAGTCTGTTTTCACTACAAGGTAGCAAAACAAATGCTTTGTCACCAGGACAAAGTTGTCGTAAGGTTCTTTTCTTATTGGCAAATTGCCTTGTCTTCTGTTTAGCAAATTCAGAAGAAGAAGTTGCTAATTTGCATGCTTCGATAATCTTTTGTCTCAGCGCGATGACATATTCGTAAGAAGATTTTGTGTCATCGGTAATATTATCAGCGGTTATGAGATCATGAAGCAAAGACATAGGACCGCGCGGTCGCGCGCCGAAGACAAGTTCAAAGGGAGAAAATCCTGTATGTTTATTGGGGACCTCTCTGTAAGCGAAGAGGGCTGCAGGTAAAACCCTGTCCCAATCTTGAGGGTGATCCTCAGTTATTTTCCCTAATAAGTTTTTGAGTGTTCTATTTAGGTGTTCGACCATCCCATTAGACATTGGGTGATAGATACTACTCAAAGATCTCTCTATCTGCAGAGTAGACATCACTTGAGACATGGTATCCGATATTAGTTGGGTGCCATGATCTGATAATATTTCTCCGGGGAATCCCAGACGAGAAAATATTAGCCAAAGAGCATCTGCAACATCGGCAGTGGAAATGCTCTTCAGAGGTATAGCCTCTGGCCAACGTGTGCACATGTCCACATACGTTAAGATAAACTGATGTCCTCTGGCAGATTTGATCTTAAACGGACCAATAATGTCTATTGCCATTTTCTGAAACGGCCGAATAGGAATGTCTGCAGCCTGAATAGGTGCAGCATGGCGTGGACCTTTGGATTTGACCTCTTGACATACTTTACAAGATCGACAATAAATCCGTATGTCTTTGTTTACTAATGGCCAAAAGAAAGCCGCAAGAACTCTTGACTTTGTACGGGAAAAACCCATATGTCCAGCACACTGAGAGTCGTGAGCGTGCTGCAAAATTTTAACTCTCAAATTCTTGGGCACAAGAATCTGAGAATGACTTGACTTAGTGGAGTCTTGAACCATACGTACAAGTACGCCATTCTTCATTGTAATCCAAGATTTACGATTTGTATCTTTATTTGGATCACCTTTTGTTGCAAGAGTGAAGAATTTCTTTAGAGTCGGATCATCTTCTTGCTGTTTTATAAACGAGTCACGAGAAAATACCAAGGGATCATCTTGGTTATGCACTTCATTATCTTCAGTAGATGAAATTTGAGGCATATTAAGAGCTTGAGCTCTAGTGACTACAGCATTACCAGTTTGCATATTTTGTTTTTCCCAAACGGAAATTTGTTGCGGAGTGCATTCTTTGACTCCGTGACTACGACCGATGATAAGATAAGCGATCGGATTCGGCAGAAGACATGCGTGTACATCTCCTGTAAAGAAAGGAGTAGCAATCCTAATGATAGCAGTAGAGTATTTCTCTAAGGTGCCGCCAAATGTTACACATTTGACTACTTTTCCTGTGGCACGAGAAGGATCTACGAGTGACTGCCTAACACCAATTGTGGTGCATCCAGAATCAAAAAGCACTGAGACTGGATTGTCATTTACTAAACCTTTCTGTAAGACAAGAGAACCTCTTCCATCATGCGCGACTGACGCAGGAAGAGCAGGAAGAGGATGGCCACAACTTAAAGTGGACACCGTAGTTGGTTCAAATAATGTTTTGCATTGGGGCACTGAGATGCTCTCCCAAAATCAAAAGCGGAACATGCCATATTATTAGCGTCATTATTATCTTTAGTCTGTTTATAGGCTTCATGTGACTTTTGCTGTGCAGAGTTTGTCTGATAATGTGATTTATGTTTTTTGTATTGTGATCTACCTCGATTATTATTGCCTCTGTAATCATTATTGTTTCCTCTATTGTAACCCCTATTTGGGTTTGAGTCATAGTTCTCATGGTTACCATTATCATGTTCATTATAATGAGTATCTCTATAATTATGATCTTGTTGTCTCCATGACGGATAACTTGGATAATTTCTATAATGACTTCCTCTGCGGAAATTCCTATAATTGTGACAACCCCTGAATCGAGGGCTGTCGGCTCGTCTCCAGTTCTTCGCAGAAGAACCCTGAAATGATTGGTTACCTTGGTTTTGATAACTATTATGGTTACCCATTTTATCAAACCTGTTTTGTGGTCCCTGAAATTTGTGTGAGTAATTAGGGTTGTATGGTGTTGCCGAAGCAACTGGCATACCTTCCTTAACCTTAGCATTGCTAAAAGCTACGTCCGGATGTGCAGTGACGTATTGGGTACAATATTCTTCCATTTCTTTTAGTGTCTTGGGTTTACGCTCATGTAGGAATTCAAGGAATGGTTTACTTACACTTGACATAATCTTGTCTCTGAGCAACAAGTCCATAAGGGCTTCATATGTCTTTTCTGTTTTGGACAGCTCAATCCAACGATTAAATGTAAGACGTGTCCTTGCAATGAATTCTGAGAATTCTACCCCTGATTCAGGTACCATTCTCTTAAACAAAAGACGGTAACCTTCCTCTGTCAATTGATATTTTTTTAACAAGGCTGCTCTGATAACATCATAATTATTCTGGTCAGCCTCTTCTACCAAGCTTAAACTAGTCAGAGTGTCACCTTTCAGTATCTCTGATAACTGATTAGCATATTGTGATCTATCCACATTATGATTTCAACAAGAACGTTCAAATCTATCTAGCCAAACTGTTATATCGTCACTGGATGGATTAAATGCTGGTAGCTTGATCTTGTAAATAAAAGGTTTAACATTACCACCAGATGACTGATTAACATTACCCATGTTTGTCAATTTCAATTTTTCTAACTCAAATGCTAAAAGTTTTTCCTGATGTTCATGTTCCATCTTTGTTTTTCTCTCGTCAGCTTCTAATCTTTTATTTTCAGCCTCTATTTCTAGTCTTTTTTGTTCCATCTTTATTTTCCTCTCCTCAGCTTCTAATCTTTTATTTTCAGCCTCTATTTCTAGTCTTTTATGTTCAGCTTCTTTGTCTAATCTCTTTTGTTCAGCTTCTCTGTCTAATCTCTTTTGTTCAGCTTCACTGTCTAATCTCTTTTGTTCAGCCTCAGCTTCTCTATCTAATCTTTTTTGTTCAGCCTCAGCTTCTCTTTCTAATCTTTTTTCCTCAGCTTCTCTGTCTAATCTTTTTTCTTCAGCTTTTTGTTTTTTCTCTTCCTCCTTCTGTGCTTTGGCATAATGAGAAAGTGCAAACTCTTTTAACTCGTCAGGAGTCATCCCAAGGGCTCTCCCTTGCTCAATAAAGTAGTCTAAAGTTGCCATAATATTTAATAATATGTGGCTATTATCCCTGAAATAACAAATTTATTTTAACCAAACAAGAGCAAGTTTTTGTAAAAACTTGTATAATCAGCTCCGTTAATCCCAATCTCTTTTGAAGACAAGTCTTTTGTAAGAACTTGTATGGTTATTCTATAATAACAATATCATCAGACATTTATATTATAAATGGAATCACAATGTTAATAGTGTATGTCTAAGTATGTGTACCAATAGAAAAGAAAACAATAACAATAATACGAAGACAAATATTCAAAACACTACGATAACATTCGCAGAAGTCAACTAAACTAAGAAACTAAACTGAATGAAATCTCACAAAGGATGTGATGATAACTGCGAAAAGGTAAACAAAACAAATAACGTCACCGTGTATAAACATAACGGTGTATAGAACTGAATGACAGGAAAGAGTAGACCTACAAATACAAACAAATTTAATCAAAACTAAAGAATAGAAAAATTTTACAAAAACAACGAAAAAAAAACACACCTCGTCACAACTAACACAAATAGCAACAAATTGTCGCTAGCAGATTTTCAATCAAGAAAACCGCACCTACAGAACACTAATATAAGACTTCTATGACGTGGTATATCTTATATTAGTCACACACATAACCTCCCGCTGAAATATATACTAATATAATATATAAACAAATGACATGTAACATGTAAACATAAATACATATAGCATAAGTATGAAGAGTGTTGCAAACAGGCTTAGTTATAACATATAAAGTATAGTTTACAACATGAAATGGGCCACTTTTTGAATAATTATATTGTTCAATAGTCAAGAACAGTCAATTTTCTAGGAATGACGTTCCAACGATGAAAAAATATACTATTGATTCTGCTTCAGAAACTGTGGCGATGTTAGAATCGGATTTCTTGTTCTTCAAAACAGTAATGACAACGTTCATGAAACATGGCCTTCTAAAGAGCAGTTTTGACAATCAACGCCGGGTACTTTGCAATTTGATGAAGATCATGTCTGTGTAGAAAATCAGAGTCTCACCTTGTAGACCCACGTATTTGATCACCACTGATACCGGAATGATGTTGGATTCTTTAACGATAAATGTTGGTATACTAGTGCTACAGACTGGTGGGTATAGGCTGTAACATCACTGGCTGATTGATTATGTACTTGATGTGTACTGTCACTGGATACTGACTGGTATATCGTGCTGTAATATGATTTATCGCGAATGCGTGACATGAAAGTTCGTCAAGGTGGACATCTATGTAGCAGTGCAGACTTGTATCACAACATGTAACATACAAGAGTGTGTGTGGCATTCGTCACATTGAAAGGTGTAGATGTGGAGTTGATGGAATCATATGTTGTACGTGTTACAGATATGGAGTCAAAATATAGGTGAACAGCTGTGTACGTTTTCACCATTTATTATAGTCACAGCAACAAGACGTAGACAAATCCATGTAAGCATGACACAGGAACATGGCGGATATGAAGACAGTTCACTACAATTACATGTACATAAGTTCCAATAAATATAAGATTATGAAAGTGTTGCTGACTCCAATTTATCTCTCAGTCCACAACTAGCAGAAAAACCTCGTATTACAGAACGGGTAAATAACTGTATAAATATCCAACAGTTTCATTCTGACTCTTCTTAAGTCATTCTTCTTCATTCGACCCCCCAAACATGGCGGGCGACGAAATTAGCATAGTCTATCCCTCTAATCGGACGTATCGAAGATAGGCTGTCCTTTCGAAGATAGTCTTATATAACTCCCTCGTACATCAGGCGAGTTTTCATTTTCAAAGTTATAATAGCAATAACTAACAACCCATCTGTTCTTCCACTCCAGATAGTTATATATATATATATTAGGCCTGTATAAAACAGTAAACACTGTGGATTCCTCTTCTGTAGACATAAGTGTCTAAGTTCAAAATATACCGCTAATCATGCGGTTTTTAGGATAATCTCTATCCTCCTGGGTTTCTATGCGTAGATCTAAACCTAACAGTCTTAGATGGCTCCAACGAGTGTAACAAGTAGAATACTCTGCCTTCCAACCATTTGTGAGCTCTTGTCACCGGTTGACCCAAAATGCGTTCAGCTTACACTGTGAACAAAAGAAGTGTGAAAGTTTCGTCTTTTACCTTGCTACGAATTCCTAACACAACTTCATAGCAACTGTCGTCTTCCTGACGAACAGAAATAACACAGGGGACTTTAAATAACAGTGGAAGAGTTTCTATCCCCAAAAGGCAATGCAGAGAAGTAACCAGACATTCCGTCTGACAGACCCAGTTCATTAAAACGGCCTCCCGCACAGGAATCTTCTTAAAAAAAAACCCTAGTTTGGACATGCGCAGTTCGCATCCCCTCTGACCTATCCAGTCAGCTGGTATAACTTTTTAAGAGGAGTAACTACATTTTTACTTTCCCTCAAAGCAAAAAATGAGTATTCGCCCTTAGATTAGGGTTCTAAAAATCTTATTCAAAATATTTCCAAACATAACAAGTATACAGACAGACTACATTATCAGTTATGAAAACTGCACGTAACAGAAGAGCTAAAGGCTTATTTCACTTCTGCTGTACTAGCTCAATCACAGTTTGATACAAAATTCAAAGCAAGACTTCTAAAGGAAATGTTGTCAGACTACAAAAACTACTTGTTCTTTGAGTTTGCAACACCTCTTGTGCAGGAATTTGAAAGACTGAACAGCCTTTTTCAGCAAACCAAAGCTGATCCTCATAAACTGTACCAACAAATATTCTTACTCCAGAAGAGTCTTCAGAACTGACTGTATAATGCCAAAAGACAGAAAAAAAAATATTCATCAAGTTGATTTTGGTGTAAAATTCTTAACAGCATGTAATAAGTTCCCACAGCAGAACAACAGTGCTGAGGCTGATCTAGAAAAAAAAATGTCAAAGAAAGATGTATGTCTATGCTAGAAGAAGCTCTCAGTCAAGTTACATGTACACTTCCGTCGGCAAGAGTTACATTTGAAAGTTTATCAAAATTGAGCCCTGTGACAATTTTAAATCGAATTTCAAGGCCTATGTTTTCCGAGTTACCCTTTATACACCATGCAGGAAACAACGTCAGCAAAATTGAAGAACAATACAGACAAATGCCTTTTGTTGATTGGAAAAAAGAAGCTCCATTTAAGAAAGATGGACTCCCTGTAGACACTGAACAGTTTTGGATTTCTGTACTTCAGCATCAGGCATTTAAAGAGCTCGCCACCTTTGCCCTTACTTGCCTAATAACCTAGGGTTCCCATAATGTTTTGTTTAAGAACCGGGACATTTCCAAATTTTTACTTAAAAAACCCGGGACATTTTGTAAAAAAAGGGACATGTTAAAAATTAAGGTAAAACACAAATAAATCTATTATATATTATATGTTGCACTTAAAATAAGATACTGGTATAAAAATACACACATTAACTAACACAACTTCCACTTTAAAAAAGAATTCTAAATTACAAACATACTTAATTAGAAAAATCGCACCTTTAAAAAATACACAATAGTCAAGTTTATATTTCAGATTCATCAGAATATTTATCAGATTTATGGGCCTGTTCAAGAAGTTTTTCTTCTTCTGATATTTGGACATAGAGCTCAGCACAAGAGAAATCCTTAAAATGGGTCTTTATAATGGTTAAAGCTTTCACTGTCTCAATTTTAAGTCTGTATTTTTCGTCTGTCCAAAGCGCATTTATTAATGAAAAAACACGTTCAATAGCTGCATTGGATCCTGGCAGTGCCAAACAAAAACTAACTAGGCATTTCAGGTTCTCAGCATTTATATCCTGCTTTGTAAAATGAGCGAACATCTCACACCATTTTTCACTGACACTTTGATCCTTCAGTTCACTCCACACATCAAAATTGCTTTCACAATATTTTTTCACACATGCAAACTCATCAAACAAGTCCTCTTCATTCACAGTAAAATTTGGTGACACTGTCTTCATGAATATGTAGCTTTCTTGGATGTTCTTCCAAGTCACAGACTCATTTCCCTTCAAATTGATCCAATCCATAGACTGAAGAGGCGTAAGAAATGGTGTACACCACTCCTGAATATATTCAATGCAGGTGTCATAGAAATCTACTGCATAGCTTTGAAACTTTTCAACTGTTATGTGTCCTTCTTTTTCTAATTCTTGCAACTGATTTCTCACAGTAGTAGTAAGAAACTTTTCTGCCTTCCTGTAGTTTAATTTTTCCACCAGTTTGGTTACTTCATTCTTCACTTCAATTACTGTTGTCTCTTGCTTTTCAACACATTTGATGGTATCAGAAAAGGTTTTTAACTGGCTGGCAATGAAATGCAGGAGTGTAATTGAAAGTGGATTTTCAAAGAAATTTTTGAGACTGGTAAGACATTTGTGAATGGAAAGGAAAAATGACTTCAATGCAGGGAAAATGTCAATAACTCTCTGGACTGTAGGCAAGAGAGAGAGAGAGCCATCTTGTCTTGCTGTTACCCAAAACAGTTTTATATTCTGTATTGGTGAATTCGCAAAATGATTTGAGTTCCTCAACTCGTACACAATAAATGTGGAAATGCTGGTTAATCTTGTTAATTATTAACTGAAGATCAATAGGTAAGCAAAGATTTTTTTTTTTTTCAGGAAGGACCCTTAAAAAGCGGGACATTTGGAATAAATTCGGAACACCGGGACATTTTATTAAAAAACGGGACTGTCCCGGGAAAAACGGGACGAATGGGAACCCTATAATAACCCCTGTCAGCAGTGCTGTAGTTGAGAGGATATTTTCTCTTGTATCCTCCGTTAAAACGAAGGCAAGAAACAGAATGCAGCTGAATCTTCTTGATGCAATTGTGAGAATCAGGTCAGAACTATTAATAATAATAATAAATTCTTTAAGCGCCAAACACGGCGCATAAGGCAGAAACCAGTGCTCTCCAGGTTGTTCGTTGTGACGCCACTCCTCTTAGCTCTTGCACATTATTTAGGCCCAACGTTCTTCCTTCTCTTATTATTGTTCTTCTGAGTGTTTCTTTTGGTCTTCCTTTTTTCCGCTTACCCTCAAGAACCCAAGTGAGCGCTTGTAGTGGTATTCTGTTGTTTTGCATTCGTAGGACATGACCGATATATGACCATCGTCTTTTCCTTATATAGTCGGAGACATATTTCTGCCTAGAGTCTTCTCTTATTTGTCGATTAGTCTTGAATTCTTTCCAACTGATGTTCATGAGTTTTCTAAGACATTTGTTCTCGAATGTATTCAGCTTGTTCTCCAATGATTTTGTTATTTTCCAACTCTCACAGCCGTATGTTAACACTGAGATGACATTTGAATTAAACAGACGAAGCTTGGTATGTATATTCAATGATCGTAATTTCCAAATGTTAGATAATCTATTGAAGGCGCTAGCTGCCAAAGCAATTCTAGTATGGATTTCTCTTGTTGTGTCACCATCCTGAGTCATTTTACTGCCTAAATAATTGAAACTTTCAACTTTCTGTAGTTTTTCCCCGTTCAAGATGATATCAAAGGTCTCGTTAGAAAAGTTCATAGCTTTAGTTTTAGAGGCAACTATTGCTTTCAAGCAAATGTTGCAAAGACTTCACTGCATCTCCAGAAATGCTAAAAAACTTCACATCGGACAAGGTTTATGCCGAATGTTCCACTCATTCCAGTAGGGAGGATAGTAATGACCTGGATCTGGAGCTTTTCATGTGATGTGAGTATGAAAAATATATTAAAATGTATTTGGCTTTTTTCAAGTATTGTTTGGCTTTAAATTAAAATTTCGATCTGGCAACCCTGTGCTGGTGTTCGGCAATAGCAGTGTGAGAAATAAACATGTTAACTGTTGACGTCTCGTTTTATTTCACGAATGTTCTGTTATAACCGACAGCGTATAACGTGACATGGTGTCAGAATATTACCCATGTCGCCAGTACATCTCCATTAGTACAAAACAAGATCGGCTTAAGTATCAGTAAACCTGCATTTCTATCTACAAAGATAACACAGGCTGCTTGACTTAACTTCGATAACAAAGGTATATTACCGCAGTTCATCCTCACTAACAGGTAAAGTAATGACCACGGGGTTTACCTTTGAACAGCCTCGGATTGACTGGCAGACTCAAGACCTGCACCAAGAATTCCAACGCTTTAAAAGCCACGTCAAATTTGTTTTAGAAGGACCGCTAGCACAGACTTGGTTGTGGACTCAAGGGAGAGATAGGAACTATGGATCACAGAAATATTGGAAATGAGGGTGGGGAAAAAGGCAGAAATGGAAAGTGACAAATTGTTTATTTAAAAGAAAGAAAAAAAAGCAAATCTCTTTAATACTAGGAATATCACACTTTTAAATGCCTTTGAGAAAGAGTAAGTCCTTTGTTTGCTATCGTTTTTTTTTTTATTTCTATCATGTAAAAATCTACCAAATCATCCCCTGTGATTGCTTTTATTTTTAAGTTGGGAGATAACTGAGGATTAGGGTATGTTCACTGCTGGTGTGAAATGCATTAAACTGGTGTAGAGATAGGGGAAGATAGTAACTGTGGGTCACAGAAATATTGAAAGTGAAAAAGGAAAGGGGAGAATGAAGTAATGAAAAAGTATTTATTTTAAAAAAGCATATTTGTTTATTGCTAATGCAGTTGCATTAGGCCCCCACTATTTGACAGTTATTATTGCTGTGAGGTAATGCTGCTTAGATATTGGTGTGAATATATGTCGTATGTCTTTATAGTCTTAAAATGATACCCATCCTCTGCTATATTTCATTGCCTTCAGGTTGAAAGAAATATGGAATCTAATGTCACATGTCTAATTACAGAAATGAAGCAGGAAACAGACTATGAGGTATGTCAAATATTTATGCCCCCTGTAATTCCCCTTGGTCTCTGAAGAGACAAAGACAGAATTGAAAGCATTGACCTCAACCAAAAACTTCAGTCAACAGAAATGGTATCCAACAACTTGATAATGTAGATTTCTCAGATGGGCTGACTCTCCTATCCCATAGCCATAATCAGATGCAAGACAATGAAAGTGCTTGGTGTGAGTTTACAGCAAGAAGGTCTGAAGATACACATGGAGAAAAGAAAGATAATAATAATAAATGTAGCAAATATAACAGTATTGCACTTGAAGAAATGCCCCTTCAAGATCATACATATACCTTGGCAGTAATGTAGACCAAGTAGGATGGACTGACAGTGATATCAAATAAGAATACAAAAAGCAAGAGGAGCTTTTATTGCAATGGAAAATATGTGGAGAGCAAAAAAGTTAAGCCCAGCAAAAAAATCAAAATCATCAGTTCAATATCAAGTCAGTACGGCGTGACTCTGAAACCTGGAGAAAACAAGGACAACAACCAAAAAAGTTAGACTTACATAAATGGGTGCTTACGAATAATACAATGATTGAAGTGGTATGACCAGATCACCTTGCAGAATGGATGACAAGAACCAAACAAGTACCAATGGTACAAGAGATGAGAAGAAGACACAAGATGGATAGAGCACACATTGAGAAAACCTGTTGATAGCAATACCAGGCCAGTCCTTGTTCCATAGTTCCCAGGCACAGAGAGGTAGAGGGAGACCAATGAACACATGGAGAAGAGAACTGGAGACAGACATGAAGAAGACATAGTAGGATGTGAGCTGAAGGCACAAGAAAGGAAGACAGCAAACGTTTGTTGAAGGTGTATGCTTCTTGGAGAGCTGAAGCATGATGATGAATGTTACTATCAGTGTCAGGGAAAATCTTTAACTAGATCATGATGAATGTTACTATCAGTGTCATGGAAAATCTTTAACCGGATCATGCTTGAGAGATTAAGAGTCCATAAAGTTGGTCTAGAATTGCCATTCCTTTTTTGTTTTTCTTTCTGTTATTTTTATTTCCTTCAACACCTAAAGATCTATCGAGTCATCACATGAGATCTACTGATAAATTATGATTGACCAGTTGCAAACTCCTGAACTAGATTAAAATAAAATAAAATTCTAAATTATTATTAATAACTTAAATTCTTTTCTGTCATCATTGCTGCAGTACAGGTGTATAAACGAACTAACACTGTTAGCATTGCTCCTGTCTAAGAGTTAAAATCTTGTCTAACTGTGATTTACTCATATCTCTGGGCAGTGAGAGTGAGTCAAGTGTGTTCTGTCATTTTTATTCTCATTTTCTTTTTTTTTTAATTTGAGAAGTTATTTTAAGATTAGGGTTTGTTAACTGCTAGTGTGAAAGGTATTAAACAGATGTGGACCCAAGGGAGAGATAGGAACTGTGGGTCACAGAAATATTGGAAATGAGGGTGGGGGAAAAAGGCAGAAATGGAAAGTCACAAATTGTTTATTGACAAAAAAAAAAAAAAGCAAATCTCTATAACAATGGTCCTTGACCTTTGTGGCACCATAGGTACATTTTATATTAACTAACAGGGTGAAGAGCAACAACCAGTTTTTGTGACTCACTCATTACTTACTTAGTCATCCCTCTTCTGCCGTGAGGTGTACAGGTTTGGAAGAGGGAGCGCCATACTATCCTATTGGCTGTCTTTTTTCTGGCCTGGTTCCAATCCAGTCCTCAGTCATTCCGAGATTGTTTAATGTTGTCCTCCCTGTGGACTCGGTCATACCTGGCTTTTAGTTTCCCATAGTTGTCATAGTAGCCAATCGTCTTCCATTCTGCAGACATGGCCAGATAATCACAGTTGAGACTGTTCTGCTTGAGTCTGCAGTGGTAGGGTTTTGAAGCCTTGCCATATCAGCTAATAATGAAGATAGAAGCATGAAATTTAGCACACTTTAAATATTGCATGTGCCAATTTTGTGCACCAAATTGCACTGCAACCGGCCAAATAATGCATCTGCCCTAAACCATTGAAATGGAGCGTGTTAGCAACTTGCGTTATAAACGGCGAATTGTGATAGAATTTCTCGTTGCAGAGAAGGAAACTGTTGTGAATATTCACAAGCGTCTATGTGATGTGTATGGAAGTTTTGCAGTAGTACAATTTATTGATCAGTAAAATATTTTTTTAAAACTTTTAACATAAACTTTGTTAAATACCTGCACATGTACATTCAATGCTGTAATCACCATCATCAAATTGGTGTCAAACATCTGTTGATGGACCAGAACAGGATTTTCAGCTCCTGAATAGGCAATAAGACAGATGGCCTTACTGTAGATTTTACCCAGTGTCATCTGTCTCATTAACAATGGTTTCTGTCTAAGCAGTTTTTCTTTAATTCCATAAACTGCCAAAACTTCTTCATTTTTTCCTCTGTGCAAAGTTTTCTGGTCTGACTTTAGTATTTGGTCATCACTGTCCATGTAAAACTTCAGCAGCTTGTCTATGTTTCTTTATGTCATATGCTGTGGTAGTTCCTACTCCATATTCTTCAGTAAGGCGATGCTCAGAGACACCACGATCAAGCTTCTGCAATAACTCTACCTTCTGTGCTATCCATAATGACAAATGCTTTCTTTTCTTATTCCTACTGTTACCCACAGGAGTATCTGCAGCTCTTTTCAACATTTTCACAATGAAATTAAACTGGCGAAGTTTAAGTCACGAAATTAGCTCACAAATATCCACACTCAAAATGACAAAATAAGCTCAGAAATATTCACACATGGCTGAAAGTGGTACCTAGACACAACTAAATAATTGTGTTTTAAAATTTATATCACATTATAGCACATGCATCAGCTTATACTGCGCTTGTGCTTCAAGAGGACGAAATGTGATAAATCGAACATTGCGAGTTGTTCGGCTCCCTGCATACCAGTTACAAATAATAATAATTTTGTGTGTGTGTGTGTGTGTGTGGGGGGAAACTTAAAGTAGCCCAAAAGTCAGCCAAAAAACTTTTCAGTTTTTGGCCTGTCTTGGTTTGCAGATGTTCAGATTATGGGTTACACACCTGTATAAGAAATAATCAGGGTTAAAAAGAAAACAAAATTGATCTTCAAACTATTTGAGTCAAAAGTGTATTTAGTATGATCTTTGGCACAGTCTGTCACTGACCAACTATTTATAATTATACAATCATCCATATCAGCACCAGTGATCCACTGTGATCTTTTTAAAAATGGACTTGTTTGGTCAAAATTATTCTCGAAATTCATTATCATATAAATGAAATTTGAAAACAACATTGCTTTCAGGCTGGAAGAAATGGGGAAGCTAATGTCACAAGTCTGTTTGCAGAAATAAAGCAGGAAACAGATGTTAAGGTATGTACACTATTTGTAACATTGTTTGGAAGCTTTAATAATATTGTGGCTTTTAAGGATGTATGTTAGGCTGTTAATGCTCAGAGAAGAAAGATCTATATTGCAATATGCTGCACCCATAAAAAGTTGATTTTGGACAGTTTTAAGTGATCTTTTTCAGAATTTATGGTGATCTTGTAGAAGTATGTTGTTTTCTCTCTGGCCACTACTGTAGAATTACGTTCTTTATACTTCCAAATAGGCCATACTGAACATCACTGTATAGAGCTATGTTCTTTAACAATACGCCCACACAGAGCTAACACTGTAGAGTTCTGTTGTGGTATAGAAGTGTGCTGTACTGGTACTAAGTTTGATTGTAGAATCACTGTAGCTATATATATATATATATGCAGTCACGAAGACATCACATTAACGTATGATGAAGTCAGGAAGCGTTGAACAACTGGTGACATTTCAAACAGTTTAATACGGGACAACAGGAACATACATTGACATCAAAATATACGTACTGTAATCAGGACATAATTACACGTCAATACAAAATAGGCCACATAGATGGCGGGCTTCCTTATATAAATAATCTTAAATCTTCTTCATCACTTCTGACCAAACTAGTCAAGTATATTTCTGGCAAAATAGGCCACATAGATGGCGGGCTTCCTTATATAAATAATGTTAAATCTTCTTCATCACTTCTGACCAAACTAGTCAAGTATATGTCTGGCAAAATAGGCCACATAGATGGCGGGCTTCCTTATATAAATAATGTTAAATCTTCTTCATCACTTCTGACCAAACTAGTCAAGTATATCTCTGGCAAAATAGGCCACATAGATGGCGGGCTTCCTTATATAAATAATGTTAAATCTTCTTCATCACTTCTGACCAAACTAGTCAAGTATATCTCTGGCAAAATAGGCCGCATAGATGGCAGGTTTCCTTATATAAATAATGTTAAATCTTCTTCATCACTTCTGACCAAACTAGTCAAGTATATCTCTGGCAAAATAGGCCACATAGATGGCGGGCTTCCTTATATAAATAATGTTAAATCTTCTTCATCACTTCTGACCAAACTAGTCAAGTATATCTCTGGCAAAATAGGCCGCATAGATGGCGGGCTTCCTTATATAAATAATGTTAAATCTTCTTCATCACTTCTGACCAAACTAGCCAAGTATATCTGTGGCAAAATAGGCCACATAGATGGCAGGCTTCCTTATATAAATAATGTTAAATCTTCTTCATCACTACTTCTCCGCACAGGGAGTAAGTCACCTCAAAATGCAAAGTTCTAAGCTACAACAAATAGCTTCAAAAGTATTGTTACCTGCTCCGCACTCAAGGAATCAAACACAAAAACACTAACTATGCCTGAATCACAATCAAGGGGAATCTTAAACATATTTAATACACCAAGAACTCTGATCCCCGTTCATACAGCCAGAAAAACACAGCGGGATACCTTCCCCACTTAAACGCCCAGGCAGACTCTCCTTAAAAAATCCAGTCTTCTGGTCCCATGCAAATCATTGCGCCTGTGTGGATAATCGCGTGATATGATTTCATCTCACACCTGAACAAACTGGAACATTCGAGAAGGCTGGTCTACAATAATCTAAGACCAGAATATTTTAAATGAACGATAGTCAAAATAAGGGAGGTAACAACTAAATCTAAGCTGTACCAAAAGCATTACAACAGGTTACTTCCCTTAGACCACAAATATGAAAAAGAAGTATTCATTCCTAGCTTAGAACAACAGACTGTAACAGTCTACCACACCCCCCGGAGAAAAAAAAATGATAACTTTTTTTTTGGAAAAAAAATTACATTGAAACTATAGTAAAGATGAGGGCGGTAGCGTACAAATATCTGCGCATAAGTATACTCTATATAAGGTCATAAAATCAACAGTAAATGAATAACCAACAGAAATGCAGATAGTACGCTAAGATAACATTAAAAAAAAAAAGTAGAGGAGTGACGAGTGAATAAAGACAAGATGGGATATGAAAAGAGAGAAAGAAGAAGGGAAGCAATGCCCTAAGAATGAAGAGGACAAAGATATCACATGGTAATCAAAAATAATGCATGGCATAAATGAATACCATACTAAAATATCAGCGTACGGACAATCTAAATTTATCTACACACCCCAAAAAAAAAATAATGAGCATGATGACACAGGCAACAGGCTCATAATGCATAAATGATGCACTGCCATAGGGCAACAATACATACAATGCCATAATATCATGCTAATCTGATGCACAATAGAGCGTCGGGTGAGAAGAAAAAATATCTCACAAAGTTAGAGAAATTAATTTCTCAAAGTACTAACATAATTATAAAAAGGAGTTGCCACAAAAGCACAATAAAGTGCTGGCAACATAACAATGCCAGAAAAAAATTTAATTACATAGATATGACTTCATATATCCCAACAAAACAATAATACAATATCGCCATTGTAAAGGTTTTGATATTATATCGTACGGACCTTTCCAAGAAATGAGAAGTCTATTTTCCCTACAAGGTAGCAAGACAAATGCTTTGTCACCTGGACAAAGTTGACTCAAACATCTCTTTTTATTGGCAAATTCCCTTGCCTTCTGTTTCGCAAATTCAGAAGAAGCAGTTGCCAATTTGCATGCTTCAATAATCTTGTGTCTAAGTGCGATGACATATTCATAAGAGGATTTTGTGTCATCGACAATATTATCAGCAGTTATAAGATCATGAGTAAGGACATAGGACCTCGCGGTTTCGCGCCAAAGACAAGTTCAAAGGGAGAAAATCCTGTATGTTCGTTGGCGACCTCTCTATATGCAAAGAGAGCCGCGGGTAAAACCCTATCCCAATCCTGAGGATGATCTTCTGTTATCTTACCTAGTAGGTTTTTCAGAGTTCTATTCAAACGTTCCACCATCCCATTGGACATAGGATGATAAATACTACTCAGCGATCTCTCTATCTTCAGAGTTGACATTACTTGAGACATGGTATCCGATATGAGTTGGGTACCATGGTCGGATAATATTTCTGCTGGAAACCCCAGACGAGAAAATATTAACCAAAGAGCATCTGCGACATCAGCAGTAGTTATGCTCTTTAGAGGAACAGCCTCCGGCCAACGTGTGCACATATCAACACACGTCAAAATAAATTGGTGTCCTCTAGCAGACTTTATCTTAAATGGACCAATGATGTCTATCGCCATTTTTTGAAATGGCCGAATGGGAATGTCTGCAGCCTGAATAGGTGCATCATGGCGTGGACCTCTGGATTTAATCTCTTGACATACTTTACAAGATCGACAATAGATTCGTATGTCCTTATTCACAGCAGGCCAAAAGAAAGATTGAAGAACTCTAGCTTTAGTACGGGAAAAACCCATATGTCCAGCACACTGCGAATCATGAGCGTGCTGTAAGATTTTAACTCTCATATTTTTAGGCACAAGGATTTGAGAATGAATGGACTTAGCGGAGTCTTGTACCATACGTACAAGTACGCCATTCTTCATCGTAATCCAAGATTTACGATTTGTATCCTTATTCGGATCACCTTTTGTTACCAGAGTAAAGAATTTCTTTAGAGTAGGATCATCTTTCTGCTGTTTGATAAAGGAATCGTGGGAAATCTCCAAGGGATCATCTTGGATCTGCGCATCATTATCTTCAGAATGTGAAGATTGTGGCATATTAAGAGCTTGAGCCCTAGTGATTACTGCATTAGCCGATTGCATATTAACATTTTCCCAATTAGAAATTTGCTGTGGAGTGCATTCTTTCACTCCATGAATGCGACCGATGATAAGATCAGCGATCGGATTCGGCAAGAGACATGCTTGCACCTCTCCTGTAAAGAAAGGCGTAGCAATATTGATAATGGCAGTGGAGTACTTCTCCAATGTGCCACCAAATGTTACACATTTGACTATATTGCCTGTAGCTCGAGAAGGATTTACGAGTGATTGCCTCACTCCAATGGTAGTGCACCCCGAGTCGAAAAGAATTGATACCGGAGTACCATCTATTAGGCCCCTATTAAAGACAAGAGCACCCCTTCCATTATGCGCAATTGACGCATGAAGAGCGGGAAGTGGGTGACCGCAGCTTAAAGTAGACACTGTGGTTGGATCGAATAATGTTTTGCATTGCGAACACTCAGATGCTCTAGCAAAATCGAAAGCGGAATTTGCTACACTATTGGAGTCTTTTTTATCATTATTCTGATTATCGGTGTCGTGGAACTCCTGTTGTGCAGAGTTAGCCTGGTAATAAGATTTACCATGTCTTTTGTGTTGTGATCTACCTCGGTTATAATTGTCTCTATAATTATTATTGCCTCTGTTATAACCCCTATTTGGGTTTGAATCATAATATTCATGATCATAATCATCATGCTCATTATATTGAGTATCCCTGTAATATTGTTTCTTTTGTCTCCATGAAGCACTTGGGTAGTTCCTATAGCTACTCCCTTTCCGAGAATTTCTAACATTATGGGAACCCCTCGCATGTCGAGGTTTATCAGACCGATTCCAGTTCTTCAAAGAAGAACTCTGATTTGAGCGGTTATCTTGGTTTTGATACTTATCCCAATTAACCTTTTTATCAAATTTATTTTTAGCTCCTCGGAATTTGTGTGAGTAATTCTGATTATATTCTGTTGCCGAAGCAACTGGCATACTCTCTTTAATGTTAGAGTTACCAAGAATCATGTCAGGGTGTGCCGTGGCATACTGGTCACAATATTCTTCCATTTGCTTTATTGTACCAGGTTTACGCTCATGTAAGAACTCTAGGAATGATTTATTTACAGAAGACATGACCTTGTCTCTTAGCAATAAATCCGTAAGACCATCAAATGTTTTCTCTGTTTTGGATAATTCAATCCATCGTGAAAGTGTAATTCGTGCTTTTGAGATGAAATCTGAGAATTCTACACCTACCTCAGGTCTCATTGTTTTAAACAAAAGACGGTAACCTTCCTCAGACAGCTGATATCTCTTTATCAAAGCTGCCCTAACAGCATCATAATTGTCTTTGTCGGCCTCTTCAACAAAATATAACTTACTCAGAGACTCCCCTTTTAGATTTTCAGACAACTGATTCACATACTGTGATTTGTCAACATTATGAGATCGACAAGCCCGTTCAAATCTAGAAAGCCAAAATGTTATGTCATCACTGGTAGGGTTAAACGCTGGTACCTTGACCTTGTATACAAAGGGTTTACCATTACCACCAGATGCCTGATTAACATTACTCATACATGTCAATTTTAATTTCTCTAATTCAAACTCATGTTCTCTTATTGCTTTTCTCTCTTCAGCTTCTCTATCTAATTTTTTTTGTTCTGCTGCAGCAGCAGCAGCTTCTAATTTTTTCTGTTCTGCAGCAGCAGCAACTTCTAGTTTTTTCTGTTCTGCAGCAGCAGCAACTTCTAGTTTTTTCTGTTCTGCAGCAGCTTCTAATTTCTTCTGCTCTGCAGCAACTTCTAATTTTTTCTGTTCTGCAGCAACTTCTAATTTTTTCTGCTCTGCA
The DNA here is from genome assembly GCA_024509875.1 of Oreohelix idahoensis. Taxonomy (NCBI): domain Eukaryota; kingdom Metazoa; phylum Mollusca; class Gastropoda; order Stylommatophora; family Oreohelicidae; genus Oreohelix; species Oreohelix idahoensis. The sequence continues at coordinate 60,043 of JAMPIV010019880.1, read as the reverse complement.
TCAGCTTCTAATTTCTTCTGTTCTGCCTCAAATCTCCTTTCCTCCACTTGCATCTGCAATTTCTTAAGTTCAGCAGCAGTATCAGCTTCTTTTTCTAATCTTTTTTCTTCAGCTAAGGCTTTCCTTTCTTCTGCAGCAGCTTTTTTTTCTTCTATTTGAAGTTTTCTCTCCTCAGCCGCAGCTTTTTTTTCCTCAGCAGCAGCTTTTCTTTCTTCAACAGCAGCAGCAATTTTTTTTCTCTTCTGCAGCTAATGCTTTGTCATATTGAGCAACAGCCCATTGTTCTAAGTCTTTTCCAGTCTTATCAAGAGATTTTCCTTGTGTAATGAAATAATCTAATGTAGACATATTGTCTTCTTAAATCAGAAACCTGAAAAAGTAAATAAATTACCCTCTTTCAAGTTAATGGGAGACAAGTCTATACCATAGACTTAGTCCAAACTTGTATGGTTTATAATAACCAATGATAACTTGAGTACCTGTGGACAACAATAACTGTATCTCAAATACTGTGGGGGACAAGCCTTACAAAGGTCTTGTATATCTCAATGTAATCAAAGATCACTTGGGTACCTGTGGAAAAAATATTTCCCTTTACCAATCACTTTGGGAGACAAGCCTTACAAAGGTCTTGTACATTTTGTTTTATAACAATAATAATCATAAAGTACTGATCTGTACTATACTATCAGTGTATACCACTATACGTCATATGTCAACTAAAGACATTACAAAGGACAAACAAGAAAAGACAATATGAACACATTTGCAGAGATCAAATTAAATTAAATAGGAGAAATGAAAAAAATGATCACAGAAACCGTGATGATAACTGCAATAATAAAATGACAAGACAAATAACGCCACAGTGTATAAACATAAGGGTGTAAAAAAACTGAAATGAAAGGAAAGATGAGACCTACAATTATACAAACAAATCAAAAAACAAAAATAAAGAACAGAAAAAATGTTACAAATACAAATATGAAACAGTCGTCACAACTAACCAAATATTTGCAAACTATGTTGCATGCAAATTTCAATTAAGAAATTGCTCCCTATCGAACGCCAGAACAAGACCAATATCATTCGGTATTTCCTGTTCTAGTCACCTCCCATCCAGGCCCGCAACATATAAACACCTACACATATAAACAAATAACATGTAAGCATAAATAGCATATAGCATACAATATAATTTATGTCATGAATGGAATGTGTTGCAGGTATAGTGTTGTAAAGCAGGCACAGTTTATTTTAATTCTAATAACTTGCCACTTTATTGAGTAACAGATTTAATTCTAAACTATTACACTGTCAATTTTTTCTCTTTTGAGCATATGAAGATCCAACGATGAACTATGCACTTTATGTTCAACAACACTGTGATTCTTCTGTACGTTGAGAAATGTCAACAATACTGCTCCAGATATTTTCTACACTTGATACCACTGTCCTGTGTAATACTGTCTGTACAGCGAAAAACTGTCAACAAGCGCTGACCTAGATACAGCATCCTATCGGTAATACAGGTCAAGCTGACATCGACTGTATAGCTGTCCTACTGGTGTTGATGTGTTCAAACAAATGTTCTTTCAGCTGTAAACTGTGATTCTCAACACAAAACTGCGTAAGCTGGACCCAGGAATCTGGCTCGCCACTGTAAAGTTTTTTTGTTTTCTTCTTCTTTCCACTCTGTAAAGTTGCTTTCACACACACACTGGATGCTCTGTAAGGAAGAGTGGTGTGTTGTTGAGATCAGGCATGCTCCAGTCTACCCAGCTGTAAATGGGTAACTCACCCTAGTCCTGAGTTAGGGAAGGCAAAGGCTCCAGGGGAAGCAGGCCTAAACTTGGTCACTTCAACCGACGCAGGATGGTGTATGTATGAAGTAGAAGTGTAGAGTGTGATTACCGCGAATGGTGTACTGTTCATGTGCTGACCAATATAACCACTCATACACTTGTGTCTACAAGGCACCAATGCAGACTGCTGGAATCTTTGTTTACTCAATTTATTCAGACGTACACACTGGGACATACGAGTACATCATGGTATGTTGACATATCAATTTGTAGGTATACATAGCAGATCTGAAGTCATGACACCTTCAGAAATAATGGGCAGTACATCAAAAGTTCAATGTCATGATACATTATGGCCACATTCCCCTATCTGACTAAACGCGTCAGTGAAGGCGAATCGATAAATAACTAAAGTTACTTGACGTCCATAGTTTGTAGTATATATTATGAAACCACGAAGGGGGTTTCTAGCAAGATTGAGATCTCCCTGTCACTGTCCGATAATAGGATAAATAATCTGTTCTCTTGGCAGTGATCAAAACATATGATGACCGAAATCCAACATGGCTGCCTCCCTGAGATGTCGTTCACTCATTCGTAGGAAGGAGAATATAAGCCAGAGTTAATTTATAATGGGTATATAAAGGATTTCATAAATGTTTCCATACAGCTCTACGGTGATCAGGTTAATTCACGTAGCCATAACCGCTGCAGGAAAATCTGTCATCTTCGTCGATACAAAACACGACACTAGCATAGCGAAGCACAAAAGTCAAGCTAGGCCTAACCGACGAGAGATCATCAAAAATAGGAGCTGGGTTTACCTGGAGTCCGAATCATCTATATACTGACATAAGGAGAGTCTCTAACACAAACTATCGTAGAGACACCATCTCCTTCAGAAGAAAAACCACTTCGTGAGACATTTTTTTCTGACGAAAGGACCAGCTCTAGAAAAACGTACCCCGCCATTTGTAAGCAGTACATCGGAACTCATCACGACTTGTCAAGACAACTCATACTTCCGCTAGACCGGAATACAAGAATCTAGTCCCTCCTACCAATCCAAAATATACAATATAGGACTGATTCTACTTGTACTAATAATATGTAATACATATGAATTCAGGCCATAAACACAATAAGCAAATTAATATATTTTCTGGCCCTAAAAAATAAGTACAAATGCAAGCGCAATATCCTTGCGCTGGATCAATATCCAGAACGATTACTCCTATAATCAAAAGTGTGAATCAAACATGGATTATCTCGCTTTTACCATAGACAGCATTTTCATACACAAATGAATGAATGTCTATATTTTTCCCATATTAAATAGCCATATCGATTTTTGTAAAATGTGCGTCAATAATGTACAAAAATAGAGGTGTCATTAGAATTTATGCACGCAAATATAGCCATGTCATCACAAATAATAACTATGACAAAAATGGAGCAAGTAGAGGTCTCAAAGTCCGAGACAATAATGTACATCTAAAGTAGCGTTCAGAGCCCAATGGTAAGTAGGGACATCAAATCTTGACATGACTGGTAAACTGTACAGACTCTCCATGTAACAGCGCTGACTTGCTGTGAGAAAATACAAATAATACCACTCTCTTTGATAACCGTAGGATTTTATAATAAACAATAGTCAATCCTACATTTTTATCTATTAAATGTGGCTATGTAGACTTTCGGCCCCTGTATGGATATAATTAAACCTTCCTCCATTACTCTAAACGGTAGCAGAGAATGAAGTACAGACAATTTTAGAGTCTTTACTTGACAGGATCATAGAAATGTACTACTCAAGTGCTAATCTATAACCACGGGTATCTATATAACCCTGAAATCTATAAACAGGTCTAGAAAATGAGAGTCAATTAGAATCATGTGGGCATCAAGACAGTATGTCTGCCATTACATTATCCGAACCACAGATAGCTCGAACTGAGAAGTGAAAAGGTTGTAAGTAATCTGGTCGTTCATGAAATTCTGTCAGCATATTGATGTGAAACGTTTTATGCTTTCTGTCCACATCGACGACATAGTCGACATCAGAAATTCTAGAGATGACAGTGTAAGGACCTTTCCATGAAATAAGAAGTCTATTGTCTCTACAAGGAAGTAATATAAGTACCTTGTCACCAGGAAAGAGTTGATGTAGACATCTATTTTTATTAGCGAAATTCCTTGCCTTCTGCTTAGCAGACTCAGATGCAGAGGTAGCTAACCTACATGCTTTAATAATTTTCTGCCTTAAAGCAATTACATATTCATAAGAGGATTGAGTGTCCTCGCTGATATCCTCAGCAGTTATTAGGTTGTGTAGCAATGACATAGAACCGCGTGGTTGCGCACCAAAGACAAGATGGAATGGAGAAAACCCTGTGTGCTCATTAGGGACCTCTCTATATGCGAAAAGAGCAGCGGGTAAAACCTTGTCCCAATCCTGAGGATGATCCTCAGTTATCTTTCCTAGTAAACTCTTGAGCGTTCTATTTAGACGTTCAACTAAACCGTTTGACATAGGATGATAGATACTGCTTAAAGACCTTTCAATACATAGTGTAGACATTACCTGAGACATAGTGTCTGATAATAATTGTGTGCCATGATCTGATAAGATTTCTTTGGGAAATCCTAGACGTGAGAATATTAGCCAAAGAGCGTTGTTGCGCACATATTTTTTGTGTGACGCACAGATTACTGTTGATAGGCATACAGATGTAAAGTAATAATTATTTGTCTGATGAAAAATATTTATTTGAGAATCAATGATTCTCAGCCTAAGGGACAGAACTCTGATTGTTTGATGTTGTATTCAGTTCTATGGGTTATCTGTTCTTGTGTCTCAATCTGGCGTATGAATTCTAGATCTACGTCATTTTTCGTCTGGTATGGCCAGAAACAGATTGGTCTTGCTTAAAATGATTATGGCCTGATTTTATATTTATTCCTTGACTATTTAAGGCAATTTCGATCTTATATCTTTATATCTTTGTATTTCTATGTTGGACTATTTTGTGAGCTCATCTCTGGGGGTGAAAGGCTTTTCTGGGGGGTGCGCCGGTTTGAGGTGATCAGAGAAGGCCGTCATGTCGTCGCTGCTAGGGGCTGGTTGTTTAGAAAGTTTTGTAGATTGATCTCTGTGAATTATTCAAGGAAGGAGATTGTTTCTCTGGATGATCGTATTATCAGAGATTCTCGTAATGTCCATTATTAACACCTAGGAATGGCGTGCGATATTCGCTTGTGTGTGTTTTCCTGAAGCCAGGTAAAACCAAATATTTTTTGCTGAACTTTTTGCTAAACCTAAATGGGAGACGTATTATCGTACAGCTAGGATTGTTGATGACAGATGAAGATGTCGTGTTATTTAGCAGCACTAGATTACTTGAGGTAACCAGCCTTATGGATAGCAGATTTGATGAGAAGCCCGATGAGGACATTTACATATATATATATTGAAGTAATTCTACTTCATAATTTTCCGTCCTGAGCGAATGAAGCTCACGGAGAGGAGCCATTTTGGATTCCCGCCATTATGAGCGGATCATTGTCAGAGAAAAGAAAAGGTCTTATTATTTGATGATGGTACAGAGATCTACATATTATGAAAACCCACTACTGTGGTTTAACATTGTTGCTATAAACATTTGATGAATGTACGGCTTAAGAAACTTAGCCAACAGAAGGTTCTGTCAGCGAACCATTGTTGACGTTTATGTATTCACCTTTACTGACGCGATTAGTCAGTCGAAGCATGAGACGATAGACATCCAGAATATTGAGTGCTTGTCTACCATCGTTCCATTATATATTTACCACTGCATGAATGTTCATCTGATATTGTCACCCATTTTCAAGTATATGATGATTTAAATGCCAACCTGTTCAAGTGACTGTACTCATGATGTAAAAGTGTACGTCCATGATTAAATGTATGAAACGACGCCAGTAGTCTGCCTTTTTTTGACTTCTGCTTATGATTGAGTGAGTGACTTGTCAACTCTACAGAACTCTATACACATTCGCATTATATTACATCTACATTCTCACTCGATGTTAGCACTGTGTCAGAACGAGTTGACCATTCTACTGTGTGCCCAGCTCTAACAGTGGCATACAAGTACAAGTTTACAGTCGATGTCACTAGTCAGCAACTATGTGTTATAGATCAGTTGTTGACATTTGTATTAGAACAGACACCAGGGCACAGTTGTTTGTACTTGTAGGTCTACCCTTTCCTTTTATTTAGTTCTATACAACTTTATATTTATACATTGTGACGTCATTTGTGTTGTTTATTTCCTCGCGGTTATCATCACAGGTTCTGTGATTATTTTCTTCAGTTTTCCAACTCGTTTATTTGATTTCTGCGAATGTTTTCGTATTGTCTTTCTTGATTGTCCTTTGTTTATGTTGTTGGTTGACATATGCTATAAGGTATATTTGATCATACACTACTAGCTGGGTAGTTACACTTGTAGTATAGAATAAACTTGTAGTTTATTACTATTATTATTATTATTATACTCGAGCAAACTGAAGTACTCAAGACCTAATCTTCACACTCAGACAGCTGAGTGAAAAGGCCCTTGAGTATAAGAGTGAGATGCATCTTTGTTTCATAGATCTGGAAAAGGCGTTTGACAGGGTCCCCTGGAGCAAACTTTGGGACTGTTTGGCAAGGAAGAATATTCCAGCACCTCTGATTCATGCTATACAGAGCTTCTACAAGTCTTGCAGAAATTATGTGAGGACAGCAAACCATAAGTCGGAAGAGTTCAGGACCACCACTGGTGTAAGACAAGGTGATATCCTATCACCTTACCTCTTCATACTCCTTATGGACGATGTCATCAAGGCATGTAAGGAGAGAACAAGAAAGTATTCAGTGGGGTACTGGAAGATGAGACAGGTCTATATTTCAGAGCTGGCATTTGCTGATGATGTTGCCCTGATTGCTAAATCAGAGGCACATCTCCAATCCAACCTGCAAGTCTGGAAGGAAGAGCTGGAGAAGAGAGGGATGGTCATAAGCAGCTCTAAAACAAAATCCATGGTGATATCACGAGAAGAACGAAAACATCAGATTAAGCTGGGAGAACAGGTCCTGGAGCAGGTCGACCACTTTAAATACCTCGGAGCTATTATAGACCGAAAGGGAGGCATCAAAGAAGAGTTGGCCACTCGAAAAGCAGCAGCTGGGAGACTTTTTCAGGCCATAAATCGAGGATTCCTCAGCAAGAGAGAGGTTGGTAAGAAAACGAAGATGGCTGTCTACCGCTCCACCTATGTCCCAGTCTTGACATACGGATGCGAGTCATGGGCAATGACTACAACCCATAAAAGCCAGATCCAAACCTCAGAAATGAGGTATCTGAGGAAGGTGGTTGAAGTAACAAGAAGAGACATGGTACGCAACCAGACGATACGTCAAGGCCTTAAATCCTACCCCCTGCAGACCCAAGTAGAACAGTCCCAGTTAAGATGGTTTGGCCATGTCTGCAGAATGGGAGAAGATCGGATACCACGACAAGCATGGGAAACAAAGAGCCAAGGATCCAGACCCCGAGGACGACCCAGAGTCCGTTGGGAGGACAACATTAGACAATCTTTGAAGGATCGAGGACTAGAATGGAACCAGGCCAGGAGGAAGTCAGCCGATAGGATAGTCTGGCGCTCTCTCTTCCAAACCTCTACACCTCACGGTAGAAGGGGAATGACTAAGTAAGTAAGTATTATTATTATACAAGTGAGTATACAAGACCTTATTAAAGGCTTGTCTCCCACAGAGATTGGGATAAGGTTAGCTGATTATTCAAGTTTATTCAAACTTGCTCTCATTTAAGGTGGAATAAATTTCATTGACTTTTTCAGGTAACTAGTCACATATTGTTAGACATTATGTTGACTTTAGATTACTTTATTGGGATAGGGAAATCCCTAGGAAAGACTGGTGATATGTTGGAAGAGTATGCTACCAGTCAATATGAAAAAGCACAAAAATTGGAAATTGATAAACTGAAGGCTGAAGAGAGAAAACAAAAAACTGAGGAGAAAAGATTGGAATTAGAATTTGAACAAAAGAAATTGCAGATGCAGGTGGACGAAAAGAGGTTCCAAATGGAAATGGAAAAACAAAATAGAGAAGCTGAACAAAACAGATTACAAAGAGAAGCTGAGGCTGAAGAAAAAAGATTACAGAGAGGATCTGAAAATAAAAGATTAGAAGCTGAGGCTGAAGAAAAAAGACTACAGAGAGAATCTGAAAATAAAAGATTAGAAGCTGAAGCCGAGGAGAGAAAGGCAAAAAGGGAACATGAGGAAAAACTTTTAGCATTTGAGTTAGAAAAATTGAAATTGACAAACATGGGTAATGTTAATCAGTCATCTGGTGGTAATGGTAAACCTTTTATTTACAAGATCAAGCTACCAGCATTTAATCCATCCAGTGACGATATAACAGTTTGGCTAGATAGATTTGAACGTTCTTGTCGAAATCATAATGTGGATAGATCACAATATGCTAATCAGTTATCGGAGATACTGAAAGGTGACACTCTGACTAGTTTAAGCTTGGTAGAAGAGGCTGACCAGAATAATTATGATGTTATCAGAGCAGCCTTGTTAAAAAAATATCAATTGACAGAGGAAGGTTACCGTCTTTTGTTTAAGAGAATGGTACCAGAATCAGGGGTAGAATTCTCAGAATTCATTGCAAGGACACGTCTTACATTTAATCGTTGGATTGAGCTGTCCAAAACAGAAAAGACATATGAAGCCCTTATGGACTTGTTGCTCAGAGACAAGATTATGTCAAGTGTAAATAAACCATTCCTTGAATTCCTACATGAGCGTAAACCCAAGACACTAAAAGAAATGGAAGAATATTGTACCCAATACGTCACTGCACATCCGGACGTAGCTTTTAGCAATGCTAAGGTTAAGGAAAGTATGCCAGTTGCTTCGGCAACACCATACAACCCTAATTACTCACACAAATTTCAGGGACCACAAAACAGGTTTGATAAAATGGGTAACCATAATAGTTATCAAAACCAAGGTAACCAATCATTTCAGGGTTCTTCTGCGAAGAACTGGAGACGAGCCGACAGCCCTCGATTCAGGGGTTGTCACAATTATAGAAATTTCCGCAGAGGAAGTCATTATAGAAACTATCCAAGTTATCCATCATGGAGACAACATGATCATAATTATAGAGATACTCATTATAATGAACATGATAATGGTAACCATGAGAACTATGACTCAAACCCAAATAGGGGTTACAATAGAGGAAACAATAATGATTACAGAGGCAATAATAATCGAGGTAGATCACAATACAAAAAATATAAATCACATTATCAGGCAAACTCTGCACAGCAAGAGTCACATGAAGCCTATAAACAGACTAAAGATAATAATGACGCTAATAATATGGCATGTTCCACTTTTGATTTTGGGAGAGCATCTCAATGCCCCCAATGCAAAACATTATTTGAACCAACTACGGTATCTACTTTGAGTTGTGGTCACCCTCTTCCTGCTCTTCCTGCATCAGTCGCGCATGATGGAAGAGGATCTCTTGTCTTACATAGAGGTCTAGTAAATGATAGCCCAGTCTCAATTCTTTTTGATTCTGGATGCACCACCATTGGGGTTAGACAGTCACTCGTAGATCCTTCCCGTGCCACAGGCAAGGTAGTCAAATGTGTAACATTTGGCGGCACCTTAGAGAAGTACTCTACTGCTATCATCAATATTGCAACTCCTTTCTTTACGGGAGATGTGCACGCATGTCTTCTGCCGAATCCGATCGCTGATTTCATCATTGGTCGTATTCACGGAGTCAAAGAATGCATTCCGCAACAAATTGCTGCTTGGGAAAATTAAAATATGCAAACTGCTAATGCAGTAGTCACAAGAGCACAAGCTCTCAATATGCCTCAAACTTCATCTACTGAAGATAGTGAAGTGCATAACCAAGATGATCCCTTGGTAATTTCTCGTGACTCATTTATAAAACAGCAAAAAGATGATCCCACTCTAAAGAAATTCTTCACTCTTGCAACAAAAGGTGATCCAAATAAAGATACAAATCGAAAATCTTGGATTACAATGAAGAATGGCGTACTTGTACGTATGGTCCAAGACTCTACTACGTCAATGCATTCTCAGATTCTTGTCCCGAAGATTTTGAGAGGTAAAGTTTTGCAGCACACTCATGACTCTCAGTGTGCTGGACATATGGGTTTTTCCCGTACTAAGTCTAGAATTCTTGCGTCTTTCTAATGGCCTTTCGTAAATAAAGACATACGGATTTATTGCCGATCTTGTAAGGTATGTCAAGAGGTCAAATCCAAAGGTCCACGCCATGCTGCACCTATTCAGGCTGCAGACATTCCTATTCGGCCATTTCAGAAAATGGCAATAGACATTATTGGTCCGTTTAAGATCAAATCTGCCAGAGGACATCAGTTTATCTTAACGGGTGGACATGTGCACACGTTGGCCAGAGGCTATACCTCTGAAGAGCATTTCCACTGCCGATGTTGTAGACGTTCTTTGGCTAATATTTTCTCGTCTGGGATTCCCCAGAGAAATATTATCAGATCATGGCACCCAACTAATATCGGATACCATGTCTCAAGTGATGTCTACTCTGAAGATAGATAGATCATTGAGTAGTATCTATCATCCTATGTCTAATGGGATGGTAGAACGTCTAAACAGAACACTCAAAAACTTACTAGGGAAGATAACAGGATCATCCTCAAGATTGGGATAGGGTTTTGCCCGCGGCCCTCTTTGCGTATAGAGAGGTCCCCAATGAACATACAGGATTTTCTCCCTTTGAACTTGTCTTTGGCGCATGACTACGCGGCCCTATGTCTTTGCTTCATGATCTTATAACCGCTGATAATATTGATGATGACACAAAATCTTCTTACGAATATGTCATCACGCTTAGACACAAAATTATCGAAGCATGCAGATTAGCAACTTCTTCTTCTGAATTTGCCAAACAGAAGGCAAGGCAATTTGCCAATAAGAAGAGAACCTTACAACAACTTTGTCCTGGGGACAAAGCGTATGTTCTGCTACCTTGTAGGGAAAACAGACTTCTTATCTCATGGAAAGGTCCGTTCGATATAATCTCAAAAATTTCTGATGTTGACTATATTGTCGATATTGATGGGAAGCATAAAACCTTCCACATCAATATGCTTACGGAATTCCATGAACGTCCTGATTATTTGCTGCCTATTTTTCAGGCAACGGATGATTCTCCAGTATTACATGGTCATTACTCATCCTTGTCAGTAATACAGGATGAAGAAACAAGTTTCTCGGATGTAAATCTTCCTCTTCCAGTGATTCCACTCCATTCTAGTGAATCATGGAAAAACGTTACTGTTTCTCCTAATTTATCTCTAGAGGAACAGCGACAAGCTTCTTCTATGTTACAAACATTTCAGGATGTCCTTACTGACATTCCTGGACACACCAATGTCATTAAACATGACATTATTCTAACTGACCATAATCCTATTAGGGTCAGACCATATCCTATACCCATACATTTTCAGACACAGGTCGAGAAAGAATTGGATGAGATGATAGAATTAAAAATAGTCGAACCATCCAGTTCAGCATATTCTTCGCCGATGGTTATTGTTTGAAAAAAAGACAATAACATACGTCTTTGCGTTGATTATCGCAAATTGAATCAGGTGATGAAGTTCGATGCTGAACCTATGCCTTTACTAGAAGAGCTACTTACTAGGCTTTCTAAATCTCATTTCTTCACTAAACTTGATTTGTCAAAAGGATATTGGCAAGTCCAATTAAGTGAACGAGCTGAACCTCTTACTGCTTTCTCTACACCTAGGGGTTTGTTCCAATGGAATTTTAATGCCTTTCGGCCTTATGAATGCCCCGGCTACATTCGTACGCATGATGCGTCGAATCCTATCTCTTCGGTCAGATGTCATTGCGTACTTAGATGGCATCTGTCTTTTCAGTGATACTTGGGAAGATCACTATTTGGGATTAGGTGAATTACTGTCAACCTTACGCGAGCATAAGTTGACAGCGAAACCCTCTAAAGCATGTATTGGTTTTAGCGAAATTTCTTTCCTAGGCCACCGTGTTGGTCATGGTTTCCTAAAGACAGAGGACCATAATACCAGTAAAATATTTAACATCTCTATTCCTAAGACTAAAAAGCAAGTGAGAAGTCTATTACGTCTTATACAATTTTATGGATGATTCATTCAGAATCTATCCTCTATTATGGCACCGCTTTTTTCGTTACTAAAGAAAGGGTCCCCTAATATGGTCCACTGGTCTCAGGAATGCCAATCATCTTTGGATAAGATTAAAAATTTGTTTTCAACTCCACCTATCTTAATGTTACCTACTACAGATAAGACATTTGTTCTTCATAGTGATGCTTCATCCACTGGGATTGGAGCGGCACTAATGCAAGAGTACTCTGAAACTCTGCATCCTGTAATGTATATCTCACGAAAACTTAATGCGGCAGAGAGGAATTACTCAGTTTTAGACCGTGAACTTTTGGCGATGGTTTGGTCAATTCTTAAACTTCAAAGATTCCTTCTTGGCGCGCATTTCATAGTGGAAACTGACCAGAAAGCTCTTACAGCTATTCAAAGTAAAAACTTAAAGAGCTCGAGATCAACTCGATACGCCATTGCTCTTCAACCTTTTCATTTCTCGGTGCGAGCTATCCGTGATTCAGAAAATGTGATGGCAGACATTCTGTCTAGATGCCCACATGATTCCACCTAACTGTTAAATCTTGGACTTTTTAATGTGTCTAACTTTACAACAGTTCTTTTTACATATCAAAATATGTACACATTTGTAATATATCATATAGTGATTGTATAAACACTTAGTGGTTCACTAATGTATATTCACCGCTACTCTTTGATGATTTTTCTTTTGTCAATCATGAACTTATGGTACTTAATATGAAATTGTGATTGAAATTATTGTATGCATTGTGTCATTGCCAGTATTCTAGTATGCGTTGGTGACACCTCCCTGGAAATATTTATGCTTAGAGAAATAGTTTCTCTGAGATGTTGAGATATATTTTCACCTGTCGATCTATATTTCGACTTTGCCTTAATTTGGCGTTATAAAAGCCTGATATTTCTCATCTGCACATTATTTATGCATTGTGAGCCTATTGTATGTTGCTCTCAGATGGAAAAAAAAAAATGATTTTCCTTTTTTTCCCCGGGGGGTGTGGTAGTCTGTTGCGCACATATTTTTTGTGTGACGCACAGATTACTGTTGATAGGCATACAGATGTAAAGTAATAATTGTTTGTCTGATGAAAAATATTTATTTGAGAATCAATGATTCTCAGCCTAAGGGACAGAACTCTGATTGTTCGATGTTGTATTTGGTTCTATGGGTTATCTGTTCTTGTGTCTCAATCTGGCGTATGAATTCTAGATCTACGTCATTTTTCATCTGGTATGGCCAGAAACAGATTGGTCTTGCTTAAAATGATTATGGCCTGAATTTATATTTATTCCTTGACTATTTAAGGCGATTTCGATCTTATATCTTTACATCTTTGTATTTCTATGTCGGACTATTTTGTGAGCTCAACTCTGGGGGTGAAAGGCTTTTCTGGGGGTGCGCCGGTTTGAGGTGATCAGAGAAGGCCGTCATGTCATCGCTGCTAGGGGCTGGTTGTTTAGAAAGTTTTGTAGATTGATCTCTGTGAATTATTCAAGGAAGGAGATTGTTTCTCTGGATGATCATATTATCAGAGATTCTCCTAATGTCCATTATTAACGCCTAGGAATGGCGTGCGTTATTTGCTTGTGTGTGTTTTCCTGAAGCCAGGTAAAACCAAATATTTTTTGCTGAACTTTTTGCTAAACCTAGATTGGAGACGTATTATCGTACAGCTAGGATTGTTGATGACAGATGAAGATGTCGTGTTATTTAGCAGCACTAGATTACTTGAGGTAACCAGCCTTATGGATAGCAGATTTGATGAGAAGCCCGATGAGGACATTTACATATATATATATATTGAAGTAATTCTACTTCATAATTTTCTGTCCTGAGTGAATGAAGCTCACGGAGAGGAGCCATTTTGGATTCCCGCCATTATGAGCGGATCATTGTCAGAGAACAGAAAAGGTCTTATTATTTGATGATAGTACAGAGATCTACATATTATGAAAACCCACTACTGTGGTTTAACATTGTTGCTATAAACATTTGATGAATGTACGGCTTAAGAAACTTAGCCAACAGAAGGTTCTGTCAGCGAACCATTGTTGACGTTTATGTATGCACCTTTACTGACGCGATTAGTCAGTCAAAGCATGAGACGATAGACATCCAGAATATTGAGTGCTTGTCTACCATCGTTCCATTATATATTTACCACTGCATGAATGTTCATCTGATATTGTCACCCATTTTCAAGTATACGATGATTTAAATGCCAACCTGTTCAAGTGACTGTACTCGTGATGCAAAAGTGTACGTCCATGATTAAATGTAGGAAACGACGCCAGTAGTCTGCCCGTTATTGACTTCTGCTTATGATTGAGTGAGTGACTTGTCAACTCTACAGAACTCTATACACATTTGCGTTATATTACATCTACATTCTCACTCGATGTTAGCACTGTGTCAGAACAAGTTGACCATTCTACTGTGTGCCCAGCTCTAACAGTGGCATACAAGTTTCACCACAGAAAACTACGTTTATAGATGTGATGACCCCAAGAGACACACTTATCAAGCGTCTGCAATATCAGCAGTAGAAATGCTCTTGAGAGGTATAGCCTCTGGCCATCGAGTACACATGTCAATGCATGTTAGGATAAATTGATGTCCTCTGGCAGACTTGATTTTAAAAGGACCAATAATGTCTATTGCCATCTTTTGAAAAGGGCAGATTGGAATATCCGCAGCCTGGATAGGTGCTGCATGGCATGGACCTCGTGACTTAACCTCCTGGCATATCTTGCAGGAGTGACAATAAATATGTATATCTTTATTTACCTGTGGCCAAAAGAAAGAAGAAAGAACCCTCGATTTAGTACGGGAAAATCCCATATGTCCTGCACACTGAGAGTCGTGAGCATGTTGTAGAATTTGAACTCTCATACTCTTCTTCTTCTTCTTCTTTGATCCTTAGCCGCCGACCGTCAAAGCAGTCAGTGGCCATCACGCCTAGTGGCGTCTTGTAGGGCAAGAACAAATTGATTCCACTTTGCTCGGTCGGTGGCCATCCTTTGTACAGTGCCCCAACTCTGGTTCATTCTTTGCATCTCAGCCTCCACAGTCCTCCGCCAGGTTGTTTTTGGTCGGCCTCTCTTTCGTTTTCCTTCAGGGGTCCAAAGCATAGCTGTTCTTGTGATGGCATTGGGGTCTCTTCTGAGGACATGACCAACCCAACTCCAGCGTCTGCCAGCTATGATAGTGTGCATGTCCTCTTGCTTGCTACGAGTAAGCAGATCTTGGTTAGTGATGGTATTTGGCCAAAAGATTCGGTGAAATTTTCTTAGGCATGTTGTGTGAAAAGAGGACAATTTCGACATTTCCTTCTCTGTAACTCTCCAGCATTCTGCACCATAGAGAAGCACAGAAAGCACACAGCTCTGATATAATCTTAATTTTGTGCTTGTGCTGTATTGGGAGGACTTCCAGATGTTGTTTAGGCTAAAGAAGGCTGTTCTTGCCTTATTCATTCTGATGTTGATCTCATACTCTTAGGTACCAGAATTTGCGAATGTATAGACACAGTAGAATCTTGCACCATTTGGACTAGTACTCCATTCTTTATTGAGACCCAAGATTTACAATTTGTGTTATGGTTTGGATTATCATTTTTAACTAGGAGAAAGAATTTTCTCAAAGAAGTGTCATTTTGTTGGAGTTTTATAAAAGGCTCTCGGGAAATCACTGAGTGATCATCTTGGTTATGCACTTCATTAATTTCGGTAGATGGAGTTTGAGAAATATTTTGAGCTTGCGCTCTTGTAGTGACTGCATTTGCAGTCTGAATGTTTTGTTTTTCCCAAATAGTAATCGGTTCTGGGGTACACTCTTTAACTCAGTGTATACGTCTGACAATAAGGTCTGCAATAGGATTCGGGAGCAAACACGCGTGGACATCTCCCGTAAAAAAGGGAGTAGCTATGTGAATGATAGCAGTCGGATACTTTTCAAGTGTCCCACCAAAAGTCACACATTTCACCACTTTTCCAGTGGCATAGGAAGGATGTATGAGAGATTGTTTAACCCCAATAGTTGTGCATCCAGAATCAAAAAGAACTGAGACTGGATTATTGTTCACTAAACCTTTATGTAGAATAAGAGACCCTCTTCTGTCATGCGCAGCTGCTGCAGGAATAGCGGGTAGAGGATGACCGCTACTCAAAGTAGTTATAGTTGTAGATTGGAATAGAGTTGTGCATTGTGGGCACTGAGATGCCCTCTCAAAATTGAAAGCAAAGTAAGCATTAGCATTAGTGACACTATTATTATTAATACTTTGATTATCAGCACCCTGGGACTCTTGTTGAGCAAAGTTAGCCTGGTGATAAGATCTATTATTATTGTGTTGTTATCTGTCATGGCTATTATTTCTATTGAAATTATTGCTATTTGCTCTTTCTTCAACTTGAGAGTTGCTAACTGTTTCATTAGGATGTGCTGTGTCATATTGATGACAGTATTGTTCCATATCTTTTATGTTTGGAGGTTTTCGCTCATGTAGAAAGGAAAGAAAGTTTTTACTCACTGATGACATAACTTTGTCACGAAGCAGTAAGTCAACAATGGCCTCATATGTGTGTTCAGTTTTTACAATTCCACCCAACGTGAAAAGGTCAGGCGAATCTCCAATATAAAGTCTGAGAAATCTTTCCCTGTCTCTAGTAATAGAGACTTAAAGCATAGGCGATAACCTTCTTCATCCAGTTGGTATTTTTTTATCAAGGCCGCTTTGACAACATCATAGTTATTTCTGTCAGTAACTTCCACCGACATCATAACCTCTTGAGCATCACCTGTAAGGAACCCACCAAGTTGATCACAATATTGCGTCTTGTCTATCTTATGGGAGTCGCATGCCGATTCAAATCTATCTAGATAGAATGCAATATCATCACGGGTAGGGTTGAAAGGAGGTAACTTGATATCATGAGGTTTAATATTTGTCCTATTAGAGTTTGTTTGGTTGTTTGACTCATTCTGAGCATTACCCATATTCATTATCTTTATTTTTTCCAACTCCATTGCTAGGAGTCTTTCCTCGTGTTCCATCTCTAATTTGTTTTTTCAGTTTCCATCTGCATTTTTTTCTCTTCAGCTTCTCTTTGCTGCTGAATTTTTCTCTTTTCAGCTTCTCTTTGCTGCTGAATTTTTCTCTCTTCAGCTTCTCTTTCCAATTTCATTTCTTCAGCTTCTCTTTCTAATTTTTTTCTCTTCAGCTTCTCTTCTTTGTTTTTCCAATTCCATTTGGACGTTTCTCTCATCTGCTTGCATCTGCAATTTTAAATTTTCAGCCTCCATTTTCCGTTTCTTTTCCTCAGCCTTCTGTGCCTTAGCATATTCAGCACTTGCAAAATCTGTTACATCCTCAGGAGTCATCCCAAGGGATCTCCCTTTCTCAATGAAGTAATCCAAGGTAGACATTATTGTCTAATAATATGGTATAACACCTTGTATAAATATGTATTATCTGAGAAACACACTTTATTCCAACCTCAGTGGGAGACAAGTCTTTGTCAAAGAACTTTTATAGTTACCTTGATTATAATATCACTATTAATCACTTCTACATCTATAGTGAATTTTACTATTAATAGTGCATGACCAAGTATATATTTAGACAGTGTATGACAAAATCAACAGTACATACGAAAGTAACAAGGACAAAATGAAAATCACAAATGAAAATGTTCACAGAAATCAACAAAACAAAGCAGAACTAAAGAAAATATTCAATGACAGCTGCAAATATAACGATGAGACAATGACAACACAGTGTATAAATGAAAAAGTGTAAAGAAATGAACGATAGGAAGAGAAGGCAGACAAATACAAACAAATTAATCAAAAACTAAAGAACAGAGAAAATACAATAAAAACAACGATGAGACATCTCAGCACAACTAAACAAAAATATCGCAAGAGACCAACATAGTGGACAATAATGCGACAGAGACAAAAAGTTGCTTACAATTTCCACTGCGGGAAATTTGCAATAGTCCCTAAAGAATGCTGTCATAGGCCCTCAGTAAAGTGGGATATCCTATGACAGTCACCGCCCAACCAAACGCGCAAAGAAAAAAGAACATATATAACATAAAGAAAACATGTAACATAAAAAAATAAGGTATATGAATATAGTGTTCTGAGGAAGGCCTAATCACAATACATACAAAGGCACAGTTTAAAAACACATATAGTCACTTATCTTATACTGGCGAAAAATCTCCTGGCCTCTGGAACAATAACAATGAAGTTCTCAGCACACACAGTTCAGCGCTAAGAAGATCCAACGCTGAAGGGATATCGGAACTGGCCTCCAAAATAACATCAACAGTGGTACAGGAACTGGCTTCCGAAATAACAGGAATGATGACACAGGAACTGGCAATGATAATACAGGAGCGTGTCGCAGTGGTTCATGTAGGATGTTGCAGATATAGTGAAGCGAATGTCGTTTGGGTAGCACCCTGGAAACTGGCAACCACTGTAGAAGTATGATTTTCTCTCTGGCCACTACTGTAGAATTACGTTCTTTATACGTCCAAATAGGCCATACTGGATATCACTGTATAGAGCTATGTTCTTTAACAATACGCCCACACAGAGCTAACACTGTAGAATTCTGTTGTGGTATAGAAGTGTGCTGTACTGGTACTAAGTTTGATTGTAGAATCACTGTAGCAATATATATATATATATATATATATATATATATATATATATATATATATATATATATATATATATATATATATATATATATATATATATATATATATATATATATATATATGCAGTCATGAAGACATCACATTAACGTATGATGAAGTCAGGAAGCGTTGAACGACTGGTGATGTTTCAAACAGTTTAATACGGGACAACAGGAACGTACGCCGACATCAAAATATACGTACTGTAATCAGGACATAATCACACGTCAATACAAAATAGGCCGCATAGATGGCAGGCTTCCTTATATAAATAATGTTAACTCTTCTTCATCACTTCTGACCAAACTAGTCAAGTATATCTCTGGCAAAATAGGCCGCATAGATGGCGGGCTTCCTTATATAAATAATGTTAAATCTTCTTCATCACTTCTGACCAAACTAGCTAAGTATATCTCTGGCAAAATAGGCCGCATAGATGGCGGGCTTCCTTATATAAATAATGTTAAATCTTCTTCATCACTACTTCTCCGCACCGGGAGTAAGTCACCTCAAAATGCCAAGTTCTACACTACAACAAATAGCTTCAAAAGTATTGTTACCTACTCTGCACTCCAGGAATCAAACACAAAAACACTAACTATGCCAGAATCCCAATCAAGGGGAATCTTAAACATATTTAATACACCAATAACTCTGATTCCCATTCACACATCCAGAAAAACACGGCGGGACACCTTCCCCGCTTAAACACCCAGGCAGACTCTCCTTAAAAAATCCAGTCTTCTGGTCCCGCACAAATCATTGCGCCTGCGTGGATAATCGCGTGATATGATTTCATCTCATACCGGAACGAACTGGAACGTTCGAGAAGGTTGGTCTACAATAATCTAAGACCAGAATATTTTAAATGAACGATAGTCAAAATAAGGGAGGTAACAACTAAATCTGAGCTGTACCAAAAGCATTACAACAGGTTACTTCCCTTAGACCACAAATATAAAAAAGAAGTACCGTAAAATCTCGCGTATTATACTCACTCGTGTATAATACGCATGCTTGATTTAGCCCAACATTTTCTGGTAAAATGGAAATTCATGTATAATACGCACCATAATTTTTCAAGATTTTATTTTATGAAACATTTGTTAAAAAAACTGAAAGAAGATGGAAGATGCTGCGTGATAGTAGTTCTTCGATGAACTGAAAGACCATGTCGCTTCATAAAACGAACTGCCCATCCATATGACGTTTTAAATGCTGTTGTGCCTGTACGAGATTTTTTAAGTTCCAGAGCTTTAAGTCGGATTTCAATGCATGAAACACCGATGCCTTGTTGCTTTCTATCCACTACCCACTCCAATAATGTTTTTTTCTAGGTCTGGAAGATCTGGTGCTGACCCACAATTCGCCTTTTTCTTACTAGGCAACACTTGCAGCGCCTCTTTGTTTTTTCGCCATAATCTAATGTTGCACTCGTTAATGGAAAAATGTCGACTTGCTGCCCGATTGCCGTTAGATTCTGCATATTTTACCACTAAGAGCTTTTCTGCTGCAGTACAACATTTTCTCGAATTCATTTTTAGGGCTCAAAATAATCAAATGACAAACTTCACAACCAAGCTTAATATCAAAACAGATTGAAGACCAAGAGTGCGAAATGCGTTTTGCAACAATGTATGACACATAAGAAAACACATGGCACATTCAATTTTGCGCCATTTTCACTGTCAAATTGTGACAAAAACTTGACAGACTTTCCAATGTAGGTTACATTCAATATCGAAAATTACGTATTTTTTAGTACTCACGTATAATACGCACCTGAGTTTTAGCGGGCAAAAATGAGTAAAAATTGTGCGTATTATACGCGAGATTTTACGGTATTCATTCCTAGCTTAGAACAACAGACTGTGACAGATCTATACTAGGTATAACTCCGCCTAGGCCGGTCCCAAGCCAGGCTGAAAGAGGAGGGGGGCTTCAAGCATGGAGGCAGTAAGGAGGCAGCCACTCTACCATGCAAAGGCACAACAGGCCAATCACCTGTTTGCTTTAAACTTTTGATTTCGAGAACTACAAGAGAGAAAACTGAACTTATTCTAAATGTGATGAACTGAAACAGACTATGACTTATGGAACTTGGAACACAAGAAGTATGAATGGGAAAGAAGAGGAGCTGGTGGAAGAGATGAGGAAAGCAAAACTATAAATCTTGGCTATAATGAAAACAAAGAGAAAAGGACAAGGAGTCATGGATGTCGATGGCAACATGCTGCTCTACTGTGGTGTACCCACATCTGAAAGAGCTAAAGGGGGCGTGGGTTGCATTGTGGCCAAAAACCAAAAAAATAGTATCAAGGGATGGAACTGTGTCTCAGAGCGCATTATGGTTGTAAAACTAAAAGAAGGAGAAACCATAGCCAACCTGGTCATAGTGTATGGGCCAAATGAGGATCAGAGAGCAGAGGTCAAGGAAGAATTCTTCGAGCTGCTTCAAAGGACAATGGATGACTGCCTAGATGAAATTATCATGCTCAGAGATTTCAATGCCAGGGCTGGAAATGACCATGCTAGATGGGGTGAAGTTATTGGAAGATATGGAGAAGATACTCTCAATGACAATGGAAAACGACTCTTTAGATTCTACAGTCAGCAGAATCTGATCATTCCAAACACAAAGTTCCTCCATAAGCGCATACATGCATACACTAGATGTGAACCAACATAGAATGAGAAGTCAGCGATCTACTATGCCATTGTTAGGAGGAGCTCATTCAAATATGTCTGGGATGCTAGAGTCTGGAGGGGACCAGAGATTGGAAGTGATCACTGCCTGCTTACAATCAAAAGAACAACTGAAAGAGCTGCTCAGCATAGGGACTGCCCACATCACACAAGAAACCAAGTAAAAGAACAGGAGAAATGAGCATTAAGACCTACAAGCTGAGAGAGCCAGAAATTAAGACCAGATATCAGGGGCTTAGTGCTGCAGCGGTGAGCAACACAGAAGAACAACCTGATGACTCAGAAACCCTCTGCCTTAAATTCAAGGACATCATAAAGACAGCTGCTGCAGAAGCATGTAGTGAAGTCCGACCTCGGAACAAGAGAAAGAGGACACCTTGGTGGATAGAGGAAGTCAACAAGAAAATAAGAGAGAAGAAAATAGCATGGAAACAATACTTAGGAGCTAAAAACACAACAGGACAAATAGAGAATTATAGAGAATATGTGATACTCAGAACAGAAGCAAAGAACAAGGTGCTAGCAGCAAAACAGAAGTCCTGGGAAGAATTTGGAGAAAAGCTAGAAAAAGATGCGCAAGAAAACCAGAAATTGTTCTATAAGACCCCAAAGAACATGAGGAAGAAAAAACAATGCTGTTACGCACAGAATTTTGTCTAAAGACGTTGTATAATTTTTTCAAAAGACATTGTATAATTTTTCAAAAGACATTGTATAATTTTGTCTAAAGACATTGAATAATTTTGTCTAAAGACATTGTATAATTAACTTGTCTGATTTGTACACTTTGATTTCTTGCACAGTCTAAGCGAGATAACTTTTGTTTAACTGTGATTAAATTTTGCAAGGATGGTTGCCTTCGCTTGTGTCGGGACTCATGGGTCCATTTTTTTGAACGATGTGTTGGTCACTCTCCTTATATGGTAGTATCGGTCAACTGTTTCTTAAAATGATTGAAACCAGTGTTGAGGATTCTTTGCTGTCCATATAAGGCACAATTTCTTACAAAATCTTTCTAGAAGGTCTTCAACCATCGTCTCGTTGATGATTACTCAAGTGTATGCATTCTGCGCATGTGCGAACTTTAAGAAAGTTAGAATCGTTTTCCGCCCAGGGATTCGATGAGATGAGCAGGACGCTATGTGCGTCGCTGTGATTTGTTTATAGGGAATTAGGAATCCTTTTTGTGAGTTAGTGTAGCTAACAAGGTCCTTCCCTTGATTATTCAAAACGCCTGGAGGCGTATGTTTTTTTGTGGTGTTGATTCGAAACAAGGTAATACCTCTGTTATGCTTCAAATCTATAATTTAACATTATGTTGACAATGGTCGATCTCTGCTCGCTCACGTATTACAGTGATAGAGGTTCTTCTACTAGAAGTCACACCCCCAGGTATCTTCATACCTGCAAGTTATATGTACATGGGATATACTAAGCCCGAGGAACAGTTCTACATCCTATGAACATCGCTACATCAGCGATTGCTCCTTTGTCGAGGGTTAGACTTAGGAATGTTATAAAGGTCAGTTTGACCTGTACTCCATGTATGCCATTCTCGTGCGAACAGTAATGGATTTATATTGTACATCTGATCTTCCAGTATCAGAGAGGAGTATTGATATTTATGAATATTTATGAGATGAAGCTGAGGCTATTGTCAGCTAGGATTATCTGTATCAATTTGGAGAATGTATGCAGATCCATGCAGAAACTTTTGTATGCTGAATTATATATATTGAACTGTTGATGTCCATGACTCATGTAACGTACCTGTCATTTGTGGCGTCCAAATAAATGATGAAACGCCAAAGCAGTTCACCCTTTTTTATGACTTCACATGTCATACTTTATATGCTATAACTCTGAACTATGTCAATAATATATACACAGCAGAAACGTCAAAAAAAACCAGATACGACACCCTACATCTTCAACTATATATATACCTGGTGTCGATAGGGGTGGTTTTGGAAGTAGCTAAAGATCTTCAACGTACTTGGACTTATACTTACAACGTCCATGGTGGTCAGTTCTGGTCGTATCATCTTAAGACGGTGTGGCCTTATCATCATTGAGAAGACAGCTTTAAATCCACCCTTATCATTTTTTGGTGGCCAGTAGTTGGTTTAATCTGGTACCAGCACTCAAGGGGGTCAACAAACCCATACAGCATACTACATACAACATTGCAGTTCGTCATTTTGAACTCACTTCCTTCAATGAAATATTTTGAAACTACCCGGCGTTGCTGAATTTGTCAATATTTTGAAAGTACCTGGCGCTGCTCGTCAGTTTGTCAAAGTTTCCTGATTGAGAAGGACAAGTACCGATCAAGTCGATTTACTGTAGCTGATTCAGAAGGTCAAGTGCCGATCAAATCAATTTATAGCAGTTAGAAGGTCAAGTGCCGAGCATTGCAAGGAAGAAGGACAAGTGCCGTAACAACATTCATTATCAGAAGCTCGTTTCCTACGTCATGGCTGTTCATGGGAGCAGATGTTGATCAACGTTGGATCATTTATCCTCAGAATGCTGATCCTATCCTGTTCTGCACCGTGCTGATGCTTGGATTTATAGAAGTTAAGTGGCCTGTTTTGTTTGTGAACTGTGCCCTTATACTCTAACTGAGCCTTCTATACTTTCACATCCTTATTGTCAATTTGCTACATGTTATATGTTTATATGTTATATGTTATTTGTATATTTATATGTTTATATTTCAGCTGGTTTGGTTGGGTAGGTGACTATCATAAGAGATACCACGTGATAGAGGTCTTATGATAGCGTTCTGGTAGGAGCAATTTCCTTAATTGGAAATTGTTAGCAATATTTATTGCTATTTTTGTTAGTTATGACGACATGTGCAGTTTTGTTTTCGGTATTTTTTCGCATTCTTTAGTTTTGTCTTGATTTGTTTGTATTTGTAGGTCTCCTCTTTTCTATTATTCAGTTCTATACACCATTTTTGTTTATACACTGTGACGTCATTTGTTTGTTTACATTCTTCGCATTTGTCAACACATCTTTTGTGATATTTTCCTTAGTTCTGCTGTTTATTTCTTTGACTTTTGTGAATGTTTTCATATTGTTTACATTATCTTTGATCCTTGTTATTGTTTACATTGTCTTGGATCTTTGTTATTGTTTACATTGTCTTTGATTATTGTTATTGTTTACATAGTTCTTGCATAGTTAGCTTTCACTATTGTTACATATTTGCATATGCACTATTAGCTGTATAGTGCACTTATCATAACTAACTGTTGGATTGGTTCATGCACTATTGGATGTGTAGTGCAGTTATGATAAATAACTGATGATTATGTGATTATGCACTATTGGATGTGTAGTGCCCTTATGATTAAGAAATGACTTGTGGTATTATTATACATTGAGTAATACAAGTTCTTTGTCAAAGACTTGTTTCCCACAGAGATTGGGGTAAACATTGTGATTATACAAGTACTTATTTAAGTCTTGTCACTATTAAGATTGAAATAAGTTAATTAATTATTTCAGATTTGGTGACTCATAATATTAGACATCATGTCTACACTTGATTACTTTATTGAGCAAGGGAAATCCCTTGGCAAGACAGGTGATAAATTGGAAGAATATGCGACTACTCAATATGATAAAGCATTAAAGATGGAAGAGAAAAAAATGGAAATGGAAGCTGAACAAAAGAAATTGCAGATGCAGGTGGAGGAAAGGAGATTCCAAATGGAAATGGAGAAACAGAAAAGAGAAGCTGAAAGACTTGAAAAAGAGGCTGAAAATAAAAGACTTGAAAAAGAGGCTGAAAATAAAAGACTTGAAAAAGAGGCTGAAAATAAAAGACTTGAAAAAGAGGCTGAAAATAAAAGACTTGAAAAAGAGGCTGAGGCTGAAGAGAAAAGGTTACAAAGAGAGGCTGAAGCTGAGGAAAGAAGGTTACAAAGAGAGGCTGATGAGAGAAAAGCAAAAATGGAGCATGAAGAAAAACTTTTAGCTTTGGAGTTAGAAAAGTTGAAGTTGTCTGGTAATGCTAATGATGCAAATAAGGGGTCAGATAAGTTCAATGCAAGTAATTTTAAGATAAAGTTACCTGCATTCAATGCTTCCAGTGACGATATAACGTTTTATCTGGATAGATTCGAACGTGCATGTACAACACATAACATAGATAAATCAATGTATGTTTATCAATTGTCCAACTTACTTAGAGGTGATACTTTGAGTATGTTAAGTATGGTAGATGAGCCTGACAAGAACAATTATGAAGTTATCAGGGCAGTCTTGTTAAAGAAGTACCAACTTAACGAAGATGGTTATCGTCTTCAATTTAAAAATATGTTGCCAGATACTGGAGTTGAATTCTCTGAATTCATTTCAAAGATACGTCTTACTTTTTCACGTTGGGTGGAGCTGTCTAAGACAGAACATACATATGAAGCACTTATGGACTTACTACTTAGAGACAAGGTTATGTCTTCTGTCAATGAATCTTTTCTTTCCTTTCTTCATGAGCGTAAGCCTAAAAACATAAAAGAAATGGAAGAATACTGTTGCCAGTATGTGACTGCGCACCCTCACATAACCATTAGCAACTCTAGAGTAAAAGAAGGTATGCCAGTTGCTTTGGCAGAAAGAGTAACCGTAATTATGATCAAAATCATAGCAATCAATCACATGGTGATTCTTCTTCGAATAACTGGAGACAAGCTGACACTCCTCGTTATTATGCATCTAATAATTTTAGACATTTCCGCAAAGGTAGTCAGTATAGAGGTAACTACTTTTCGCGTAAACCTCAAAATCAAACTACTAGATTTTCAAATCAATACAGAGATGATAATGACAATTATGGAAACTGGAACACAAACCAGGATAATAATTACAGGAGGGAAAATAATGATAATTTCAGAGGCAATAATGGTCGTGGTAGATCTCTACATAAGAGAAAGAGATATCAACAGACAAACTCTGTACAACAAGAATCTCAGGGAGCAGATAAACAGGTTAATAGTGATAAAAACCCTAATGCTATCGGATGTTCTGCTTTTGATTTTGGTAGAGCAAATAAATGCCCCCAATGTAGTACTTTGTTCGAACCAACTACCGTAACTACTTTAAGCTGTGGTCACCCTCTTCCCGCTCTCCCTGCTGCAGTTGCGCATGACGGGAGAGGTTCTCTTATACTACATAAGGGTCTTGTAAATAGTAATCCAGTCTCACTTCTGTTGATTCTGGATGTACTACTATTGGTGTTAGACAATCTCTTGTAAATCCATCCTGTGCTACAGGAAAGGTCATCAAATGTGTCACATTTGGTGGCACTTTGGAAAAGTATCCTACTGCCATAATACATATTGCTACTCCCTTCTTTACGGGAGATGTCCACGCGTGTTTTCTTCCTAACCCTATTGCGGATTTTATTATCGGTCATATTCACGGAGTTAGTGAATGTACCCCACAGCAGATAGCTGCGTGGGAAGATCAAAAAATGCATGCTACCAATGCAGTGGTCACAAGAGCACAGGCTCTTGAAACACCACAAACTTCATTGACTAGTGATGATGAAGTAAATAGCCAAGGTAGTCACTGCATTATTTCACGTGACTCATTCATAAAGTTGCAAGAAGAAGATCCTTCTTTGCAAAAATTCTTCATACTAGCAAAAAAAGGTGATCCAAATCAAAATACAAATAGAAAGTCTTGGATTTCTAAGAAGAACAGCGTACTTGTACGTATGGTACAAGACTCGACTATGTCTGCACACTCTCAAATTCTTGTGCCTAAGAGTATGAGATTGCAAATATTGCAACATGCTCATGACTCACAATGTGCTGGACATATGGGGTTTTCCCATACAAAGTCGAGAGTTCTTGCGGCTTTCTTTTGGCCATTTGTAAGCAAGGACATACGTATTTACTGTTGGTCTTGCAAAGTATGTCAGGAGGTCAAATCGAGAGGACCACGACATGCTGCACCTATCCAGGCTGCTGACATTCCTATTCGTCCTTTTCAGAAGATGGCGATAGATATTATCGGTCCTTTTAGGATTAAGTCGGCTAGAGGACATCAATTTATCCTCACATGTGTCGATATGTGCACACGCTGGCCAGAGGCTATCCCTCTTAAGAGCATCTCAACTGCTGATATCGCAGACGCTCTGTGGCTGATATTTTCTTGCTTGGGTTTCCCCAGAGAAATATTGTCAGACCATGGCACACAACTTATATCCGACACTATGTCACAGGTAATGTCTATTTTACATATTAAAAGGTCTCTCAGCAGTATATATCACCCAATGTCGAATGGGTTAGTTGAGCGTTTGAATAGGACACTAAAGACTTTACTTGGGAAGATAACTGAGGATCATCCTCAGGATTGGGACAGGGTTTTACCCGTGGCTCTCTTTGCTTACAGAGAGGTCCCCAATGAACACACAGGGTTTTCTCCTTTTGAACTTGTCTTTGGCGCGCGACTGCGCGGCCCTATGTCTTTTCTTCACGATCTCATCACTGCCGATAATATTACCGATGACACTCAATCTTCTTATGAGTATGTCATTGCGCTAAGGCAAAAGATCATCGAGGCATGCAAATTAGCAACTTATAAATCCGAGTTTGCCAAAGAAAAGGCAAGACAATTTGCTAATAAAAATAGATGTCTACGACAACTTTGTCCAGGTGACAAAGCACTCGTTCTACTTCCTTCAAGGGAGAACAGATTTCTTATTGCATGGAAAGGTCCATATGCAATAGTCTCCAAGATTTCCGACGTCGACTATGTTGTCGATATTGATGGGAAACAAAACTTTCCACATAAATATGTTGTTGCAATTTCATGAACGACCTGACTATTTGCAGCCTATTTTCCAGGCAACGGACGACTCTCCAGTACCTCATGCTCATTACTCATCCCTGTCAGTCATACAGGATGAGGAAACTACCTTTTCTGATGTCAATCTCCCACTTCCTATGGTCCCACTTCATTCTACAGAATCTTGGAAAAACGTTACCGTTTCTCCTAATCTTTCCGCTGAAGAACATCGACAAGTTTCTTCGATGTTGCAGACATTTCAGGATGTCCTTACAGACATCCCGGGACACACACATGTCATCGAACATGACATAGTGCTTACTGACCATAATCCTATCAGAGTCAGACCCTATCCAATACCTATCCATTTTCAGTCACAAGTCGAGAAAGAATTGGATGAGATGATACGATTGGAAATAATCGAACCATCTACTTCACCATACTCTTCGTCTATGGTTATTGTCCGGAAAAAAGACAATAATATTTGCATTTGCGTTGATTATCGCAAATTGAACCAAGTTACGAAGTTTGATGCTGAACCTATGCCTTCACTAGAAGAGCTACTAAACAAACTTTCTAATTCTAGATTCTTTACCAAACTAGACTTGTCTAAAGGTTATTGGCAAGTTCCTTTAACTGAACGTGCCAAACCTCTTACCGCTTTTTCTACACCTAGGGGTTTTTTTCAATGGAATTTCATGCCTTTCGGCCTTATGAATGCCCCTGCTACATTCGTATGCATGATGCATCGAATTCTTTCACATCGTACTGATGTCATAGCATACTTAGACGATATCTGTCTATTCAGTGATTCCTGGGAAGATCACTATTTGGGTTTATACGAATTGCTGTCTACTCTTCGCGAGTATAACTTGACTACAAAACCCTCTAAAGCCTTTATAGGATTTAGCGAGATTTCTTTCCTGGGTCATCGTGTTGGTCATGGTCTTTTAAAGACAGAGGACCACAATGTTTCGAAAATACTAAACATTTCTGTCCCTAAGACAAAAAAACAAGTACGGAGTCTCTTAGGTTTGATACAATTTTACGGACGATTCATTCCGAATCTGTCCTCCATTATGGCACCACTTTCTACTTTACTGAAGAAAGGATCGCCTAATCTGATCCGCTGGTCTCAAGAATGTCAATTCTCATTGGACCAGCTTTTGTTCTTCAAAGTGACGCCTCGTCAACTGGGATTGGGGCAGCACTTATGCAGGAGTATTCTGATACTCTGCATCCGGTGATGTATATCTCTAGGAAATTAAATGCTGCAGAAAAGAATTACTCGGTTTTAGACCATGAATTATTGGCTATGGTATGGTCAATTCTCAAGTTGCAAAGATTCCTTCTAGGCGCACATTTCATTGTGGAAACCGACCAGAAAGCTCTTACTGCTATTCAGAGCAAAAACTTGAAGAGCTCGAGGTCCACTCGATATGCCATAGCTCTTCAACCATTTCATTTTACGGTGCAAGCTTTCCGTGGTTCGGATAATGTGATGGCAGACATTCTGTCCAGATGCCCACACGATTCCACTTAATTCTTCTGTCATATATTTCCTGATATACAGTGATCCAGAAGTATCAGTTTACACCTGCATTAGTGCGCTTGCCACATCCCAGTTTACGAGAGCGTCATCTTTTGAAGAACAATAAAGTCTATTCTCAATTAGTTATGGTAACCGAAGGATAGTGGGAGATAAGAACAGAGTGTTTAATTCTTGTCCAGAATGAGGCTTTAGACATTCTTGCGGACCAGCGGAATCAGATTAGTCGATCGTTTACGTCAAAAAAGTAGATAGAGCGTGCCATAATGGCTGACAGATACGGATATGGAATCGTCCGTTAAAATTGTATTCAAACCTAAGAGACTCCCGTACTTGTTTTTTTGTTCGTAGGGCAGAAATTTGTTTTAGTATTTTCGAAACATTGTGGTCACCTCTGTCTTTAAACAGGACCAATGACCAACAGTGGATGAGCCCAGGAAAGAAAATCTGCTAAATCCTATAAAGGCTTTAGAGGGTTTTGTAGTAAGTTATTACTCGCGTTAGAGTAGACAGACAATTGTATAATAACACCAATAGTGATCTTCCCAGGAATACTGGAATAGACAGATATCGTCTAAGTTGCTATGAAATCAGTACGATGTGAAAGTAATTCAGATGGATCATGCAATAACGAAATGTAGCAGGGGCATTCATAAGGCCGAAGGACATGAAATTTCACACTTGAAAATAAACCCCTTGGTGTAGAAAAAGAAGCGTGTGGTTAGATGTTTGGCTCGTTTCCAGTTTAAGGAACTTGCCAACATTATACCTTTAGGACATAGTCTAGTTGTGGTTAAGAAATCTAGAATGTAGAAAGTTTGTTTAGTTGCTCTTCTAGTGAATGGCATAGGTTCAGCATCAAACTTCGTTAAACTTGGTTCAGATTGCGCGTTAATCACGCATAATGCAGAATATTATTGTCTTTTATTCCCGGACAATAATCCATAGACGATGCGATATGGGGATGAGATGGTTCGATTTGTTCCACAATGTTTATCTCATCAATTTTTCTTCGACTTGTGCATGGAAATGGATTGTATGGGAATAAGGTCTGACTCTGATAGGATTATGTCAGTAAGCACTATGTCATGTTCGATGACATGTGTGTGTTCCCGGGATGTCTGTCTTAAGGTCATCCTGTATGTCTGAAAACATCGAAGAACTTTTGTAGATGTTCTTCAGCTGGAAGATAAGATTAGGAGAAAACGGTACCGTTTTTCCAAGATTCTGTAGAATGAAGTGGGACCTAAATAGGAAGTGGAGATTAGACATAGAAAAGTAGTTTCACTCATCCTGTATGACTGCACACGCGGATGAGTAATGAGCTATGAGAGGGCTACGGCAGAGGTGAGAGTTCGTCCGTTGCTGGAAAATAGGCTGCAAGGCCTGCAAATAGTCAGTTTCTTTCGTATTCATGAAATTGCAACAACTTATTTATGTGGAAAGTTTTGTTTCCCATCAATATCTGACAACTTAGTCGAGTCGGAATATCTTGGTAGGACTATTGCATATGGACCATTTCCATGCAAAGAGAGAAATTGTTCTCTTGAGGAAGTGAGAATCGAGTGCCTTTGTCACCAATGGAACAAAGTTGTTCGTAAGACATTTAATATTGTTAATAGTAGCAAAAAACTTTGCGCACGAATCTGCCATGTTTCTTTAGGCAGATTAGGGGTTCGGATGTAGTTACATGGTGTGTGCCTAGTGTTATGGCATATGCCAATTCCGTTGAACATTTTTAGGCCTAAATGCGCATATGACTTCTCATATAGATAGATTGATGTATGTCAAGGTTCAGTTAATTATTATCAGCAGTGAAGTAAAGAGAACATATGAAGAGAGGGTCACGATGAGCGCAGGGTAATTTAATTTGAGCAGCGCCATAAGACATGTTTCAAAGGAGGATAATAACTTCGCTGTGTTGATTCATTGTGGGGAAACTCTCTATAAGGCAAGTGAGAGCCTACAGGGTAAAAACCCTGTGTCCCTAGATCCCTGAAGAATGTAACCTCTCAGTTTATCAGATTCCCCAATTAACAGGTTATTATTAGGTGTACCTATTCCCAAACGCACATGCAACTAACCCAATAAGACATTGGGTGGATATATACTGCTGAGAGTACCTTTTTAATATGTAAATCAGACGTTTACCTAGTGACTTAGTGTCGGATTTAAGTTGTGTGCCATGTTGACAGTTAATTTCCTCTGGGGAAACCCAAGCAAGAAAATATCAGCCCACAGGAGCGTACTGGACTGATTTTCAGCAGTGAGTTGCTACTTTAAGAGGGACTAGGCCTTGTGGCCAGCGTGTGCACTATGACACAGTGGGATAAATTGATGTCTCCTCTACCGACTGTTAATCCTAAATTGGGACCGATTTGATCTATAGCCTTTTTTTTCTGGAAAAGGACAGAGGAATGTCAGCAGAACCCGGATAGGTAGCAGCTGTCGAGGGTCCTCTCGATTTGATCCCTGACATACTCTTGAAGATCCAACAGTAAATACGATGTCCTTGCTTAAAATGGGGCTGCAAAAGAAAAGCCGCCAAGAACTCTCGACTTTGTCATGGGGAAAACCCCATATGTCCAGCACATTGTGGAGTCATGCAGCATGTGCAATCTTTTTGCAATCTCATACTCTTAGGCACAAGAATTTGAGAGTGTGCAGGACAAGAGTAGAGTCTGTTACCTCGTACACAGTACGACTGTTCTCTTCTTATAGAAATCCAAGACTTTCTATTTGTATTTTTGATTTTAGGATCACCTTTTATTTGCTTGTATGAAGATTTTTGCAAAGTAGGATCTGCCAGTATTGCAACTTTATGGTATGAGTCACATCTGTTGAAAATAATGCAGTGGTTACCTTGGTATTTATTCACTCCATCTACTAGTCAATGGAAGTTTGTGGTGTTTCAGAGCCTGTGCTCTTGTGACCATCTGCATTGGTAGCATGCATTTTTTGATTCTTCCCACGCGCTATCTTCTGGGCAGGGTACATTCACTAACTCCGTGAATATGGACCGATATATGAAATCCGCTAAGTAGGGTTAGGAAAGAAAAACACGCGTACAGATGTGGACATACTCCCGTAAGAAGGAGTAGCAATATGTATTTAGCGGCAGTAGGATTCTTTTCCAATAGTGCACCAAAGTACACATTTGATGGACCTTTCCTGTAGAACAGGATGGATTGACAGAGAGATTGTCCTAACACAAATTTGTGTTAGTACATCCTCAGAATCCAACAGAAAGTGAGAATGGATTACTATTTTCAAGACCATCTTGTAGGTATAAAGGTACCTCTCCCGTTCATGGCGCAGACTGAAAGCAGGGGAGAGCGGGAATGAGGGTGACCACAGCTTAAAGTTGTTACGGTAGTTGGTTCGAACAAAGTACTACATTGGGGGCATTTGATTTGCTTACACAAATATCAAACAGCAGAACATACTCTTCGATTATGCATTTGGGTTTTTTCTAACATTTTTACATGTTTATCTGCTCCCTGAGATTAATTGTTGTACAGAGTTTGTCTGTTGATTATCTCGTTCTCCTTATGTAGAGACTCTACCTTCCACGAACATTAGTTGCCTCTGGAAATTATCATTTATTTTTCCCTCCTGTATTATTATCGCTGGTTCCTTGTGTTTACAGTTTCCACATATTTTGTCATTATCATATCTTTCATTGATGTTTGATAAATCTAGTAGTTTGCATTTTGACGGTTTACGCGAACGGGAAGAAAAGTAGTTACTCGCTTTATGATCTATACCTTTGCGGACAAATGTCTAAAGTTATTAGATGCATAATAACGAGGAGTGTCGTTGTTCTCTCAGTCATTCGAAGAAGAAAGAAGAATCACTGTGATTAGTTGCTATGATTGTGATCCTTTAAACTTACGGTTTACTCTTTCGATTAAGTTAATATTGTTGAGTACCCTGAAATTTACGTTTGTAAGTTTTGGCCATCTGGTGCTGCCGCAAAGCAAATGGCATACCTTCTTTTACTTTAGAGGTTGCTAACATGGTTATGTGAGGAGTGCGCAGTCAGCTCAACTGTCACATTTCTTGCAAAACCAGTATATTCTTCCATTTCTTTTCTGTTTTTAGGCTTCGACTTCATGCAGAAAGGAAAGAAAAGATTCATTGACAGGATGACATAACCTTGTCTGCTAAGTAAGTAAGTCCATTAAGTGCTTCTATGTATGTTCTGTCTTAGACAGCTCCACCCAACGCTGAAAAAGTAAGGGACGTATCTTTGATATGAATTCAGCAGAATTCAACTACCATGGTATCTTGGCAACATATTTATAAATTGAAGACGATAACCATTACTGCGTTAAGTTGGTACTTCTTTAACAAGATTGGCCTGATTAAACTTCATTTTTTGTTCTTGTAAGGCTTCATCTACCCATACTTTACACATACTTCAAAGTATCACCTATAAGTAAGTTGGACACAATTGATAAACATACATTGATTTAATCTATGATATGTGTGCAGTACATGCTAGATCGTATCTATCCACGATAAGAAACGTTATATTCGTCACTGGAAGCATTGAATGCAGGTAACTTTATCTTAAAATTTCTTGCATTGAACGTATCTGAACCCTCTTAATATTTGCATCATTGAGCATTACCAGACAACTTCAGACTTTTCTAACTCCAAAGCCTAAAAGTTGATTTCTTCATGCTCCTATTTTTGCTATTTCTCTCATCAGCCTCTTCTTTGTAATCCTTCTTTCCTCAGCTTATAGCCTCTCTTTGTAATCTTTTCCTACATTCAGCCTCAGCCTCTTTTTCACGTCTTTTATTTTTCAGGCTCTTTTTTCAAGTATCTTTATTTTCACTGCCTCTTTTTCAAGTCTTTTTATTTTCAGACTCTTTTTAAAGTCTTTTCTTTTATTTTCAGCCTCTTTTTCAAGTCTTTCAGCTTCTGCTCGTTTTCTGTTTCTCCATTTTCCATTTGGATCTTTCCTTTCCTCATCCTGCATCTGCAACTTTCTTTTGATTTCAGCTTCCATTTCCTACATTTTTTTCTTCTTCCCATATTTAATGCTTTATCATTATTGAGTAGTAGCATATTCTTCCATTTATCACCTGTCTTGCCAAGTGAGTCACCAAATCTGAAATAATTAATTAACTTATTTCAATCTTAATAGTGACAAGACTTAAATAAGTACTTGTATAATCACAATGTTTACCCCAATCTCTGTGGGAAACAAGTCTTTGACAAAGAACTTGTATTACTCAATGTATAATAATACCACAAGTCATTTCTTAATCATAAGGGCACTACACATCCAATAGTGCATAATCACATAATCATCAGTTATTTATCATAACTGCACTACACATCCAATAGTGCATGAACCAATCCAACAGTTAGTTATGATAAGTGCACTATACAGCTAATAGTGCATATGCAAATATGTAACAATAGTGAAAGCTAACTATGCAAGAACTATGTAAACAATAACAATAATCAAAGACAATGTAAACAATAACAAAGATCCAAGACAATGTAAACAATAACAAGGATCAAAGATAATGTAAACAATATGAAAACATTCACAAAAGTCAAAGAAATAAACAGCAGAACTAAGGAAAATATCACAAAAGATGTGTTGACAAATGCGAAGAATGTAAACAAACAAATGACGTCACAGTGTATAAACAAAAATGGTGTATAGAACTGAATAATAGAAAAGAGGAGACCTACAAATACAAACAAATCAAGACAAAACTAAAGAATGCGAAAAAATACCGAAAACAAAACTGCACATGTCGTCATAACTAACAAAAATAGCAATAAATATTGCTAACAATTTCCAATTAAGGAAATTGCTCCTACCAGAACGCTATCATAAGACCTCTATCACGTGGTATCTCTTATGATAGTCACCTACCCAACCAAACCAGCTGAAATATAAACATATAAATATACAAATAACATATAACATATAAACATATAACATGTAGCAAATTGACAATAAGGATGTGAAAGTATAGAAGGCTCAGTTAGAGTATAAGGGCACAGTTCACAAACAAAACAGGCCACTTAACTTCTATAAATCCAAGCGTCAGCACGGTGCAGAACAGGATGTGATCAGCATTCTGAGGATAAATGATCCAGATAAGGCCACACCGTCTTAAGATGATACGACCAGAACTGACCACCATGGACATTGTAAGTATAAGTCCAAGTACGTTGAAGACCTTTAGCTACTTCCAATACCACCCCTATCGACACCAGGTATATATATAGTTGAAGATGTAGGGTGTCGTATCTGGTTTTTTTTGACGTTTCTGCTGTGTATATATTATTGACATAGTTCAGAGTTACAGCATATAAAGTATGACATGTGAAGTCATAAAAAAGGGTGAACTGCTTTGACGTTTCATCATTTATTTGGACGCCACAAATGACAGGTACGTTACATGAGTCATGGACATCAACAGTTCAATATATATAATTCAGCATACAAAAGTTTCTGCATGGATCTGCATACATTCTCCAAATTGATACAGATAATCCTAGCTGACGATAGCCTCAGCTTCATCTCATAAATATTCATAAATATCAATACTCCTCTCTGATACTGGAAGATCAGATGTACAATATAAATCCATTACTGTTCGAACGAGAATGGCATACATGGAGTACAGGTCAAACTAACCTTTATAACATTCCTAAGTCTAACCCTCGACAAAGGAGCAATCGCTGATGTAGCGATGTTCATAGGACGTAGAACTGTTCCTCGGGCTTAGTATATCCCGTGTACATATAACTTGCAGGTATGAAGATACCTGGGGGTGTGACTTCTAGTAGAAGAACCTCTATCACTGTAATATGTGAGCGAGCAGAGATCGACCATTGTCAATATAATGTTAAATTATAGATTTGAAGCATAACTGAGGTATTACCTTGTTTCGAATCAACACCACAAAAAAAACATACGCCTCCAAGCATTTTGAATAATCAAGGGAAGGACCTTGTTAGCTACACTAACTCACAAAAAGGATTCCTAATTCCCTATAAACAAATCACAGCGACGTGCATAGTGTCCTGCTCATCTCACCGAATCCCTGGGCGGAAAACGATTCTAACTTTCTTAAAGTTCGTGCATGCGCAGAACGCATACACTTGAGTAATCATCAACGAGACGATGGTTGAAGACCTTCTAGAAAGATTTTGTAAGAAATCGTGCCTTACATGGACAGCAAAGAATCCTCAACACTGGTTTCAATCATTCTAAGAAACAGTTGACCGATACTACCATATAAGGAGAGTGACCAACACATCGTTCAAAAAAATGGACCGATGAGTCCCGACACAAGCGAAGGCAACCATCCTTGCAAAATGTAATCACAGTTAAACAAAAGTTATCTCGCTTAGACTGTGCGAGAAATCAAAGTGTACAAATCAGACAAGTTAATTATACAATGTCTTTAGACAAAATTATACAATGTCTTTAGACAAAATTATACAATGTCTTTTGAAAAATTATACAAGGTCTTTTGAAAAAATTATACAACGTCTTTAGACAAAATTCTGTGCGTAACAGCATTGTTTTTTTCTTCCTCATGTTCTTTGGGGTCTTATAGAACAATTTCTGGTTTTCTTGCGCATCTTTTTCTAGCTTTTCTCCAAATTCTTCCCAGGACTTCTGTTTTGCTGCTAGCACCTTGTTCTTTGCTTCTGTTCTGAGTATCACATATTCTCTATAATTCTCTATTTGTCCTGTTGTGTTTTTAGCTCCTAAGTATTGTTTCCATGCTATTTTCTTCTCTCTTATTTTCTTGTTGACTTCCTCTATCCACCAAGGTGTCCTCTTTCTCTTGTTCCGAGGTCGGACTTCACTACATGCTTCTGCAGCAGCTGTCTTTATGATGTCCTTGAATTTAAGGCAGAGGGTTTCTGAGTCATCAGGTTGTTCTTCTGTGTTGCTCACCGCTGCAGCACTAAGCCCCTGATATCTGGTCTTAATTTCTGGCTCTCTCAGCTTGTAGGTCTTAATGCTCATTTCTCCTGTTCTTTTACTTGGTTTCTTGTGTGATGTGGGCAGTCCCTATGCTGAGCAGCTCTTTCAGTTGTTCTTTTGATTGTAAGCAGGCAGTGATCACTTCCAATCTCTGGTCCCCTCCAGACTCTAGCATCCCAGACACCTAACAATGGCATAGTAGATCCTCATCGAGATCCATGACTCCTTGTCCTTTTTCTTGTCTTCCGTTATAGCCAGGATTTCTAGTTTTCTCTGCTTTCCTCCATCTCTTCCACAGCTCCTCTTCTTTCCCCATTTTCATACTTCTTGTGTTCCAAGTTTAATAAGTCGTAGTCCGTAGTCCGTTCCAGTTCAGTGCATTTCAGAATCTGTCAAGTTTTCTCTCTTGTAGTTCTCGAAATCAAAATTTAAGCCAAACAGGTGATTGGCCTGTTGTTGCCTTTTGCATGTAAGAGTGGCATGCTCCTTACTGCTCCATGCTGAAGCCCCCATCCTCTTCAGCCTGGCTTGGACGGCTATAGGCGAGTTATACCTAGTATAGATCTGTCAAGTACCTGTATGTTCCTAGCTAGGACATGGAATACCGTAAATCTCGAGTATAATACGCACAATTTTTACTCTTTTTATGCCCGCCTAAAAAATTCAGGTGCGTATATATACGTGAGTACTTAATAAATACGTAATTTTCGTTATTGGAATGTAACTAACACTTGGAGAAAGTCTTGTCGTTTTGTCACAATTTGACAGTGAAATGGAGTCCAAAATTGACTGTGCCATGTTTTTCTATGTGTCATACCATGTTGCACAAAAACGCTCATTTCGCAAACCCGGCCAAGCCCCACACCCCCACCCCCCACCACCCCCCCCCCCCCCCCCCGATCGACCGTCAATCTGTTTTGATATTAAGCTTGGTTGATGAACGTTTGTCATTTGTTATATGAGCCCTAAAAATGAATTCGAGAAAATGTCCATGTACTGCAGCAGACAATAGCTCCTTAGTGCGTAAAATATGCAGAAATTCTAAACGGCCGAATCGCTGGCAGACAAAGTCGACATTTTTCCATTAAGAGTGCAACATTTAGATTATGGCGAAAATAAAACCAAAAGAGGCGCGGCAAGTGTTGCCTTGTAAAGAAACAGGCGAATTGTGGTGTCGAGCACAACCAGAATCTTCCAGACTTAGAAATAAAGCATTATTGGATAGTGGAGTAGGGGATAGAACGTCAAACAAGGCATCGGTGTTGGTGTTTCATGCATTGAAATCCGACTTTAAAGCTCTGTGGAACTTAAAAAAATCTCGTTACAGGCACAACTCAGCATTTAAAACGTCATATTGGTATGGGCAGTTCTGTGTTATGATACGCGGACATGGTCTTTCACAGTTCATGCTGATGGAGAACAGACTATCACGAGCAGATTTTCCATCTTCTTTCAGTTTTTTTTAACAAAATGTTTCATAAAATAAAATCTTGACAAAATATTATTGCGTGTGTATGTAGTACATGAAATTTCCATTGTGTACACAGATAATGTTTGGGCTATAATCAAGCATGCGCTTATTAATACACGAGTCGGGAGTATAATAACGCGAGATTTTACGGTACTTCTTTTTTATATTTGTGGGTCTTAACGGGAAGTACCTGTTGTTTGTAGAATGCTTTTGGGTATAGCTCAGATTTAGATTGTTACCTCCCGCTTATTTGACCTATCGTTCATTTAATATATTCTGGTCTTAGGTTATTGTCTGTCCACAATCTTCTCGAACGTTCCAGTTCGTTTCCGGTTATGAGATGAAATATATCATCGCGATTAATCACGTCAGGCGCAATGATTTGTGCGGACCAGAAGAGCTGGATTTATTTTAAGGTGAGTCTGCCATGGGGATTTAAGCGGGGAATGTGTTCCGTCCGTGTTTTTCTGGATGTGGTGATTGGGAATCAGAGGTTTTGGTGTACATTAGAATATGTCTTAAGATTCACCCTTGATTGGATGCTGGCATTGTTAGTGTTTTGTGTTTGATTCCTGAGTGCAAGCGAGTAGTGGTAACAATACTATTGAAGCTTTATTTGTTGTAGTTGTAGAATACTTGGCATTTTGATGGACATTACTCCCGGGATGACAGTCGAGAAGTAGTGATGATGGATGTTTAACTATTATTTTTATTAGTAATGGCTAGCCCGCTCCATCCTAGCGGCCATATTTTGGCCAGAGAGTATACTTAGTAGTTTTGGTCACGAAGTGTATGAGAAGATTCTATCATTATTTTTATAAGGAAGCCAGCCATCTTAGGGGCCATTATTTTGCCACGAGATATACTTGACTAGTTTGGCTCAGAAGATGCTGATTACCCGGCGCCAGGATTGTTCAGAAGTGTCTTTCATTATTTATACTAAGGAAGCCGCCTTTTATATGCGGCACTTTTGTTGCTAACCATTGTAAGTAGTACGCGTTTATGTCCTAGATTTTCTGTGTACGTATATTTTGATGGTCCGAAGCGTTCTGTTAATGAGCGGGACACGTGTGGATTTAGATGGTGGGTTTCATGAAATGGGAGGGAGGATGTTAGAGGCTAGAAAGGTACGGTATGATGTACGGTTTGCCAGGGTGGGCGGCTGGTTAGTGATGTGTAAGTTTTGTCAGTGGTAGTACGTAATTGATTTAGTTTGTACTACGTTTTTTTCCTATATATTTGTATTATTTTCTTTTTTATAGTTTATCTGAATTGTGTTTATTTATTCAAATTTTAGGTATAGTATTGATTTGTTCAATTATATCTATAGCCTACATAGTGGATTACTACAATCAAAATTAGTTCCAGTTAACAATGCACAGTCAAATATACCACAAGTGTAATTTCTATACAGGTGTTAGCTCTCGGTGTGGAGCGTGATTGCTTAAAAGAACATGAGATCTCTAATACAGTGAATATCCAGCGAGTTATGGCCTTGTGGACGTTATAGTTATGAGACGTGCATTTCTACTAGTGAGGGGCCATGAGATCGACAAAATTCATACTTTCCTTACATGCTAGGCTCTCTATTGCCAGTATGTTACAGGGCGCGCTGATACCCGCTAAACGACGATTCGCTTCACTATATCTGCCCAAACATCCTTCATGAACCAACTGCGTACACGCTACCTGTTGAATTATCACTTTGCCCCAGTACTCTCCATTTTTGACTGTCATTCACTTCGCTGTTACTTTCGGCACAGCCAGTTCCTGTACACCCAGCTAAGTTCGATTTATTTTGTTCGAGGCCAGTTC
Source organism: Oreohelix idahoensis (assembly GCA_024509875.1). Taxonomy (NCBI): domain Eukaryota; kingdom Metazoa; phylum Mollusca; class Gastropoda; order Stylommatophora; family Oreohelicidae; genus Oreohelix; species Oreohelix idahoensis. Next base: position 18,894 of record JAMPIV010019880.1, on the reverse strand, counting down.
CGATCGATATCCCTTCAGCGTTGGGGATCTTACTTAGGCTGAAAACTGTTGTGTGCTTACTTGAGAAACTTCGCATTGTTATCTGTTCCAGATAGGCCAGGGGAGATTTTTCGCCAGTATAGATCAACCTGTGACTGATAATTGTGTATATTAAACTGTGCACCTTTGTATGTATTGTGATGAGGCATTGCCTGTATGAATCACTATATTCACTATACCTTATTTTTTTATGTTACATGTTTTCTTTATGTTATATATGTTCTTTTTCTTCTTTGCGCCTGTTTGGATTGGGCACGGTGCACTGTCATTGGAATATCCCACTTTTAATGCCAGGGCCATGACAGCATTCTGTCAGGGGGACTATTGAAAATTTCCCGCTGTGGTCAATTTAAAGCACACTTTTTGTCTCATGTGCATTATATGTCCCCACTATTTGCGTCTCTTGCGATATTTTTGTTTACGTTGTGCTGCTGATGTCTCATACCGTTGTTTTGATTGTAATTTTCTCTGTACTCTAGTTTTGATTAATTTGTTTGTAATTTGTCTGCCTTCTCTTACTAATCGTTCACATTTATATGACACTTTTTCAATTGTATACAAAAAGACTGGTCCTAAGTTATGAGCAATTCGCTCACTCATCGTTATATTTGCAGCTGTCATTGAATATTTCTTTAGTTCCACTGCTTGTTTCTGTTGAATTTATTTAGTGAACATTCGGGGTATTCATTCCATCCGTCAGCTGATTTTCATTTTGTTCCTTGTTAATTTACGTATGTATGTTGTCACTTGTTTGTCTGCATACACTGTCTAAATATATACTTCGGTCAATGAACTCATTCTTATAGGTTAAATAATTAACTATAGTTGTCAGCAAGTGTCCTTAATAGTCGACTATTATAAGCAATCGTAAAACTCATAAAAAGGTTCTTGAAAGAGACTTGTCTCCACATATTGGAGGTTCGGAACAAATGTGTGTTTATCTGAATTACATTATTATACTACATGGTGTTAACTCATAATTATAGTCAAATAATGGTTCTACTTGGAGTACTTCCGATTGAGAAAGGGAGATAGATCCTTGGGATGAAGCCTGAGGACTGTAACAGATTTCTGCAAAGTGCTGAATATGCTAAGGCACAGAAGGTCATGATGGAAAAAAAGAAAGAAACGGAAAAATGGAGGCTGAAAATTTAAATTTGCAAGATGCAAGCAGATGAGAGAAAGTCCAATGGAATTGGAAAAACAGAAGAAGTAGAGCTTGAGAGGAAAAAAATAGGAGAAGAGAGAAGCTGAAAGAAATGCAATAATTGAGATTCTCCAAGAGAAGTGACATAACGAGAGAAAATTCCAGCAGCAATGAGAAGCTTCGAAAAAGAAGAAAAATTCAGCAGCAAAAAGAGAGAGCTTGTAGACGAAAAAATGCAGATGGAAACTGAAAAAACAAATTTGAGAATGGAAACACGAGGAAAGACTCCTAAGCAATGGAGTTGGACAAAAAAATAAAAAGTTAATGAATTATGTGGTAACATGCTCTGAATTGAAGGTCATAACAAGCCATAACAAACTCTTCATTGGACAAATATTTATAAACTCATGGATATCAACCCAAGTTACCTCCTTTCACTACCCTTACCAGTGATGATATTGCCATTCTTTCAGATAGATTGTTTTCGGCAATATCGCGCTGACTCCTTAAGATAGACAATGTAGCCAATATTGTCGAATCAAACATTGACGTGGGTTCCTAGACTAGGTAGAATGATCAAAAGGCGAGTGTTTGGATGTCTGGTGACGAAAGTTACTGACAGATAAATAACTATATGTTGTCCCTCAAAAGCCACTGTGGCTTCTTGATAAAAACTTAATACACATAACTGGATGCTATGAAGAAGTTATGCCTATGCTTTTATGTACTTTTTACTACGAGGTCAGGAAAGATTTCTCAGACTTGTATATTGGAGATGTCGCCTGAACTTTTCACCCTTGGGTGGAATTCGTTTTAAAATCTGAACACGACATATCGAGGACAATTGTGTCTTACTCGCTTCGTGACAAAAGTTTTGTCTTCAAGTGTGTTATAAAACTTATCTTTCCTTTCTACATCGAGCGAAAAGTAATCATAGCCAAAACTTTAAAGATATCGGAAACAGGATGACCTGTCATCATTTGTACACAGCACATCCCGCGCAATGCAAACTAGTTTGAGCAACTCTCAAGTTGTAAGAAGGTTTAATATTGGTCCTCAGCAACACCATATGGTCATATTGTGGTTGATCCTGTAATTTTCACAAGAACGCTCAGAACACTATTTTGATAAAACAGGATAATAATGAATCATTGATTTTGGGAAGTCTTGATATCCAAGGGGATCTCAACTGAATGTTATGTTGCCTATTACATGGAAAACCTGAGACGCAATTTAAATTAGGGCAAACTTCAGACCACTTAGTTTTAGGTCACTAATATATTATTGCGCACTCTTTACTTTTGTGCGGTGTTGACCTACAAAAAGGTGAGGTTATCTAAACCCAATATATAATCTTCTCACATGTAGACAACAGAACCCAAAGATAATAGAAATTTTGGATCAACAAGAAGCCGAAAGGACAGATGACAAGACACAATTAGGAACGAACACTTAGATGTTTAAAATCAGTACATGAATTCTCCATAGAGAATTAGCATATAATTTCGAATACGAGAAGTAATAGCCATGACAGATAACAACACAACTTAATTATAGATCTTATCTCACCATGGCTTACTTATGCCGCTCAACAAGACGTCCCATGGGTGCTGTTTTTTGATAATCTCAAAGTATTTAATAATTAGAACGTGTCACTAATGTAAAGTTACTTTGCTTTCAATTTTGACCCGCAGCACCCCTCCCCACACCCGCGGGGGGGCCCATCCTAGTGCCCACAATGCCACCAACTCTATTCCAATCTACGCAACTATAACTACTTTGCACGTGACAGCGGTCATCCTCCTCACCCGCTATTCCTGCAGCAGAACTGGATTGCATGACAGCGAAGAGAGGTGCTCTATTTCCTACATTAAGGTTTAGCGTGACACGCAAAGATAATTACCAGGGCTCAGTTTCTTTTTAGATTCTGGATGCACAACTATTAGGGGCTCGGAGATTAAACTACAAAACTCTTCTATGACATCCTTCCTAATGCCACTTGGAAAGTGGGAAATGATGTCGACCTTTTGGTTGTGCCGGACCACTTGAAAAGTACCGACTGCTATACGATTCAACTTGTGCTACTCCCTTTTTTTCGGCGAGATGTTCACCACGCGTGTTAGCTTCCCGAATCAGCTATTGCGAGACCTTATTGTTCAGACGGTATACACTGAGTGTAGAAGAGTGTACCCCAGGAAACCGATTACTATTTGGGAAAAAAACAAAACATTCAGACTGCATATGCGATAGTCACCGACAACGTGAGCCACAAGCTCAAAATCATTTCTCAATCCCATCAACGATATTATTGAAAGTGCATAACCATGATGATCGTCGTCCCGCAGTGATTTCCCCCCGAGAAGCCTTTTATATAAATCTCCAACCCCAAATTGACACTTCTTTGAGTTTATTCCTTCTTAATCACTCTGGTAAAATATGGATAATCCGCATCCATAACACCTCTAAATTGTTTGTAAATCTTGTGGTCTCTTTAAAAGAATGGCCTCTGTTATAGGCACAAATGGTGCTAGATTCTACTGTGTCTATACATCGACATATTTCGTCACGAGAGGTACTTGAGTGATGTAGAGATTCTTACCCTATCGAGATCTTGAAGCCTAAGGCGAACGATGGGTACCCTCACAGAGATACAGCCTCTCTTTTAGACATTTAAACTCAGACATCCTGGAATGTCTATTCACTTACCAATACAAGCTGACCTTTCAATAGCACTAATAGTCGTGAGATTATATCACGAGCTGAGACGTGCTGTCTGTGACACTTCTCTATGGTGAAGTCATGCTGGTGAGTTCTCTGAGTAAGGGAAATGTCACGATAGTGGTAAGCAGGGGATATACATTATAAGGCAGTTCCAATCTATTATCTTTCACCGTGTTTCTTGTTGGACCAACTTAATACACATGTACATACCTTAACCAAGAAAGCTAACTTACTCGTAGCAAGCGTACGCCTCTCAGCCGAGGACATCGCACACAGTTTAAATATCATAGCTGGAAGACTCGCTGGGTGCGTTGGGCTTGGTTCATGGGTCCATCAGTAATCCGATGACCCCTAATGCCATCACAAGAACAGCTAGTTGGCTTTGGACACCTCCCAAGGAAAACGATAAGAGAGGACCGACCAAAAACCCAACCTGGCGGAGGGACTAGTGGAGGCTGAGGATGCCAAAGAATGCAAGTACCTCAGGTTCGAGGGCAATGCACAAAGGGGTATGGCCTACCGACCCCGAAGCAAAGTTGGAAGTAACTTTTGTTTTTGGCCATACAAGACGGCCTACTAGGCTCAGTCCCGATGGCCATCTGTCACTGCCTATTGACGCTGTCCGGCGCGCACCCCTAAGGATCAAGTTAGAGAAGAAGTAAAGAGAAGAGTCATGACACCAGACCGTTTCAAATTCTACAAACTTGCTAACGACTCTCATGTGTGCCTGGACCATATGAGATTTTCCCGTTACCTATATCATACGTGCGGATTACTTATCTTCATTTCTTTTGGCCACATGAATCATAACGATAAAGCATCTACTACAATATTTATTGTGCATCCTGCAAGATATGATCAGGTATGGTTAACGTCACCGTCTGGGCCATGACTGTGCAGCACCTATCACAAGGCTGCGGTTAATTCCTGATTGCACTTCTTCTAAAGATAGGCATTGACATATGATTGGTCCTTTTATATTTCTATGTTCTGCCACGAGTGTATTCCATTTATCCTTTCTTGCATATTTTGACATAGTTAGTACTCGATAACCTCTACATGGACCAGGCTATGCCATCTCTAAATGAGCATTTCTACTGTGCATATTCGCAGAACCGCACCTTGATAAGTGTGTATCTTGGGGGTCATCAATCTAATAAAATACGTAGTTTCTCTGTGGTTGGAAATTGTATGGGCAACTAGTTGGAAGAAGCCTGTGGTACACAGTCTAGAATGGTCCAGATTGGATGTTTGACACCCCGGGCGCTAACAATCGACAAGCGGGTCGAGGAGTCTGGCCCCTCACCCCCCGGTAAATATGCAACGCCCAAGGGAGGTGTACAGAGTACATGGTGGCAGTTGACGAAGTGAATTGACTCACGCGGGGAATAGGAAGTAACTGTGAAAATAGGGGGACAGTACTTCTGACTGGTTTTCGTGAATTGTTTCCAAGGGGCATTGTATACTTCTTGTGACCGCTGGTTACTCATGTGGAACACGAGTCATAGTCACTTGTTTAGCTGGTGGCAATATTAATATCATGTAATAGGACATCACCTTGAAAAATATCATTGGCTGACCCTTACGAAATATGGCACATTCAGGTCACGCACATGGGGGTGGGCCCCACCGTCATCATGAACCGTTAGGATGAATGTAAACGATAGGTATATTGTTAAGAATGAGGAGAGTCTGATCGGTAAGTGATGGTGTCACACAGTGAAGAAGGGTGGAAAGGAGAGATCGCTGCAGTAAAGGTGGATATAATTCGATTGGCAGGAGACAATTGGGGCTCGCTGGACAGATCCTTAGTGGTTGGATATAAAATGATAGGTGAATGGCCGTACATTGGGGGGAGGGAGAGAGTGGTGATATAGCATGACAATGGGGAACACAGATAGGCGGGACGCAAGGGAGAGTTGGTAGATCGCTATTACACATGTCAGCGGAAGGAAGGAGAGCCTTTCTGTTCTGCTGAGAATGATCCGCTACACAATGTCGCGACGTGGAGCAGTCGGTCGAAGGTGGCATAAGTGGTTGTAAAGTTCCGCACAATGGACATATGAGCCCGGCTGACCTAGCTGGGTGTAAGTGGGGTGGAGAGGATTAATGTTGATGGGTCGGACAATCTAAGGATGGAGGTGCCCAAGAAGACGGGAAACAATAGTTTACTTGCTCAAAATAATTTGAGGTAAATTAGTTGGAGAAACAATTCACGCGGATTATGAAGTTTATGGTTAGTATATTGTATAGTCAATTATGGGATACAGTTTGGGGGGGAGGGCTGGTAGATAGAAATGATTGGAAGGGTAGAGTATCGTCTAATCCAGATAGTGGAATTCTCACTGGGAAAAGCCGCGACGCCCCCCGTAATCTACTTATATGGATCCCAGAATGATGCGGGGAACAACGGGCAGAGGTTCGTAACTGCGCAAGATAACGCAATGATTGGAATAGCGGGCAGAGTGTTAACTGGCAATAGCATATCAAACATCATAACATCATGTCTATGATGGGAAGGGGGCAGGATAAATTGGCCTTTTGGTGGATAAGTTGGGGACAAAAAAAGCACTGGGTAGACACAAGAGACAATCTTAGCATTTTGATAGCCACATACCCCTACATACGGACCTTCAGGGGACTAGGTACTGGATTCGACCAGTAATGAGTTCAGAAAGGAGGGAGGGATGTGAGCTTGATTGTAAGGGATGATAGCGGAGGGCAGGGTGAATCGTAGTTTGATAAGTAAGATGAGGGGTAGGTCTGTGTCAGACCGGGTCTAGAAATAGGACTGGCGCGCGCAAGCCGCATAACGGCGTGCCCGTGCCTTCCGCCAGCCCACGAGTTTCCGCGTGAAACCTCAGTAAAGCTCGGTCTGTTGTAGGTGTTACTTATGGAGATTAGAGATTTGCTAGAAAGACTGATAATACAGCGACATGTAAGGACGTCCGGACTACTATGACTGACCCCAATGCACGACTGACCAATACTTCACTGTGAACTCTGTACTGTATTCAGAGGGAAAGAGCTCACTGAAGGCGTCCATCCATATCCTACTAAACTATTGCTAAACAGACGGCTGTCCAGTCCGTGCATTACTCGTACAGATCAGACACCGAGGAGTGGATTCCGTTTGCTAGAGAGTGAGACAAGGAGGCCGTGAGCTAGCTGTAAGAGACTTGTTAGGAACCTATCCTGATTGGCGTGAACTGTGTATTGACGGCAACTCTAGCATTGATGGAGCTCGTCTGAACGTAGTGAATAGCACGTAAGAGCTCTCGATGCGTATACTGTTATAGAGGAAAGGCAATGCATGGCGTTGTACTGTCTTTGACGATAAGTCATTGAATGGCGGCTCGAAGTTATCTAAGCATGAAAATGGACAACTGTATGGATTCACAGGCAGATTCATCCCTGTACCAGAACTTGGTTAACTGAGTGGACAGACTCCTGATGCACACAAGTGGATATCCACCCAAACCGGCGCCGGCATAACGAGACCCAGACCCCACTTATTGATGTTGTACTTTTTTCGCCTGATTGCGGCGACCGTCTCTATTTGAGTTGCTTGAACGAGGAGCGCAGCATCCAAATCTATCCACAATGCCCGGTCTATCAGCCCGTGTGCTAATAAGTGAAAACACCCCCTCAAATTCCCGGGGTATCGAACGGACTACCCCCGAAACGGATTTAGGCCAAACTCTGGTGTCTTCTAACCTGGCTATTGAGTAATAGACCCCCTACATGAATGCAAGATTCCAACTGTGGGCAATTTATTCGTTGACTTTATAGAAGCAAATTTGCCCCACAGATGACTCAATCAGTTGCCCCCCAATGCCCCCCCATCCGAAATGTGAAGGGACCCACTACCCCTCCATAGGCAACGATTTCACTGAGAAGGCAATGACTGGTGTGTCACATAGTGGTACAAAGTTAATCAAGAATACCCCCCCCGAAAGGATCACCCGCACTACGTAATTGAGCCTGCTTCACATCGTTAAATACCGTGGTCTGGCCCTTTGATCCCCAACGGGCCATGTGCCATGTAACTTTGATAGGTGGCGGAAAATAAGTTCTGGTCAGCAGTGTACACTTCTTAGTGCTAACCCACACGTGATTTGTCGATTACTTCTACAACACACGGTAAATGAGTGTCGGGCTCATGCAGCGATAAACACTGAGGCAATTTTCAGGGATCCTTCGACATGTAGGGTACACTCTGGGGCCGTCACGCACAGGAATAGCATTCGTTAGTGGCCCGTGACTACTGCGTCTTAGAGACTTCTGGTTAGCTGTGCAAATGGATTGACCGGGGAAAAATCACAGAGGAAAAGATCATAACTGACCTGCACGTGTTTCGTACATAGAGAGGCATTCATTGGCATGGACTACTATGTATAGATGAAACGGGCTGGTGACCCGTGTTAGCAATCACGTCATCCATGATAGATTCAGGGGACAATCTGCCTGGGATCACGGAGCGATTCATTGAAATATCAGCGCCGTGATTATAACGCCAAGACCCCATAAGGGACGGGAAATATTTAGATCCCTCCCGCTCGATAGAGGAGATATAGACCGGTCCCGCCCCCCCCCGTTTTATATCTTCATAATACTGCCCGATCCTAAACTGACTGGTCGTGGGGGACTGATGTACACCGGCCCCGCCACCCCCCCCCCCCCCCCCCCCCCCCCCAGTTTCCCACGAAGCGAACTCGTTGTGGTCTGTGGTTGTATAAAGAACCAGTGGATGTTGTGTTCCCGCCCCCCCCCATCGCGTCACCCTTCTACAACGAGACAGAGTCCGAATACTCAGGCCAACCCCCCCCCCCCCCCCGTCCCCCCGTCCCCCCCCCACGCCCTGCCCCCCCCCTGATCGCGGCCCACGCACGGATGCCTACCTCCCCGCGAGCCATGTATTGACAAAGATGGAATTCATCTGAGAAGTAGTAGTCATGAAGTGGTTGGATCCAGATCCCGGACCCCCCCAGATCCTGGGAAAGGGAAGTAAGGAGGGACGGATCGTAGGTACTGATCCGTTGCCGGGAGCGGCTAGCCCATGTACTGGCTGGGACTTACGAATGATTGGATGGAACGGTATTAGGATCTAGGATCGGGCCCTCAGGTCGATAGTATGGGGACTTTGGGTGTGCGAGATGCCGCGGTGAGAGAATCGAGGCATACGTTTGTGCCATAAGATGTGGGGACGCTACGTGGACCGTATATCCTAGGAATCAATGCTCACTCTGAATCAACGGTACTTGAATACCCTCTATAAAGTCCTGTCGCGGGTACCGCGCTTTAAACACTGTTATAACCGGATTGCTGGTCCAACCTTATTTGGAGATACGTAAAAAGGCATTCATCCCGACTACGCCGAGCAATGGCCCCCTCGGACAGCCGTACCCCTGCCACACCCCCTTACCCCCCGCCAGACCCCACCAAGTCGGGACCTACTCGTTCCCGCACGGTTACCTGCGGAACTACATCTTGAAAATGTTTGCTCGGAGAGTAGTAACGCTCAGGAATGGTTGCTACCCCACAGCCCCAGAGACAGGTCGGAGTACTTACAAATCTAGTGGACTGCCTAGTCTTCGGAACACTAAAATGCTGGCTGAACATGAGATCGGATGGCCGAGTAGGGAGTAGTGGTTTATTTTGCAGACTCAGGTATAAAAAATGCCTGGAGAAGGAGTCTTAGGTGCGCTGGCTGGAAGTACCTCAGTAGAGTGGGATCAGCTTAACTCTAACGTTGCCAATTCGAAAGGATGTGCATGCGGTGCTGATTCCAGTCGATTAAAGTGGCAGTACGTGGGGCATCTATACTGCTGTGCATGAAGTTCTGGGGTAGTATCGACACCAAAGAGGGACCTATATGATTACGTAGATTATCGTTGCACGTTATTTAAAACTTGGGTCAATACGAGGGACTGGGTTTGTGAGGTGTGGGATTGGCTCTTGATAACATAGAGGACCCAGTCCCCAACTCCAGCAGGGACTTACGAGCGCTCTGGTGAGCGGAGGTCATGACTGGGCGAATGGGGCTAAAGGTAAAAGCTTTGGTAAATCAGGTCAGGCAACTTGTAGCCGTTGACCGCGTTATAATCATGGTTTATAAGCACGCAACACGTACACGCATATAGTGCACCAGGGGTCGGGGCTGTAGATCAGACTCGGATTATTTGGAAACGCCGGTGATTGGGTGTTCCGCTCCGGGTTCGGGTCGCAGCGCATGATTTAAGTGTGATCACTTTGTTGGGGGTGATGATAATGTGTTTTCGTGATCGGGTGTCTGGTGGATAGATGGTGGGGCCTGAGTTTTATGAAATCGTGTGAAGGAGACCGAGCTAGAAATATAGTGTTTACGACCCAGCTCCCATCATCAGTGCAGATTTGCCGTGCGGATTTGTTGGTTGCAAAGCCCGCAACATCACTAATAAAATGTTTCCACGTGTGTATTGAGAAATATTCACCCGCTCTAAACCCCAGAAAGAACGAAAAGGTCTTATTAATAAAATTCATCTGTCTTAGAGTGGTGATAGGTATTACTAGTTAAGTAAAAAGGATAAGTTGTGTCACTAGTAAGGTTATGTTGTTATGATTCAACACCAGGTAGTTTGTGGTTGGAATCACTGTTACCTAACAGCCGTGTCACTTGAAATATGGTATAATTCAGAGCGATATTTAATAATTCCTATGTTGGCGTAAATATGAACAGCCCTAACAAATCTTAAAATTATCAAAGAGAAGTGCAATGGTTTCTTGAAGACACGACAGTGCCTCGTCACAGTAGGAACCACTATATGTAGAGCTCGGGGCCCTTTCTTTAAGATCTATTCTTGAAAAAGTTTTACTGCCCTTCGTAGCAAATGGTGTAAAAACGCTTTCATGTTTGTTAGTTACAAGCGGTCTTACTGTATTAATACCAGCCTGTCTTCATTGAAAACGGGTGTGCTGTTCAATTTCTTGGGAACAAAAGCCAATTGAGACGTCTGCATGCACGTAAATAGAGGATTGACAGCATTAACTTTACCCTAACGATTGATTTATATTACATCCCTATAAATCTGGCTAGTATAACTCAAAGACGATCGATACAGGCTGGTACTATAGTCACATAGGTTCGTCAACTATTAGGGAACGTGTTGTATGCTATTTGAGTGATAGTCTGGGGGGCTAGGGAAGGTAATAGAGCGCAACATGAAACGTAGGGACTTAATACTATGGGTTCTATAACCCGGCGGTTTGCTTGGTCCTACGTGTCTCGCTCGTAGCGCGAAAACCATGTTTACACAACTATATACTACTCCAGACACTGCCGTGTAGACTCCGGTAGTTACAGACCAGGCACTATTTTTTTTTTCATGACGGGTGACAGTGAGAATGAAATTTTAGTCCACTTCCCCCTGTTTCCAACAGTGTTGGTTCTATTATAATATAAACTCGTCTCTACAGACATCACACATGCTTCTACGAGCTTGGATCTGAAATACGCGGTCAACTTCAACATTATATGGGTCTTACTTCGCGGTGCTTGAAACACATACAGTACCCAGACAGCACATCTTCGTAAAACAGGCCAGAGGTCTTAGAAAGAAATTCGACATATTGTGTGTGATTCACCACTCGCAGATCCCCACGTTAGCTCCATATTATAAAATTTGTACTTTTTGGGTTCGTGACTTTAGGGTTTGCTGGACAAACTTAACCCTATGTAAAATAGAATCAATACGAATTCGTCGAAATTGATCCGACCCCAGAAAGAATGCCGGAATCATACTAAAATTAGTTACACACGCAAATTAATAAATGAATTAAGTGGGAGCTGCACTCGACTGACCAGCAGTTAAAATAATCATTTATGTGATCAGGATTCATACGCATCCATGCGCTCATAATAAATTTTTTTCTATTTAATCCGTGTTTGACTAAACAAAACCTACTGCGATGTATGTCCATAAGTTAGCCCTACGCAATTCTTAGTAAAATCTCACAAATTGATATTGGAGCGCAACTCTAATGAAAGGCGCTCAAGCACCACGTTTCGGTCGGGCTAGTAACATTTAAATTACTTATCTTGCATGTGTTAAATTCCTAGGGTATGAGACGTGGAACGATAAACCACGACCTAGGTGATAAGATGAGAAACTTTTTTTTCATGAAATAGCACATCCTGGTTCCGAAGATCGTGGAACTCTAATTGATTGGGTCCGCAGCTCAAGTGTCTCGCCTAAGCATAATTGGGAATGCTTGACTACTCTACTATATCCTTTTGGTCTTGGGATCGCACGTTGGTTATAGTGTAGATTATATATCGAGTTAGGATCTGGTTGAGGCCCAGTGGTTGAGACTGCAACTCCGTATCTTTTCACAAACTGACGATATAGCAAGGTCTATATGTCGGATTCAAGCATCGGCTATAATCTGGCTATAGAAACGGAGTCAATTTGCTACCGTTGAACAGGCATTGTCGAAACGACAGTCTAAATTCTTTGCAAAGACGTTATAGTTAATGTGAGTTTTAATTGCATCTCATAACAAGCAGATGAACCGTGTCGGCGCTGGAACACATTGGTCAATGATCATATACGGCAACTTGATAGTGCTGCGATTGGTTTTGGGCCACATCGAGGTTTGTTTGATGGGCTGTCTTTCTTTTTGATTATTCGTACGGCGAACTCGATCTAAGGGTGTTGTCTATTTACCATGGAATTTGTTTAATCTATCGTACCTGTTGTGGTGGGACAGTAGTACGGCGAATAGGTTTGAACACATTCGTAATTGTTTTGTGAATGTAGAATAAAGGATTGAAATGTGAATAGAGTTGTTGATTTATGCCTGATGACTACCGATTTAATGGATGTATGGGTGATAGATAGTCAGTAGTTCTATATGTCAGGTTTAGTTTGTACACTAGGGGCAAAAGGTCGAGGTGTAATAGCCTAAAATGCGTTACAAGCGTCATTGAACAGATTCCCGGTCGTTGGTCGTCGGTACTGTGACGAGAAGTATAAAAACGGGCATGGACATGGATTCGGCACCATCATAACCAGCTACACTGACATACCTATGATGATTGACTACGAAAGAATTAATTGCTGGAATTGTCAGAAGGCGTGGATGTGGTTTCTATGGTGTAGTTAAAGAACCAGTCTAAAAAAAGGAAGGGTAATACTGGCAATAAAGTATTTCCCAGATGATAGCTGACTGTTGGATGTTCGCCTAACGCCTTGTCCGTGGAACGCCATTGTTTGTGCTAGTTGATTAGTAGATCAGTGTAATAATAAGAGAATGTATAAATTAGGTTATGACAGAATAGAAGGTATCCCAATACTTCTTGATTTCAGGGAGCCAAGTTAGGTCATTGGATGATCACACTAGAGCAGTACGTCTCAGAGGCAGGAGATTTGCTGTATTCCTTAGTGCCGTGACAGCATTACTCCCTTCTCGGGTGTCCTTTTAAGCTATCAAGAGGAGTGGTGTCTCCAGAGCCCCAGAGAACGAGAATTCGAGATAGAGGAGTCCTCCTTCTCGCGCACGGCCATCTACTCAATGATAAGCAGAATTTTGGCCACGCTTTGTGAGCTCAACTATTGATGTCCCCTATCTTGAAAGATAACTTTTATAAAAAATACATATTCCATAGCTGGGCCAGAGATGACCTAGCGGGGATTATTTTACTCCTCAATGGGAGGAGAAATTCAGGGAACTTAGTGGTATGCACGTCGCAGGTACCTTCCTCCAATCAAACCCTGGATCCCTGTAATGAAAACTATTGATGAAGTAACGTACTCGATGAGCCAAACAATACGCATAACAGAGCCCTTGAAGAAAGACACAAAACCAGTTCAGTTACCTAATCTGTGTATACTACTACCACATATGACACAACACTACCTCAGTAGAACATCTTGTGGGAATACAGTACATTTATGTCAGATACAATTTTCATCTAGACTTAAATAACACAAATTCTGTGAAACATAGTTATATCTTCATCCTGTAATTTATAAATTGTAATTGCTGATTCCTGGTTCCCATATGTAGGTTGAATCAGGACACATATTACATTCATGATCAGTAAGTAATGAAACATATTGTTATGACCTTGAATACTGTCTATAGTATATGTGGCCCCGTCCCTATTGGTTTCTTCCGGTGAACGCGTATAGTATTAGTGTGATTCATGTGGCTCATGCTATTCGATTCGAGTTTCAGGTCTAGAAGTTCGTTGGTGAATTTCCATATTATCGGTAGTAGCAGTATTGTTGGTGTGGCACATGGTTTTTTAGTGCTGTTTAGAGTCCAAGGAGATCTAATGATCTGACATGTGCATTAAGTTATCAATTAACATTCGCTAGTGAATATCTTTTGATCGATTGTTGTTGATATAGCATCGGAGCTTGATCTCCATGTTGTAATACTAATCCACGATCGTCTGTTATTACTCTATACACCCTACTTAGGACAACATAAAGGATCGTCAGCTCATCACACTATTCCAAGAATAATTTGACTGACTGAAGAGAATACATTAAAGAACGTTGACTGTTTTGTCCCCGGTCAGCAGAAGTCAATAGGTTTGTTGTTATCTTTATACACATAACTTGTTGTTGATCTTCTAGATTATATTAGAGTTACTACTTTTTTCACCTTATGACCTCTGGTTGTCCTCTCTGGATGTGCGAGTTACACAAGATGATTTCCCCAGTATAATTGATTTGAAGTAATGAGTCCCAATTCTTCTCCACAACTAGGTGTATATGAGGCTAGTCAAGATGCATATCGACCAAGCCAAGATATGATAGGATATTTTTGGGAGTTCGGGTGCCAAGTGGTCCTAAGCAGAAGGGTTGGTCTGTGTCGGTACGGTTATACGTTGTGTATACTGGCGGTTGGACCACACACGTTCCACCTGTTAAAGAGGTCTCAATTTGCATGAGTCTTTTTTAGCACAGACTCTCAATGGTGCGACTCTTTGTCATACGGACAGGGTTCATTAAGCCATCATGATTTACTCGCACAAATATGGATCCTAGCCCGAGGAGCCCGTAGTACCACTGTTGAGTTCCTATGAGACACATTGACCCATGGTTCAAATGGCCCGTGTTAGACTGGATCCCGTTCTGGGGGGTCCTCTCTATACCGCAAAGGAGGGGGCACCCCTCGCGGGCCTAAAACCCTATACCAATCTTCGAGGGATACTGAATACCTGGTGATGTGTACAAGTTGTCCCTCTAAATTCTTGTCTTTTTGTCTATTCTGGGAGGACCACAGGTCTTAGGGAAACTACATGAGGTGGGGCCATACATATGTACTCTTAGACGAAGTAGGAATTTACTTGTATTTATGCAGACAGGTGCATACACTAGCTAGATCACGATCATTAGATGATTACACACACATATTTAGAGGTGTGGACTTGAATTGGTTGTTGGTTTTTCGCGATGATGTCCGCATATAACTCAATGAGCTTATAGTAGTGATTCGTACTTCGGGACACCAGGATACCAAGTCAAATTACCTACTGCTCGAGATCCTGTTGTCTTGATGCGCTCAGGTTGCCGTTATGTTGTTTGCCATGGACCTGTTGGCCTAGAAGGATGGCCAAACCAAAAAGACGAAAGTTGTCCTTGACCTAAAAATATAACTTCCGTGCAGAGGAATGATGTTGGTTGGAGGCATCATTCTTCAAATTTATGAGCTTGTTTTCAGCCCTTTCTGACCGTCTGGAGAAGAAAAGAAACTCTTGAAAATAAAATAAAGTGGCGAAATGGGGAAGGGTCCAAGATCGTGAGTGGTTCCGAATGAATTAAGGATTAACTAGCCACCACAGTAATCCAATCCTCACGAATTTAAGTAATACATTTGTTCTCCCTACAAATCGGGTCAACACACTCTTCACGTAAAAAAAGGATGTTGGGCGTTTTCAAAGCTTGCGAAAAACAAACATGCTCGTTCAAAGAAGGTTTTATTAGCGACAAACATCAGAGCGTACCTACCCCCCACGACCAGCCACAATTTAATTAATCTTCTATTCAAAATGTCCCTAAAAATTCCCCCTGATCGCTCACTCACCGCCCGCCAACACAGTACCACCCGTTTAAGATAAATTGATACTGAATGTTCTATGAAATGTAACGCTATGCAGCAGATACAACTGACTCTCTATAATCCTAACAGGAATTTGTGCACAGATAATGTCTATTGCGTCGAATTAAATATTAAAAACATAAAGAAATATGGGCCATCGCCATGAACTAATTAAATTCCAAAATCGATCTGTCATAATCCACGCCAGAATAGGAATTGTCTGAGCGTATATGACTGATATATTAGGGGTTGCTAGAGACATGCTGTGGACACTGTGGATGATGTTAGACCACTGTCCATGTTGATGTGATTACTATTGACAGTTAACTCCTTGATTAAAATACAATCTAGAGTACTGTTTAGGGCAAATAAATTGCACCTATATGAGTGTGATCTTTAATAGATTGGGCGTCTTTATTATGTTACGAGGAAACGTATTAATTCTTTATGGCTGACTAAATGGACACATTAGTATGAACAGACGCAGGTTGCAATGTGAATTCTAAGAAGTATGAACTTATGTCTTCTCTTCGGGGGAGGTAATAACGGCTGATAGAATGTGTCGCAAGCACACTGATGAAAGTCCTATACGGCAAATATGCATATGAGTTAAGCTGTTGCTGCAATAAGACTTATCACTCGTGTTCTCGGAAAGACATGACTGGTAGAGACCAATTGTCTGTAGTGAACGCAGAGAAATCTTGAGAAGTAAATGACTTCTTGCGGTATTGGACTTGAGTAGAGTCTTGGACCATGGACGTTACCAGGTGGCACGCTACTATACTGACATGCATTGTCTTCTATATTGTGTGTAAGGTCCAGATGTTGGCGCTCACAGGCAAAATGATTATTATGGGTTAGATGTGCAGTGCGTACTTATGGGATACACCTTATTGGGTATTTCCATGCGAATATATTAATCTGCGAAGGGTTAAGAATTTCTTATGATACATAGCGCGAATATGACAAGAAATGTGTGAATGGAATCCATAATGGGCTGTTGTTGCGGTGTTTTCATACATGAGTCACAGAGCAATATTACCAAAGGTGATCATCTTGGTTATGCACTTCACTATCTTCAGTTAGATGAAGTTTGAGGCATTATTTTGAGGGTAGCTTTTGTGCTCTATTGGGAAGATACTAGCAAATTAGTCTCATTAGCGTTTGCACTTAGTTTTAATTTTGCCCTGAAGCGTGAGCAATTTGTATGCGAGGAATGCATTCTTTGACTCCGTGTGAATAACGACTCAATGTTGAAGGGCCTATAGAGCCAGGAAATCGGAGAGCAAATAATTGTATATCATCGAGATTTTGCGAGGGGCACAGAAGGACATGCTGTGCACATCATTCCCGTAGAAGATCAAGGAATAATTGCATTATTGATGATGTAGCAGTAGAGTAGTGAAATTCTCAAGGTGCGCCAGAATGTTACAGCATTGTGACTACTTGCCTGTGGCACGGGAAGGATCTATGTGGGACGTAATAGTGACTGTCTGAACCCCAATGGTGGCGTGCACTCTCCTGAATCAAAAAGAATTGAGACTGGGACTATCATTTACTCAGGACCTCTATGTAAGACAAGAGATTCCTCTATCCATCATGCGGCGACTGATTGCAGGAAGAGCAGGATGAGGCGTGACACAACTCACAAGTAGATACCGTAGATTGGTTCAAATAATGTTGCATTTGGGGGCATTGATGATGACTCTCCCAAATCAAAAGTGGGGCGGAACATGCCATAGTCATTAGCGTCAATTATTAATCTTTAGTCTGTTTATAGGCTTCATGTGACTCTTGCTGTGCAGAGTTTGCCTGATAATGTGATTTATATTTTTTTGTATTGTGATCTACCTCGATTATTATTGCCCTCTTAATCAATATTGTTTCCTTATTGTAAACCCTTATTTGGGTTTGAGTCATTGTTCTCCATGGTTTATTATCATGTTCAGTATTATGAGTATCTCTATAATTTATGATCATGTTTGTCTACCCATGAGGATAAATTGGATAGTTTATAATACATGACTGTCAATCTCTAGCTGGAATTAATTTCTATGAAATTGTACAACCCCTGAATCGGGGCTGCGGCTCGTCTCAGTTCTTCGCAGAAGAACCTTGAAAATGATTGGTTACCTTGGTTTTATGATAGAACTATTATGGTTTACCCATTTATCAAACCTAAGTTTTGTGGTCCCTGAAATTTGTGTGAGTAATTAGGGTTGTATGGTAGTTGCCAAAGGCAGTACTAGGCATACTTTCCTTAACCTTAGCATTGCTTAAACGCTACGTGCCCTGGATGTGCCGTGGACGTTATTTGGGTACAATATTCTTCATTTCTTTTAGTGTCTGTGGGTTTAGCTTCATGTAGGAATTCAAGGAATGGTTATTTACAAACTTGACATAAGTCGCTGTGTCTCTGAGTCAACAAGTCCATAAAGGCTATCATATGTTTTTCATGTGTAGAATTTGGACAGCTCATATCCAACGGAGTTAACTGTAAAGACGTTGTCCTGTGAATGGAATTCTGAGATTCTACCCTTATTTTATGGTACCATTCTCTTAAATCCTCGATAAAATAGAACAGGTTACCTTCTCTTTCACTTGATAATTTGTAATACACAATTGGTTCTCTGATAAAACAACCATATTGAGTTCTGGTCAGCACTGGCTATCTCCAAGCTTAAACTCATTCAGTCTATACACAAACATACACACCTCAAAATCCAAATCAAAAATTTAACACACACACAATCACCTAACTACCTACACCTACCAACACAACACACACACTCCCCATAAACACAATACCCCATTCATTCAACTCCCATATTACTCAATAACAATAATACCAAACCCATTAACCCCAAACCACATATTACAATCAACCCAAACCC
>JAMPIV010019879.1:640000-839192 GCA_024509875.1 Oreohelix idahoensis | reverse complement strand
TAAATATTTATATCATCGCACTTTACCACAGACGCCACGAGCGATGATTCCTGAATCTTATTTACATGACTAAATAAACTCTTTTGCTGATTCAGTTTTTTTCTTGAGTTGTTCAATCACAAGCTTTCTCGACTCGCTGCTATGCTCGTCGTTTTTCTGATGATTTGTGATGTAGTGATGTCTCAAGTTATAATCCTTAACTACGGCTAACACTTGGGCGCAAACTAAGCACTGAGGTTTATTATTCTTATTGAGAATGAGCAAACAATCGAACTCCCATTCTGGTTTAAATGCGTGATTTTCACTGTCCACTTTTCTATACTTAGAAAACATTTTTACAAATGCAAACTCTTATACGTGAAAACGTGCACAACAGCTACAAGCCCAAAAGTGTCACTGGCTGATTTATATTTAACACACTTCACAAGACCAACTGTGCACCTCAACTCCTTCCTATAGAAATATACCTACCATCCACCCCTACTCCCACGATCACTTTCCCATACCGATGCTAAAGACAAAGCAACATCATTGGATCTCAGAGACTTCCGACCGCAGAAAAGATCTGTCATTGCTTTCAGTTTCTCATTATCAAAGTAGGTACCGACACTGTCTTCGCCTGTCCACGTGCACGATCAGAGAGTTGACGTTATCATTTCCGTTTTGTCGGCACTATCTAGTAGAGCTCAATTGGTATGATAGTGAGACAGAGAGAGAGAGTTGGTGGTATTGTGGGTGGTGGGGAGATGTTAATCATACATTTTGGGTCTTTTTGGTTTTGCTTCTGGTGCCTGTGCGTGCTATTTTGTAATATTTTTTTTAGCACAGTGGTCGGAGTATACAGTAATTTTCAATCAACAATAAGAGGCCGGCCAAAACAGGTTGGCGGGCCGGTCAAAAACTGGTTGGCGGGCCGAATCTGGCCCGCGGGCCGTAGTTTGGCCACCTCTGCCCTACAGGATGGAAGTGTATGGAGGAAATTGTCCATCTGGGTACATTAATTACATCAATTAATAACAGTTGTGAATACAAGCCAGTGATTCCGCCCTGGGAGAGCAAGAAACCAGACATGGACTACCACCTAGCAGAAATACTTAAGATAACAAATAATATAGAAAATATTAAAAACACAGCCAATAAATATATACAACAAATATCAAAAGACAGCATTACTGTGTACACAGATGGATCCAAGGGAGAGGATGGCAAATTGGGGATAGGAATATATATTCCAATATGGAAAATGGCAAAAGCATATAGCATCACAGAAAATACATCCATTTTCACTGCAGAGATGGTGGCAATACTAAAAGCACTTGAAATATTCTCTATTAACCCTCCCAAAAAATTAACAGTTTTAACTGATTCTCTTTCAACAATTAAAGCACTTAGAAACTTACGAGAATGTAGTAGACCTGATATAGCAGAGGAGATTTTTCTGGCTACTACATACTTATATTCCAGAGGATGTTCAGTCTTAATTGCCTGGATACCTACACATGTTGGCATAGAAGGAAATGAAAAGGCAGATAAAGAAGCCAAGAAAGGTAGATCTGATAAAAATCTAATAAATGTAGGGACGAGTAAATCAGAGATTAAGAGCTTAATTAAAGATTTAATAACAGATGAATGGAAAGCAGAGTGGGATAAAAAATCTGAAAGGAAGACATGCATATAAGATGTTCAAGGCTCCAACAAGAAAATGTCAGATATCTAGGGAATTGAAAATTCCCAGTAATAAGAAACTTCTCAGACTACAGCTGGGAAAAGGCTATTTCAGAATAGAAGAACCCTACTATGCAGGATGTCTTCAAGACAATAATATACTTGTAGAACATTTCTTGTTAAAATGTAAGAAGTATGAACAAATGAGAATACCAATATTAGATTATTTGCAAGTATCCAACTTACCTATAAATATAGAGGAGGTGTTAAGAATAGACAGACCTAGGGATCTGCATAATATAGTCAAACAATATTTAACACGAACAAATGTTAATATATAGTGGCTGGGAATGTGAAGGTCTGATGCTGTTCTTACAATGCATATGACTTTTAACAGATGAAAGTCAATTAAATATCTGTTAAAGTCAGTTATATAACTGGAACCACCAGGCCTTTACCCCCCCCCCCCCCCCCCCCCCCCCCCACCCCACTTTAATATTATTCTTGTTCAGAGTTTCTTCTTGATTTTGTTTGTTTTTTTTTAATTTTTTTTTTTTAATTTATTTAACGTATAAGCACAATTGTGATTGTCCCTATTTACAATGATTTGACAAATGTGATGCCACTTTCTCATATCGGCAGTTGTTCATATTATTTGGAATTGAAAACAATATATATCCTAATTGTAACCCATCAGAGGTTGAACGGGATATTTTTCTTCATTAATTAAAAACAAAATTTAAAAAAAAGCCATTCGCGGTTTCACCGTAAGACAGTGTGAACTTAGACATGCATGGCTTAATCTTTGAGACAAGCATATTCTTCTTCTTCTTCGTTCGTCCTGAAAAGGACGGTGGTTGCGTTGTGTCTGTTTACGCCTAAGCTGTGATATCTGCACCTTTCGGTCGACACATCCGACTTCAGCACGGATTTTTAGGGACCGGGTTTGCCTTCCCATTGCGATCCACACTCGCTCAGCCAGACTGCACAGCTGCAGACTGTTTCCAGGACCACCACGTGGAGGTGGAGTGCAGTCTTGACCAGCTCTGGTTCGCTGGTCCTGACGCAGGCAGTCAAGCTATGAGTCGCTGACTGCGGTCTCTATTGCTGCGTCTTGAGGTCCCAGACAAGCATATGACTTCTGGCAGGATCAACAAGGTAATTGTCCAGACAGACGTGTGTCTTCTTCAACCTCTCGCGCGGGGAGGGAGACAGCGCTCTATGCAGAGCGGATCCCGACGATTTTATTCTTGCTTTTTTCGCCTTAGGCGAGAACCACTGGCCTCCTGCCTACAAGACGTTCACCTAGTCGGACAGGACGGGCCGAAAGTGACACTAGCACACTGACTGCCGGCCCACGACTCGTTGCGAGAGCGGGGCTTTTTTTCGAGACCGTTGTCGAGCCACGATATGGGAATGCGACGGCTTGCTCACATCATGACCGTGGCTGCGCATTACGGACACAAGAGCAAAACACACACGAAGCCACCGCCTCGCTAACCGATGAACTGGGAGGGCCTGTTACCGGAAACATCACGCGCAGTCTTTCGAGAAAAATATTTTGTGTGCAAGTAGAGTTTTAACACATTAACTACCGCAAGCCGCTGTCAGCGGCTCACAAAATAATCACATCTGGACCGCAAGCCGCTCAGAGCGCCAATCTAATTTTAGTAATAAAACGAATAAAAAATGTACTGAAACACTCTCTTATCTGGTTCGAGATTTTAAGTTGCCACCGCAAAACAAATTCCCAAACCATGGTTGTTGTAGAACACTGGAAAATTGATATTATGTTCATATTTTTCAGCGTTTTGGGTTAGTTACCAAATCGTGTAAAACTGTTTACCGTGGCAACTAGTGATAGGGCTATAAAAATGCGTGTACATCTCGTCTAACGGCTGAATAGGATAGAAACGTGTTTCAACAATTGACTGATAGATCTAGCGACGAGGACAAGAGTGAAAACGGTGTGCACATTGATTGAAATTGTGATTTTGATAGAGATGGGGCGCAAGCAGTTATAATTGTGAAAATATTGCAAGTCCTCGGCCATCGGAGGGCCGTTAAATAGCAACAACCTCTATTAGAGTTACAACCGGTGTTTATTGTAATAGTACATTCATTTATCTTTAAAATGACGTGTAATTCATAAAAATCTGTAAACAATTACGAAAACTACAGCTTACTTTGTGCAAACACCTACAGGATGAAAATGGGAAAAAAATTTAATTCGGGCACAGTGTGTTTTTCAATTCGGTAGTTAATGTGTTAAACAGTACACTTTGTCATAACAGTGTCCGATGGCACTTCCCCCCCCCCCCCCTTTTTTTTTTGGTCCTAGCTGTCACCCAGAGCGGACCGCCCCCTCGTACCCCTTTAGTTCGCCACTGAGCCAAAAACCTTTTAGTATTTTTTATAATGTATAACAAGTGCATAACGTGTAATGTATGAAACGTGCATGTACGGCACATACAGATGCAGTACATCTGAACTGGTTAAACAGGTCGCTGTTTGCGGGCATAGGTATTTTCCTGCCTTTTTTTTAATTAATGAAAAAAAAAAATATCCCGTTCAACCTCTGATGGGTTATAATTAGGATATATATTCTTTTCAATTTCAAATAATATGAACAACTGCCGACATGAGAAAGTGGCATCACATTTGTCAAATCAATGAAAATAGGGATAATCCCTATACGTTATATGAATAGAGAGAGAGAGAGCGAGTGAGCGAGAGAGAGAGAGAGAGAGAGAGAGAGAGAGAGAGAGAGAGAGAGAGAGAGAGAGAGAGAGAGAGAGAGAGAGAGACAAACAAACAAAATCAAGAACAATATTAAAGTGGAGGGGTGTAAAGGCCTGGTGGTTCTAGTTATATAATGGACTTTTAACAGATATTTAATTGACTTTCATCTGTTTAAAGTCACATGCATTGTAAGAACAGCATCAGACCTTCACATTCCCAGCCACTAATACAGTTGACATTCAAAAATCCGCCAACCTCCGGACCTGAGGAGTGCCGGATTGTTGAAAATGCCGGATGTTTTATGGTTATATATGCTGTATATATTTAACAGAAAATGACTACCTGTACAGTCCTTTAAAGAAAGAAAATTAAAAACTAAATGAAAAGCAAATGAAATTTTAATGTTCATCAACTAAATAAAACAGTTCTACAGAATTTTAGTTTAACTGAATAAAATAGTTCTACAGAGTTTTAATTCAACTAAAGTCTGTCAGGATGGTCATCTTCATGACTGACAGTACATGTAACAGCATCCTCAGCAACAGGAACACCTTCAACTTGTGGAGAAAATGTTGATGGTGGTGTCTGACAGCACATCTGGTTGACTTGAAGTTGATGGCAGTTGATTATCAAGTGTGGACACCGCTGCTGCTTCTTCCTGCTTCCTAGCTATTTTCTTGAACATATCGAGCAGTGTCTGTTGCTTCACATACTTGGGTCTTTCTCTAATAAGTTTATCTTTTAGCAAGTAAACGTTCATGATTTCTTGTTCACTTACAAAACTTCGTTGCTCTAATCCAGCCAGCAGTTCAGTTGTCAAAGTAATTAACCTGTCAATAGAGATTGTTTCTCTCACATTTTCGTCACTGCTTTCATCTTCATCACTACTTGTACAGGCATTTCTCTCCGGACTTTTAACCATATCTACAATTTCAGAATCAGTGTAATGATGAACTGTAGGAACATTATCATCAACATCCATCCATTCCGTTAAAACATCTTCATTTATCCTTGATGAAAGCTCATTGGCATCAGAATTAGTTACATCTCTAACATAAGCAAGAAGTTCCTGTATAAGCTGCTTTTCTTTTGAAACCCTAACCCCTGCAAAATTATTTTCAGTGTCTTCGTTAGAATGAGAAGTAAACATTAAACTTGGCCACAATTTATGCTTTCCATTTTTCAGTGTTGATGTTTCCACAGACTTCCACGCATTGACAACACAGTACACGGCATCCTTAATGTTGAATTCTTTTATGAACTTCCGTACTGGGGTACCTGAATTAACTGAACTCACCAGACACCTCATTAACAGGGATTGATACTTACACTTCATAGAACGTGTAATACCATTGTCTTGTGGTTGAATTAGTGATGTGCAGTTGGGTGGGAGGTAGACAACAAAAACATTATCTTTCACTAGAAGATCGGCTTTTGGATGTGCCGAACAATTGTCTAAAATAAGAAGTATCTTGCATTTAGGGTCTAGTCCAACCGAGTTACAGTGAGCCCTAGCCTCAGGAACAAAACATGTTTGAAACCAATCCAATGTAATATCAGTGGTAACCCACCCCTTCTTGTTGGCACGGTAATGGACAGGAAACCGTGTCATTCCCTTGAAGGCCCTCAGATGTAAACTTTTACCGATAACAAGCAACTTACATCTATGGGTACCCGCAGCATTAGAGCAGCACATTACCGTGACACGATCCTTCGAAGCTTTAAACCCCGATGGCGATTCTGCATCCTCAGTTGTCAGAGTTTTTTTGGGCGTACATCTCCAAAACAAGGCAGTCTCGTCAGCATTGTACACTTGTTCAGGACTTAAATGTTCATTACTAACTAACTTTGCAAATTCATCCACATACACACTAGCCGCATATTTGTCTGCTGAACGTTTTTCACGACACACAGCACGAAACTGTAAGCCATAACGCAACTTGAAACGATGCAGCCAACCTTCTGAATATTCACACTTGTGATGCAATCCCAGCTTTTCATGAAACACTTTGGCTTGTTCCCTTAATAAATCACCAGAAATTTCCACACCTTCACTTAAACGAAGATTAAACCATGTTATGAGAACTTGGTCCAGTTCCAAACTTTTCCCCTCCGTCATTGACTTTCTTACAAACATTTGCTTTTTTGATCCACTGTCAGAAAAGAACTTTAGAAGTTTTTCTTTATGTTTTTTAATATCATACACTGTTGAAGAGCCAATGTCGTATGTTTCACAAATGGTTCGCACAGACACGCCGCTATCAAGTTTTTTTAGCATTTCCACTTTATCTGCGATCGACAACGCACGATGTTTACGTTTTACACCACTTCTTTTATTTGCTGAATCCATAATGGGGCTATACAGCAGCAAATAAATGATAAAATGAGAAGGAATGAGCAGGAATGCCTGTTAACACGTGCAAGCAAGACCCAACAGCTGCATCAAAACATAAACGGCTCCAGAAAACAGTGGCACGCCAACGCGGTAAATTTAAAAATGCGCTCCGAAATCCATGCCGGAAATCTGAAGGAACCGGATTAGGATGCTTGCATTTTCCTGCCTCCCATTGTGGAGAGCGGCTTCCTTTTGTCTTCCATTTCGAAAGGTCCTGTTTATGTAGCGCTACCAAATTTCTTTAGTGTTATAGTGAATTTAGGGTATACCAATTTAGGATGTTTAACTAGGTGTGCAACTGCAGAAAGGGCATTTGCTAATTATATTTGTGTTTCTGTTATCTGCATAATCTTTCCTCCAATGTTCTGCTTATGAAGGACTACTTTAGCTAACTTCTTAAAATTAGAATAGGGCCTAGGCTATAGACTGAATCACATTTTCCTGTGCATACTCCGTCTTTGCCGCATATAGGGCCAGATTTTAACAAAATTAGGAATGCGGGGAAAATACTCATTGAAGCTACTTACGGCCAGTTGTTAATATGAAGTGGTTATTTCAAGCACCACTGTTTGAATTGTATTTGAACCATTGTCTAGCCTATATTATAGGGCCTATTTGGACCACTATTTGGACTGTATTTTGAATAGCCAAGATTCGTCCACTTGTATGGAATAATTTATGCAGTAATTTGGGACTATCACACCTCCTGTTCACTTCTTATTGTCAAATGCCCCGTAATTTTTATTTGTTATTATGAAGACCACAAGTGCACTATCACTTCCCCTAGGCACATGTCAATAGACCCGTGACAGTAGGATTGTTAAAAATAAGATAATTGACATAAACTTAATGGGGCAACAAATTAGTACAGTCCAAACCAAACCTAGAAATTATGCTAGACAAACAACTGAAATGGAACAAATGCAACAGAACATGGAGGTGGGAGTATCTTTCTGACCTTGCACTGGTGCAGAAAAAAGGCTGTCAGTGGCAACTGGACAATTCTCAAGTAACTTCAGAGCAGAGGCCTTGAAAACTGCAGCAGAGATTATATTGACAGAAGAAAGCACAGATAGACAAGTTGCTTTCTTTACTGATGCACAGTCAGTAGGCTAATTGCAATGTTGAAAAGCCAAAATAGTACAGACCTGGATGACCTCAGAGCATACATGCCACACTTAAAGGTTTACCCATAATCTGTACGGGGTGTTTGCGTTTTCAGATGTGTACGGGCCGTACACGGGTCTGTACGGGTTTTTTCGCCTAATTATTAACCCTTTCAGCACCATTATGACGTACGCCATACGGCATAAATCTTGACAATTTTTGTTGCTGTGCCGTACCGAGTACGTCACGGAAGTAGTGCGATACCTCGTTCCCATACACCTATAAAACGTACGTCCTATTTTAAAAGCACCAGAACTCTTCTGTTTATAATCGTATCGGCAATTGCTGGGCATAATCGGATTCAGCATTGAAAAATCTGGCCACTAAGCTTGAAACGAACAAAATATTTTACTGCTAGCGAATACGGTAGAACTGATAATAGTGATTTTACAAAAGCGAAAGTTACAAACATGGACGCTGCCATACCGCCGAATCATAAACATTTTGTGGTACTTCTCTTCTTAGTTTTAATTTCGTTTCTTTAAAAAACAATGTGATTTTGCCTTGGGTGATCATCATTACGGTCATCCAATGATTTATATTTATTAAATAATTAATTACTATCAATGTTTGATTGACACTAAAATTCGTATGGGTATAACGGCTATTCCAATTTTTGAAGTTCGAGAGAGAATATATAATAGCGCGTCAGTATATATTTTTATTTATATCTATAAAAAAAAATATATATATATATACATATATATATATATATATATATATATATATATATATATATATATATATATATATATATATATATATATATATATATATATATATATATTTGATTTAAGATTCCTAAACCTAACCCATAACGCTTATTACTGGTCTCTTTAGATCTATACTTTTATAAGGCACTATAGAACACACACCAAACTGTTCTTCATTTCCACCATAAATTGTATTAATTTTTTTTGCAGAAATAGACTAAATGATGATACAGTCACAGCTTTTCTACAATACCGGTACAAAATAAATTCTAACTCTTGTTGTTTAGGTTTTAAAGCAAGTGAAGACATGCTTAAAAAGGCAAAGGGCGCATGTCACTATGATGGTGCAGAACCATCTAATTGAATATATTTGTACATTAATTAACTCTATTGTTACGTTTTTCAGTCTGTACAGGTTTTGCGGGTCTCTGTACAGGGTTTTTGGATTTGTTGTACAGGTTTTTCATGTCTGAGGTGTGGCATGTATGTCAGAGTAGTGCTCCACAAATTTTGTCAACGATTCTTCTTCTTCGTCTTCCTCGTTCGCCTTCAGACTTCCACATTTATGACTCTAATAAAGGCAGTAGTCAACTCAAGGTTCCCGACATCTCCAAACAGTTTTTCGTTGACAGAAGTGGGTTGTTGCCATATGCTACTCCATTCATTACTGTAGGTTGGGCAATACTGCAGGAGGTTGTCAACGATTCAAAAGTGTTGTGATCCAATCTCATTGTAATATCATCAGCAATGAAGAGGCTGACAGAATGGCAAAAGAAGGTTCATATCTACCTCAGCCTGATGCAAGCATAACTTTTGAGGTGGCAAAGAGTTTTATCAGAATCAGATACAGAAACAAATGGAATGTAGAACATACAGGTCACACACACAGAATGATGCTTACTACCAGCTCAACAGAAGAGAACAAGTGGTAATCTTCAGACTCCGCACTGGCCACAACAGATTGAGATACCGTCTATTCAACAAGCTAAAGATAGGAACTACCGATCAGTGTAACTGTGGCACTGATAAAATGACTGCTGAACATCTGCTTCAAAGTTGCCTCTTATATGTGGTACAGAGAAAGCGCATATGGCCGATGCCAGCTCCTTTCGTGGAAAAGCTTTACTGGGATTCAAATAGCCTCAAACTGACTACTGCTTTCTTTGAGAACATTCAAGTGGATGTCTGAGAGTGTACGAAGAAGAAGAAGAACAAACACATGGATAGGCTGGTAGAGTCTTGCAGAGGAGTAACTAACATGCTAAGATATTTGGAAGGTCATGGATGGGGTGCAAGCACTAAGACAGTGATCATGTTTGAGAAATTTTTCATTAGAGGCAAAATTGATTATGGAAGCATATTATATGACTCTGCAGCACATAGTCACAAGATTAACTTACTTACTTACTTACTTAGTCGTTCCCCTTCTACCGTGAGGTGTAGAGGTTTGGAAGAGAGAGCGCCAGACTATTCTATCGGCTGTCTTCCTCCTGGCCTGGTTCCATTCTAGTCCTCGGTCCTTCAAAGATTGTCTAATGTTGTCCTCCCAGCGGACTCTGGGTCGTCCTCGGGGTCTGGATCCTTGGCTCTTTGTTTCCCATGCTTGTCGTGGTAGCCGATCTTCTCCCATTCTGCAGACATGGCCAAACCATCTTAGTTGGGACTGTTCTACTTGGGTCTGTAGCGGGTGGCATTTTAGGCCTTGACGTATCGCTCTCTCTTGCTGAGGAATCCTCCTAAAAAGTCTCCCAGCTGCTGCTTTTCGAGTGGCCAACTCTTCTTTGATGCCTCCCTTTCGGTCTATAATAGCTCCGAGGTATTTAAAGTG
The DNA here is from genome assembly GCA_024509875.1 of Oreohelix idahoensis. NCBI lineage: Eukaryota > Metazoa > Mollusca > Gastropoda > Stylommatophora > Oreohelicidae > Oreohelix > Oreohelix idahoensis. The sequence goes on along the minus strand of JAMPIV010019879.1, from coordinate 828,682 downwards.
GTCGACCTGCTCCAGGACCTGTTCTCCCAGCTTAATCTGATGTCTTCTTTCTTCTCGTGATATCACCATGGATTTTGTTTTAGAGCTGCTTATGGCCATCCCTCTCTTCTCCAGCTCTTCCTTCCAGACTTGCAGGTTGGATTGGAGGTGTGCCTCTGATTTAGCAATCAGGGCAACATCATCAGCAAATGCCAGCTCTGAAATATAGACCTGTCTCATCTTCCAGTACCCCACTGAATACTTTCTTGTTCTCTCCTTACATGCCTTGATGACATCGTCCATAAGGAGTATGAAGAGGTAAGGTGATAGGATATCACCTTGTCTTACACAAGTGGTGGTCCTGAACTCTTCTGACTTATGGTTTGCTGTCCTCACATAATTTCTGCAAGACTTGTAGAAGCTCTGTATAGCATGAATCAGAGGTGCTGGAATATTCTTCCTTGCCAAACAGTCCCAAAGTTTGCTCCAAGGGACCCTGTCAAACGCCTTTTCCAGATCTATGAAACAAAGATGGATCTCACTCTTATACTCAAGGGCCTTTTCACTCAGCTGTCTGAGTGTGAAGATTAGGTCTTGAGTACTTCGGTTTGCTCGGAATCCGCACTGGACCTCATCCAATTGTGGCTCAGCTAGGCGTCGGAGTCTCTGCTCTAGGATTCTAGAGTAGATTTTTCCAGGGACACTGAGAAAGGATATGCCTCTATGGTTTCCACACTCTCGATTGTCACCCTTTTTGAAAATTGGTGTTATGATGGCGATCTCCCAATCCTTTGGTATGGTCTTGTTGCACCATGCTGCCTTTCGGACCCTTAAGAATAACAGGTCGCCTGCTGCTCCCATGTACTTAACCATTTCTGGTGTTATACCATCATGCCCTGCTGCTTTGCCCATCTTGATTTTCTCCAGTGCTGCCTTCAGTTCTTCCATCTTTATGTCATCTTCATCACCATTGGTTTCCTCTTCTGTGCTAGTGGTTATCATTTCTGATGTTTGACCTTGCTCACCATCAAGGAGTTCTGAGAAATATTCTTTCCATCTTTCCATTACTTCCTTCGGGGCAGTAAGCAATTTGCCTTGCTTGTCCTTTATAAATTTGAGAGGACATTGTTTTTCCTTCCTCATGTTCTTTAGGGTCTTATAGAACAATTTCTGGTTTTCTTGTGCATCTTTTTCTAGCTTTTCTCCAAATTCTTCCTAGGACTTCTGTTTTGCTGCTAGCACTTTGTTCTTTACTTCTGTTCTGAGTGTCACATATTCTCTATATTTTTCCATTTGTCCTGTTGTGTTTTTAGCTCCTAAGTATTGTTTCCATGCCATTTTCTTCTCTCTTATTTTCTCTTTGACTTCCTCTGTCCACCAAGGTGTCCTCTTTCTCTGGTTCCCAAGTCGGACTTCACCACATGCTTCTGCAGCAGCTGTCTTTATGATATCCTTGAATTTAATCCAGAGGGTTTCCAAGTCATCAGGTCGTTCTTCTGTGTTGCTCACCGCTGCAGCAATAAGCCCCTGATATCTGGTCTTAATTTCTGGCTCTCTCAGCTTGTAGGTCTTAATGCTCATTTCTCCTGCTCGTTTACTTGGTTTCTTGCGTGATGTTGAGCAGTTCCTAGGCTGAGCAACTCTTTCAGTTGTTCGTTTGATTGTTAGCAGGTAGTGATCACTTCCAATCTCTGGCCCCCTCCAGACTCTTGCATCTCGGACATATTCGAATGAGCTTCTCCGAACAATGGCATAGTCGATCACTGACTTCTCATTCTTTGTTGGTTCACATCTAGTGTATGCATGTATGCGCTTATGGGGGAACTTTGTGTTTGTAATGATCAGATTCTGCTCACTGCAGAATCTAAGGAGTCGCTTTCCATTGTCATTGAGAGTATCTTCTCCATATCTTCCGATAACTCCACCCCATCTAGCATGGTCATTTCCAACTCTGGCATTAAAATCTCCGAGCATGATAACTTCATCTAGGCAGTCATCCACTGTCCTTTGAAGCAGCTCGAAGAATTCCTCCTTGACCTCTGCTCTCTCATCCTCATTTGGCCCATACACTATGACCAGGTTGACTATGGTTTCTCCTTCTTTTAGTTTCACAACCATAATGCGCTCTGAGACAAAGTTCCACCCCTTGATACTATCTTTTTGATTTTGGGCCACAATGCAACCCACACCCCCTTTAGCTCTTTCGGATATGGGTACACCACTGTAGAGCAGCGTGTTGCCATTGAGATCCATGACTCCTTGTCCTTTTTTCTTTGTTTCCGTTATAGCCAGGATTTCTAGTTTTGCTTTCCTCATCTCTTCCACCAGCTCCTCTTCTTTCCCATTTATACTTCTTGTGTTCCAAGTTCCATAAGTCGTAGTCCGTTCCAGTTCGTCGCCTTTAGAATCAGTCCGGTTTTCTCTCTTATATTGCTCGTAATCATAGTTTAAAGCAAACAGGTGATTGGCCTGTTGTGCCTTTGCATGGTGGAGGGGCTGCCTCCTTACGGCCTCCATGCAGGCCGCCCTCCTCCTTTTTCATCCGGGCTTGGGACCGGCATAGGCGGAGTTAGTCACAAGATTAAATTAGATAGAATTCAGTACCACGTGTTATGTATAATTGCGGGTGCAATCAGATCAACATCGAGGGGTGCTCTGGAGGTGGCCTTAGGAGTCCTCCCTTTGGAACTTCGGAGAAAGGAACTAAGGCTAAATACATTTTTTAAATTTTAATGATGGAAAAACATCCCATTCAACCTCTGATGGGTTATAATTAGTATATATAGTGTTTTATATTCCAAATAAGATTAATAACTGCCGATGTGGGAAAGTGGCATCACATCTTTCAAATCATTTTTAACTTTTGTGTAACTCTTACATTTGTTACAACACAGATAATACTATATATTTGATAAGTAAAATAATTATTTAATCATTATTTCATTTTCAGATGATGCTTTACCAGTTTGGAATGGTACAGCTAAGTTTATAATTATAAAAGAAAAAGAGAGAGAATTTGAGATGAAAAAGGAAATGGTGAATCATGGAACATTCAGAAACAGATGCCAAAGAGGTCCATACTGAACCTGTAATGAAACTACTTCCTGCCAGGCCAGATGACCTATTGGCTGTCATTGGTGATATGACAAATATAGTATGTGTCATTTATGTATCATAAATTATAAAAGAAAAGAGGAAACATGGAACGTTACGGGGTTTACCCTCTGTCAGCTACAGTTATAATCAGGTGACAAAGACAAATATAGACAGGTCAACAGAAAGAGGCAATAGACACTGCAAACATGTAGACAAAAATTATGAATGAGTAAAAAAAAAAAAACTATATGATGTGTGATGCAGAAAGATGAAAAAAATTTAAAAATACAGAACACAAAAAAAAAAAATACCAATTCAAGAAAAGCAGCACCAATGAAAATATAAAATGAAATAACAAATCAATATAATATCCTTAAGAAGAAATCCACTGAAGAGTCTAGAGTGCAAATCTCAGTAAAAATCTCAGCCAGAAAGGAAGTGACGTAGCTGCATAAAAATACATAAATAGGATACAAAATGAAGCATAAGAAGCAACAAAAAAAGATACGAGGGGCGTTCAGAAAGTAATGCACCACATCGTTTTTCTCAGGAGCTGTTTATTCAAAAAGCATGAAATTTATACACAATATACATGAACATATGGGATGGAAATTAATATAGAAAAAAAGCAAGATATTGGTGAATAGCCATAAGAAACATGTTCCGACCAACATTACGTTAAATGGGCAAACGTTAGAAGAAGTTAACACCTTTAAATATCTCGGGTCCACTATATGTAGTGATGGAAGATCAAATAAAGAAATCAAGACAAGACTATGCAGGCCATCAAGAACTACTTTTGTCAATAGTGAAACGTCGAAAGCTTGCCTGGTTTGGGCATGTAACTCGTCATGACTCCCTTTCGAAAACGATCCTCCAGGGAACAGTCGAAGGTAAACGGAGAAGAGGAAGGCAAAGAAAATCCTGGGCTGATAACATCAAAGAATGGGCAGGACACGGTTTCTCCACACTTGTACGCATTGCTGAGAATAGAGAGCAGTGGAGGACCCTGTCTGCTGATGCTTCCACCATGGCACCCCTACGACCCATGACGGGTTATGGGTTGAGATGATGATGATGATACATGGATATGTCCTGCAAACATTGGTATTATTCAACATAATCCCCATCAACTTGTATGGCTTTATGCCAGCGCGAAATAAGTGCATGTATTCCTAGCCCGTACCAGATTTTGTCTTGATCATGTAGCCATTTCTTCGCTGCATGAATCACCCCTTCATCATCTTCAAACCGTGTCCCACGGAGTGCATCTTTAAGTGGACCAAATAGATGAAAATCAGAGGGTGCCAAATCGGAACTATAGGGTGGATGGGGTAGTACAGTCCAACCCAATTTGGTGATTGCTTCCCATGTTGCCAGACTTGTGTGAGGGCGCGCATTGTCGTGAAGGAGAAGCAGGTCTGCTGGATTCTTGTGCGGCCGAACTCTGCGAAAACGTTGATTGAGTTTTTTCAATGTCTTAATGTAAACTTGCGAATTAATTGTCTCTCCTCTTGGCATAACGTCCACAAGAATCACACCTTCAGTGTCCCAAAAGACAGTGATCATGACCTTTCCAGCTGAAGGAATTGTCTTGAATTTCTTTCTTCGTGGTGATTGCGGATTATGCCACTCCATTGACTGTCTTTTTGTCTCAGGTTCAAAATGATGTGCCCAGGTTTTGTCACCTGTAACGATCTTAGCCAAAAAGTTCTCTCCATCAGCATTGAAACGCTCCAACAATTCAGAAGAAATTGCTTTCCTTTGCAATCGATGATCATTTGTGAGACTTCGAGGAACCCATCTTGTGCAAACCTTAGAAAATCCTAGAGTTTTTATAACTGCATTTGCACTACCAATGCTGACTGACAGCTGTAAGGCCAATTGTTGAGTAGTGATTCGCCTATCAGTAAGAATAATGCCCTCAGCGCATTTCAACATTTCTGCGTTGGTGGCTGTGGCAGGACGTCCACAGCGCGGCCGATCAAGCAGCTCCGTATCTCCACTTCCTGATTCTTTGATTCTCTGAACCCAGCAACTGTCTGTACTCCTGTCGACTGCAAAACTTCCATACACATTACATAGACGCTTGTTAGGGCAGCCGTATTATTTGGCCGGTTGTGGTGCAATTTGGTGCACACAGTTGGCACATGCCATATTTGAAGTGTGCAAAATTTCATGCTTCTATCTTCATTAATAGCTGAGAAAAACGATGTGGTGCATAACTTTGTGAACGCCCCTCGTAGATCATGAAAAAGTGTGGACAAGAAGGTACTGAAATAGTGGAAAACCACTAAATAGCAGAATTCAAGCAAAATGATATTGGACATTCAGGCGTCAGGAGAAAGACATGCATGGAAAAATGAGACGATTCCTCAAGGAAAAGCGAGTCATGAAAGCCTTAAAAAAAGCTGATGGGTGAACACCGAAACGTCCTATGTTTCCTGTATACGTTAATTTGTATAACTAATTCCATGTCATTTTCTTTTTTAATGTACTTACTTACTTAGTCGTTCCCCTGCTACTGTGAGGTGTAGAGGATTGGAAGAGAGAGGCCAGACTATCCTATTGGCTGTCTTCCTCCTGGCCTGGTTCCATTCTAGTTCTCGGTCCTTCAAAGATTGTCTAATGTTGTCCTCCCAGTGGACTCTTTTTTAATGTACCGGTATATATTACTTTCCTTAGCAGTTTTACCTCAGCCACTTTTTTATTCGTTTATGTATCAGCAGAAATTGAAATTCTCTGTTTAACATCACTGATTCATTATTAGTTGTAAGACATTTAGAAAATATTACAAGGACAGAGTTTGCATTTAAAAAATTGCATTGTATTTCCTTTGTTTTTGTTTTTTTTAATTGTTGATAAGAATTGACGACATTGCATTCTGGGCAAACCTACAGGTGCTCAGTCTTCCAGAGCAAATGTTGAAGGGTATGAATGCTAACCGTTCCTGTAGTTCTGGATGTATACACATAGGGTACATCTCTCACACATCCATCCCTGCTAATTTACTTCATTTATTTTTAAAGTGCAAATATATCTCAATGTTTAAAATTTTAGATCTTTAGAACATTTTTTTATATTTACAACTTGATTTAGTTATAGTAAAAAGTACTGGCATTTTACCATAAACAACAAAATATGGTTGCATGGTTTGTAATTTTAACATGTGAAATCATAGCTATAACTGAATGAGAAAATCATATACCAAACTGGGTAGTTTATCCTTTGAGATAGCTCTTCAGTGGTAAAAAAAGCAATAATATCTTGCATAATTTGTACAAATATCTGTCTTTTCTGCAGAGTACTTCTGTTATGAGTCAGCTAAATGAAGCTGCAAGCAGTTTGTACAGCAAAAACTATTCCAGGAGCTTGGATTTCTGTGAATCATTACTTGACAAAATTTGGGAAGAACTGAACACAGGATACTGGAAAGATGTTCCCATATGTTGGAGACAGGCTTACTCTGTGGTGTCAGTCATGAAAGCCTTAAATCTCAGTGCTCTCTTATCTGACACCTCACGGAACATCGATCACATGGCTATCCTTAAAACTTGTGACATGGGGCTCCTGATGGGTTCACCTATCTTGAACAATATCTTAGCCAGAATGTCCAGAGAGTTTCAGCAAGCATTTGGAATTCTTGGACAATGGATAAGGACTAGCATGAACCAAGATTGTGCTAACGACAGTCAGGTCCGTTGTCAGACTGAAAATAACAGCAACAGCCAAGAGGGATCTCCAACCAAGAAAGCAAAACTGGGTGAACTTGACTCTTTTGTTACTAGCTGTCGTCAAGTTTCTAAATGTTTAACACATGGTGAAGAGAAATCTTCTGCAAGCTCTGAAGATTTAATCAGTCACAAAAGGCCATTACAGAAGGAAGCTGAAGCTGTTACAGAATTAGAGAAAATGGTTAATAAAGGTGAAACAGAAGATTTTACTTTAGGTCACCCAACTGAAATATCACAGGAGGAGTGTATACCTCTGCCCCCCAGAATAAAATCTCAGGCAACACAAGACATTCCTCAGTGTTCATGTCCTTCTGTTCAGATGTTTCAGGCAATGTTCATGGATCCAGGTCATCCGGTAGTCATTACTGATGCAATTGGCTACTGGCCAGCTCTGACCACTCATCGTTGGTCACTTGAATACCTCCGCTCAATTGCTGGATGTCGTACGGTCCCTGTGGAAATTGGAACACGGTATACAGATGACTCTTGGACCCAGAAACTCATGACTATCAATGAAATGATTGACACTTACATAACGAACTCGCAAGTCGGCAAAACAGCATATTTAGCACAGCATCAGCTGTTTGATCAGGTGAGAAATGAATATGTTGAACAATATTGGTAAAAGAATTTTAGATAATGTATGTGAAAGTTTTTGTTTTATGACTTACTAGAAAGTATTTCATATGATTCACAATTGTAATAATTAGTATGTAAAATGTTGGTTGGATAAGTTGGGACCAGAAGTAAGACATTAAGTTACTCATATCAGTAAGTCATTCTGTTGTTGTGATTGGCTGTAATAAACTGTCAGTCATTTATTATAAACCAGATGTCATTTATTATAAACCACGTCATTTTACATGCATTCACTATTTTCCTGTTTGTTCCTTATAGAGCCACCACCACTGTAGCTGGTCCCCGTGCAGCGGTGGTATTTGTAGCAATGTTTTACATGAGGTTGCCAACCCCTATGTGCAGCCTCATATCATTGACCTCTTACAACTGACCTGAATGAGCAGTGGCCCTATTATTATTTTGTCTCCTGTGAGACCTGCAAGAACTACAGGGCCCCACTTATTGGCATTACTGCTCTATTTATAGGTGCTTCACTCAGTAGCCCCATGTGACTTGCAGAAATAGAACCCTTGCTTCCTCGGGCATGACATAGAGGGCTAATAATGAGAGGTTGTGCCACAGGCAACTTCAGTATAAAATAAAATTGCTACAGAAACCATCTCTGTAAGGGCAGGTTTAGTGTTTTCATACAAGGGAGCTAGCTGCAGCCAGTGATGGCCCTGTGCTCCTTAAGGAGCATAAAAGGAGAAGATGATCTCTTAGGATTAAAAAAAAAACTTTTAATCTTCATTTTCATCTTACAGTTTTGTTATTTTATTGTCCATTATTGTTGTGATTGTCCACTTTCCAGGTTTGGGAACTGAGAGATGATATTAGTGTTCCAGTTTATTGTTGCCTGGGAGATGAGGAAGATGTGGACATCAATGCTTGGTTTGGGCCTGCAGGAACTATTTCTCCACTTCACCAGGATCCCAAACATAATTTCCTTTGTCAAGTAGGTCTTGTTTTCTGGGAATTTTTTTCCTTCTCAGCTCTACCATCCGTATTTTTAAAAAAAAATTTTTTTTTCCATTCTGTTTATATGTTACTTTCCCGTTAACTTAAACCCCACTCATTCTGAGTGGCATAGGTGATAATTTCCATATGCAGTTCCTGCTTCTAGTATTGTCTATGACTTATATTTATGAATTCCTCCTACAGAGTGCAATCATTCCATCTACCATACTGCTCCTTGCTGAGAAGAGATCAAGTGATAATTTTCAATCTCAGATCCAGCCACTGTAGACTAATTGTTGGGTTTACTTTCCACGTTATCTGTTCCAAGAAGTGTTCCCTACACAGTCAGCAGCAGTAGCCTGTCGAACAATATTTTGTGAACTGTGTGTGTAACGCATTTAAAATCTTGTCTATTAGTAGTTACCACAAACCGCCCGCTTCAAGCTGTTGAAAATGGAGAAAACTGAGGGAAATTCGTCAAGTTTAAATCGTCACTGTCTCTTTGCTATTAAGCGGATTGTAATAAAATTTATATCACGATACTCTTTATCTTCTTCTCTTTTGAAGTGTATTAATTTTAAAAAAATAAAATTTATTGAAGTATTTTTTTTACTTACTTACTTACTTACTTAGTCATTCCCCTTCTACCGTGAGGTGTAGAGGTTTGGAAGAGAGAGCGCCAGACTATCCTATCAGCTGTCTTCCTCCTGGCCTGGTTCCATTCTAGTCCTCGGTCCTTCAAAGATTGTCTAATGTTGTCCTCCCAGTGGACTCTGGGTCGTCCTCGGGGTCTGGATCCTTGGCTCTTTGTTTCCCATGCTTGTCGTGGTAGCCGATCTTCTCCCATTCAGCAGACATGGCCAAACCATCTTAGTTGGGACTGTTCTACTTGGGTCTGCAGGGGGTGGGATTTAAGGCCTTGACGTATCGTCTGGTTGCGTACCATGTCTCTTCTTGTTACTTCAACCACCTTCCTCAGATACCTCATTTCTGAGGTTTGGATCTGGCTTTTGTGGGTTGTAGTCATTGCCCATGACTCGCATCCATATGTCAAGACTGGGACATAGGTGGAGCGGTATACAGCCATCTTCGTTTTCTTACCAACCTCTCTCTTGCTGAGGAATCCTCGATTTATGGCCTGAAAAAGTCTCCCAGCTGCTGCTTTTCAAGTGGCCAACTCTTCTTTGATGCCTCCCTTTCGGTCTATAATAGCTCCGAGGTAGCTCTGAAATACAGACCTGTTTCATCTTCCAGTACCCCACTGAATACTTTCTTGTTCTCTCCTTACATGCCTTAATGACATCGTCCATAAGGAGTATGAAAAGGTAAGGTGACAGGATATCACCTTGTCTTACACCAGTGGTGGTCCTGAACTCTTCTGACATGGTTTGCTGTCCTCACATAATTTCTGCAAGACTTGTAGAAGCTCTGTATAGCATGAATCAGAGGTGCTGGAATGTTCTTCCTTGCCAAACAATCCCAAAGTTTGCTCCAGGGGACCCTCTCAAACGCCTTTTCCAGATCTATGAAACAAAGATGGATCTCACTCTTATACTCAAGGGCCTTTTCACTCAGCTGAGTGTGAAGATTAGGTCTTGAGTACTTCGGTTCGCTCGGAATCCGCACTGGACCTCATCCAATTGTAGCTCAGCTAGGCGTCGGAGTCTCTGCTCTAGGATTCTAGAGTAGATTTTACCAGGGACACTGAGAAGGGATATGCCTCTATGGTTTCCATACTGTCGATTGTCACCCTTTTTGAAAATTGGTGTTATGATGGCAATCTCCCAATCCTTTGGTATGGTCTTGTTGTACCACGCTGCCTGTAGAACCCTTAAGAGTAATAGGTCGCCTGATGCTCCCATGTACTTAACCACTTCTGGTGTTATACCATCATGCCCTGCTGCTTTGCCCATCTTGATTTTCTCCAGTGCTGCCTTCAGTTCTTCCATCTTTATGTCATCTTCACCATCATTGGTTTTCTCTTCTGTGCTAGTGGTTATCATTTCTGATGCTTCACCGTGCTCACCATCCAGGAGTTCTGAGAAATATTCTTTCCATTACTTCCTTCGGGGCAGTAAGCAATTTGCCTTGCTTGTCCTTTATAAATTTGAGAGGGCATTGTTTTTCCTTTCTCATGTTCTTTAGGGTCTTATAGAACAATTTCTGGTTTTCTTGTGCATCTTTTTCTAGCTTTTCTCCAAATTCTTCCCAGGACTTCTGTTTTGCTGCTAGCACTTTGTTCTTTGCTTCTGTTCTGAGTGTCACATATTCTCTATATTTTTCCATCTGTCCTGTTGTGTCTTTAGCTCCTAAGTATTGTTTCCATGCCATTTTCTTCTCTCTTATCTTCTCTTTGACTTCCTCTGTCCAAATAAGCCCCTGATATCTGGTCTTAATTTCTGGCTCTTTCAGCTTGTAGGTCCTAATGCTCATTTCTCCTGCTCGTTTACTTGGTTTCTTGCGTGATGTTGGGCAGTTCCTAGGCTGAGCAACTCTTTCAGTTGTTCTTTTGATTGTTAGCAGGTAGTGATCACTTCCAATCTCTGGCCCCCTCCAGACTCTAGCATCCCGGACATATTTGAATGAGCTTCTCCTAACAATGGCATAGTCGATCACTGACTTCTCATTCTTGGTTGGTTCACATCTAGTGTATGCATGTATGCGCTTATGGGGGAACTTTGTGTTTGTGATGATCAGATTCTGCTCACTGCAGAATCTAAGGAGTCGCTTTCCATTGTCATTGAGAGTATCTTCTCCATATCTTCCGATAACTCCACCCCATCTAGCATGGTCATTTCCAACTCTGGCATTAAAATCTCCTAGCATGATAACTTCATCTAGGCAGTCATCCACTGTCCTTTGAAGCAGCTCGAAGAATTCCTCCTTGACCTCTGCTCTCTCATCCTCATTTGGCCCATACACTATGACCAGGTTGACTATGGTTTCTCCTTCTTTTAGTTTTACAACCATAATGCGCTCCGAGACAAAGTTCCATCCCTTGATACTATCTTTCTGGTTTTTGGCCACAATGCAACCCAAGACCCCTTTAGCTCTTTCAGATGTGGGTACACCACTGTATAACAGCGTGTTGCCATCGAGATCCATGACTCCTTGTCCCTTTTTCTTTGTTTCAGTAATAGCCAGGATTTCTAATTTTGCTTTCCTCATTTCTTCCACCAGCTCCTCTTCTTTCCCGTTTATACTTCTTGTGTTACAAGTTCCATAAGTCGTAGTCCGTTCCAGTTCGTCGCCTTTAGAATCAGTCCGGTTTTCTCTCTTATATTGCTCGTAATCATAGTTTAAAGCAAACAGGTGATTGGCCTGTTGTGCCTTTGCATGGTGGAGGGGCTGCCTCCTTACGGCCTCCATGCAGGCCGCCCTCCTCCTTTTTCATCCGGGCTTGGGCCCGGCATAGGCGGAGTTGTATTTTTTTACTAATAAAAACAATTAGCAACGTTACGCGTAGTTTTCCCCGGCGCGCTACGGACTCTGAACCTTTTCGTCTCGCCCCGCTTCATTCAAATGAGGGTCGCTCGACCGCCAAACCACTAATTTGCACACTGTTTTCACAACTTTTAGGGGGAAAAGTGTATCTTTAGTTTCATATATTGCAAACTTTAGAAAACAAAGTGTAAAACGTTGATATCTCGAAGTGAAGTTGAAATTTTACCAAATTTGACATTTTAAATGGTGTTATAATTGTTTGCAATGTATGAGAAGATTTGGGAGCCATTTTCCTTTATTCGTGTGAAATTTTATTGACTTCTGATATTTGGCGGTCGAGCGATTTGACTTTGAGTAAGTTCTGTGTCCCTCAAGTTAGGCCTAGAATTTTTAGCGAAGGATGCAGAGCGAGGTTGTTCCATGGGCCGTGATAACTCCCGATGTCGATCAAGATCGTGACGCCACTTATATTGGCTCTTGTTCAAACATCATCACATCTTCTGATTTGAGGTTGACTATACGTAGGTATATCACTTATTAACAATGTTTTGAACTTCAAATGTAAAATTTACAATAGTTTTAATATTATTTAGCAATTTAACACGATCGCACAGTTTGTGTAACAGCGTGGATTGAATGTTTTATCACCGCTTCAGACATTCGCACATCAATCTAATTTTTTCAAGAGCTTGAAAAGCTAAGAAAGTTACCAATTTGAATAAAAAATGCATGTTTTGATTAATTGGTAATTAAATGAAGGTTTCTTTTGCAACATAATAGGGTGAATTATGATCTCAAAAGCGAATGATATCGCAAGGCACAATGCCAATGGACGACATATTGAGTCAAGGCTAGGAAGCCGGCAAATTCCATAACTAAAGTAGCTGACGGTGTACTGAAATGTCCGGCTCCACATGTAAGCCTACCTTGCCGTGGTTGGAGAGCTTGAGCGCCTCAATGATCCCGGGAGCTATGCCGGCGGGAGTTTTACTCCTGGCAGGGTCACCCAAGCCGGACAGGTCCTGGGTGAGGGGCCAGACTAAATGGGCTGAGGAGTGGGTGGAACCCTATAGGTGTAGATGCAGAACCCACCGGCGAGTGGTACATGCTCTGGTCTGCACCAATCCACCCCCACTTCATGGGTTAAATGCTTTCTTGCCTCATTCTTCACTGTTTGTCGTCTATCACGCCCATGGCGACCGTTGCCTCAATTGGCTGTGTGTGGTGTACCCGGAAACGGGGCCTCCCAGTACTGAGGCAAAGTTAAGTCCCCGATGTCACTTATCGGTGCAGAATTGAGAGAGATGGCTGAGCATCACAATCCCTCCTGTGTTGCAGCATGATGAGAACCCAGCATTGCACACTGAGCTTGGGGGGATCACTTGGGCACCAGACTTAATACTGGCTCTTGACTGGATGGCCGCATGCAGGAGATTTCTACAATGGAGGGTTGGCAGGTGGTGGGTATCGGGAAGTGGCTCTGTGCAGGACGTGAGGATTCCTTGGGAGAGCCCCGAACCAGAGCACAGCATTGTGCAAGCTCTGCATAGTTGGAGAGCCCCCTGGATGACGGGGAATGCACAGTGTGCTACCCCACCTATCCCCAACTGCTAACTTAGAACCAGAAGTGGGGTCCTCTGTATGCGTGCCAGGCCAGGATAAAATGCCTGGGAAAGAGACTGGAGCTCAGAACTCCCTAACTCAAAGTTGCAGGATGGCAGAAAAGCCACGGGAAAGACAGGGCTATTTTAAAGATAACGCAACCATATTTTCACCATACGAGCTCGGACGCCGCCTCGGTAAACAAGGTCCGCGCAGAGCAGTGACACCCCCAGGCTGCTTGCGAATAGTCTACTACTGGGAACATAAACAGATTAGGGATGAGCCCACTCTCCCGTTGAACAGGTGCTAAAGTCGTAGATACTGGGCCAGAAGGCGCACCGGAAACCACAGTATCATGCAACTCGCTTTTTTTTTTTTTCTATGGAGAGTACACCGTCAAATAAATCTCGTTCTGGTGCTCGCCCTGTGGAGCTCCACCAGGCAGGTGCAGTGCCGGGCTCTGAGCCTCGACAGAGCCCACCCTCAGCTACTGGAGGACCCTCTAGACCGTCTTGTGGAGTCAACAGACGGCGGAGGAGAACTACTGACCAAAACAAAACAGAAAAAGAGAAACCCAGAGTGCCACTTGTCATGATGCACTGGAATGCAGAGGGAGTGAACAGCAAGCAGGCTGGATACAGCAAAAAGACAGAGCTGGAAAACATCTTGTATGAGAAGCAAGTCAGTGTTTGCTGTATCCAAGAGACTCACTTGAAAGCAGATCAAACCTTTAAAATAAGGGGATATCAATGCTTCAGATCCGACAGACAAGATAGACGAAAAGGAGGAGTACTTACTCTTGTAAGGAATAACATTCCTGCACACGAAAGGAAAACCTTCATGGATGGAGCAGAATATCAGCTGCTGCAGATAAAGGTAGACAAGATGGAAATAGAACTCCTGAACTATTACTGTCCGAACAACAAACCCCTGAGTCTCAGCTCTATACAGGTACCAGCCACCAACTTTATAGCAGTTGGAGACTTTAATAGCCACTCCCAGAGCTGGGGCTATAACCATCTGGATCACAGAGGTGAAGAGGTTGAAACTTGGCAAGATGATCACTCCCTAATCCTAGTCAATAATGCCACAGATACTCCTACCTTCTACTCCAGAGGATGGCACACAACCTCAACACCAGATCTTGCCTTCTCCACACCAGATATAGCTGGATCTATTAGTAGAGAAGTAGGAGACCAACTAGGGGGAAGCGACCATCGCCCAATCTTTCTTACTGTCCAGAGTGCACCTCTCAGTACAGGCCCAGCCATTACAAGATGGAACTACAAAAAAGCCAACTGGGGTTTATTCAGGCATCAGGTGAACACGCTGCTGTCTACCCTCAAGGTACAGAACAGAGACATTAATGAAGTGGTAAAAGACTTCAACAGATGCATACTACAAGCTGCAAAAGAAACCATTCCCAAAGGATGCCGGCGTAACTACATACCATACTGGTCCAGCACACTCCAAGAACGTCAGGAAGCTATGGACAAGGCTAGAAAGGACGCAGAGTCTCAGCCTTCACTTGAAACTCACAACAAATGGAAAAAGGCTGTAGCAGAGTTTCAGAGAACAAAGCTAGAAGAAAAGCGGAAAAGCTGGAGAACTAAAACGGCATCGCTGAACCTTGAGAAAGACGGCAGGAAACTTTGGAGATTAGTCAAGTCTCTAAATGAAGAGCATTCCTCACCAAGGCAGACTATCACATTGGATGAAGGTGGCAAACTTTTCAGAGGAAAACAAGCTGCAGACTTGTTTGCTAGAAGATACAGTTCAGAAAGCAACTTACCCATTAACATAGACCATCAGAGAGAGATAAGAAAAGAAATACTGGCAACCATGGGACAGACAGATACTCCTGCCCCAATGAGGGAACCCATCACACTAGGAGAACTACAGAAGGCTATTTCCAAGCTTAAGTTTCAAAAGTCACCCGGCCCAGACAAAATCAGCAACGAAATGCTAGTAAATCTGAGCTCAGCAGCAAAGACAAAACTGCTTGAGATATTCAACCACAGCTGGTTGAAAGGAACGGTACCCCAAGTATGGAGAGAAGCCATCACAATACCCATACTAAAGAAAGGGAAATGTAAGACCGAGGCTGCAAGTTACCGGCCAATCAGTCTCACAAGCTGTGTTGGGAAGACTATGGAGCGAATAGTCAACCACAGATTGAAATGGTATTTAGAGTCTGAGCAGATCCTGGTGCCGGAACAAGCTGGATTTAGAGAATGCTACAGTATAGAAGACCAAGTTACTTACTTGTCTCAAGCAATAGAAGATGCCTTCCAGGAGAAGAAAAAGGTCCTAACGATCTGGGTCGACTTCAAGCAGGCCTTTGACAAGGTGTGGAAAGATGGCCTCATTGCAAAACTTAGGAGAAGTGGAATCCAAGGCAACATGATGAAATGGATCCAGTCATACTTGCATAACAGGAGAACTAGAGTCACTCTTGACGGTCTGCAGAGCAGAAAAGTGTTGCTCCATCAGGGGGTACCTCAAGGAGGAGTAATTTCCCCAACACTCTTCCTTGTTTACATCAATGACCTGGTGAAAGATCTCCCTGCAGGAGTTAAAGCTGCCTTATATGCAGATGACCTAGTACTCTGGTGCGCTGATGAAAATGTCACCACAGCAAATTATAGAATGCAGCGGGCAGCAGACATGCTAGTGTCATGGGCAGAGAAATGGCTTATCACAATAAACACAGACAAAACCTCCACAACACTGTTCTCCCCTCGCCCCCAAGGACAAATCAGCTAACATACACCTAGGGACAACCGTGATCAAGGAAGAAAGCTACCCCACCTATCTTGGGGTGACATTTGACCAAAGGCTTACATGGAATAAGCATATTGAAAATGCAGAAGGAAAGGCCCGAAGACGACTAGGCATACTCAGAAAATTAGCAGGTACCAACTGGGGAGCAAATGAACGAAATCTAAAGAAGATTTATAATGGAGTAATAAGACCACACTTAGAGTTTAGCTCAGCAGCATGGTCATCAGCTGCTAACTCACATCTGCAGTCTTTGGACAAGGTGCAAAATCAAGCTCTCAGGCTCATTACAGGAGCCATGAAAACTACACCAATAACAGAGATGCAGAAGGTTGCTGGATTACAGACATTGTCCCATAGAAGAGACACAAAAACCATGATCCAGATGGAAAAGTACAACAGTATGCCAATGCACCCAATGAAGGCAAGACTAGATGATCTGGCATTGGGACGTCTAAAGCGTAGCAGCTTTGTGCATCGGGGAAAAGACTTATAAGACAGCATCAAGAAGACCTATCCATGAAGACAACACCACTGAAGCCCACCCTATACCCTGTACCATGGGAGCAGGCCAGCAGTGCCCTCCAAATTAATACAACAGTCAGTGGTCTCACAAGTGGATGTGAGTATAATGATCTGCAAAAACGAACTGCTACATTGAGTATGATCCAAGAAAGCTATCCCGATCAATCATGGATACATGCCTATACAGATGGATCAGCAACTAATGCTGTTAGGAATGGAGGTGCCGGTATCTTTATCTCATATCCTGACAACCACTATGAGACTAGGCACATTCCCACTGGTAAATTCTGTTCCAACTATACAGCTGAGGTTCAAGCTCTAGAGCAAGCTGCAAATATGATTTATAACACCAACTCTGACTGCCACCAGGTAGTCATCCTCACAGATGCACTGTCTGTCCTGCAAGCTCTCAAGGGTGGTAAACTCCCGCATCTGAGAAATGAACTAAACAAGGTAGCTGCCAAAAAGAGAACCATACTTCAGTGGGTACCATCTCATTGTGGTGTACCCGGAAAGGAAAAGGCAGATAAACTTGCAAAAAAGGGAGGAGAATGTGAACAAGAAGATAATGAAGTCACATACTTTGAGAAAAAGAGAGCTATCCAGACTATCAGAAGAGAACAGAACCAACCCAAAGACGACTATCACACTCTCGACCGGCAGGGACAGACAACTATTTTTCGACTCAGGACAGGGCATAACAAACTGAATAAACACATGCACAAGCTACGATTGTCTGCTTCACCACTGTGCACATGTGGATTAAACGAACAAACTGCTGAGCATGTTCTACAGGACTGTCCTCTGTATGACCAGTTAAGAAAGATATACTGGCCCAATGACTCAACACTAAACTCAAAGCTATATGGAGTTAAAGAGGAACTTCAAACAACAGTCGAATTCATCATGAGAACTCGTCTGACGGTGTAATCATCAAAGATGCGATCGCAAGAAGAAGAAGAAGTTTTCAATTCCAAATAATATGAAAAAAAAAAATCAAGAAGAAACTTATATGTTATATAACACAATCATAAGCCAAGGGGGTATGTGCACCACAAAGCAGGATGTGGATAAAATTTGTAAAGGACGAAATGCCTTAGAAATCTTAAGGCTCAGTTTTAAGATACTTACTTACTTAGTCGTTCCCCTTCTACCGTGAGGTGTAGAGGTAAGATACAGATAATTAATATTGAATGATAAGGACATTAAACTATCAGGAAATATCAAAGAATTGTATTTTGGACTTCTGAAGCATTTAGGTTTTGAGGCGTCATTGCCCTCTCACAGGGAAAGAGTGCGCTATGATCATTCTTCTCCAGTTAACAAGTCTTTTTAAATGCTAATAACCAGTTGTTTTTAAAAAAATATAGCGTTTAGATGTTGCTAATTATTGTTTAGATGTTGTTAATTATTGCCTACAAATTTTTTTTAATGAAATATTGACAGTATCTTAAAAAAAATAATTTTTCTTCATTTTCACATTTTTTTCTTCCCCTGCGACAAATTGGCCTCTGGACACATTTTAAAAAATTATACAAGAACAAATAGATGTTTAAATCCTCTGAACAAAATTGAGATATATTTATGTAGTATGCAGATTAATATGTACAAATTTAAAGCTTGTACCTTTTATACTTTTTGAAATATGATGTTGTGAATATTGACTTTCATTCAACAAACTATATTTTTCGGTAATGTGTTTTGCAGATTTGCAATTTTTGGTCTCAAATATATTGATAATTATTCATGATGTAGCTCTATAGTTTTCTTTGTGTGATCAGTATATTCCAGACTATATGCTGTTTGTCAGAGAAAGTTGTAAGATTATATTTAAGAAGACGGCAGTGTTCTGAAGTTGGTGTGATGTAACTTTTTCAATGTTGCGAAGTCCCCACATTTTTTAAAATGCTATAACTTTTTTATTTGTTGTCCTATTTTAAAAAATAAAGTACCAAATTTCCTGATTTACCAAGGGCTTCAAAACTACATTGTTTTCTCTGGTGTTTCTGTGCAAACAAAAATCACTTTGTGGTACCTACTATTAGCGTCGTATTTTGAATCTCAGTCTCATGGTTTTGTGCGTGTAAGAACTTTTACTTGGACGTCTACAAACTGCTGGAAAATACTAACTTCTGGGACCGAACTATAAAACAAGGTCGAAGACAAGTATTTCTGTAATTTAACTTGTTTGGGACAGTATACAAGCTTTATCATTTTTCTCTGCTATCTCTTAGGTAGCAACAGATGAAAAATAGTGTTGGTATCATCGTGAATGTGAAACTTGTTGGAGTTCGAGAGCAGAAGCTGTTAAAGTCATTTATGAAAGATTTGATGAACTAGCAGATTACCTGAGATGCTGTCCGAAGATACAAACCAAATACATGACACAAGAAGCGAGGCATACTTCAAAATATCTGTAATTTCTATTTTATAGCTGTGCTTTATTTATGGCATCAAATTCTTGGAAAAATTGACAGTGTATGAAAATGTTAACAAGATCCACCAATGAACATCAAAGATCCGGCACTCAATCTGGAATCTCTCGAAAGAGAACTGAACAATATGTGTGACAGTGTTTGCAAAGAAACTATTTTGAATGTGAAGACCATATGGGTGATCAAACTTGAAGAT
The DNA here is from genome assembly GCA_024509875.1 of Oreohelix idahoensis. Lineage (NCBI taxonomy): Eukaryota > Metazoa > Mollusca > Gastropoda > Stylommatophora > Oreohelicidae > Oreohelix > Oreohelix idahoensis. The sequence continues at coordinate 809,315 of JAMPIV010019879.1, read as the reverse complement.
TGAATAAGACGGCAATACGTGATGACCGGTGAACTAGCACAAGATATTACACTTACTGCAGAAGATTGTGCGTGTGATGAGGCACTTTGTAGTCAGACTACAGCAGGAAATATCAACACGTTTCAATCGACTGAGAAATATAAACACAAAATTTGGATTCTTTCATGCACTGATAAACATTTCAAGTCAGATAATGCTGATAAGATCCGCCTGAAGTGCACTAATCTTGCAAACTTTTATGACACAGACATTGATGGCAAGGAAGAGTTTTCTGGAAAAATGCGATTGTAGGATGCTACTGGCATGCTATACAGAGCTTCTACTAGTCTTGCAGAAATTATGTGAGGACAGCAAACCATAAGTCAGAAGAGTTCAGGACCACCACTGGTGTAAGACAAGGTGATATCCTATCACCTTACCTCTTCATACGCCTTATGGACGATGTCATCAAGGCATGTAAGGAGAGAACAAGAAAGTATTCAGTGGGGTACTGGAAGATGAGACAGGTCTGTATTTCGGAGCTGGCATTTGCTGATGATGTTGCCCTGATTTCTAAATCAGAGGCACATCTCCAATCCAACCTGCAAGTCTGGAAGGAAGAGCTGGAGAAGAGAGGGATGGTCATAAGCAGCTCTAAAACTTCTTCTTCTTCTTCTTCTTGCGATCGCATCTTTGATGATTACACCGTCAGACGAGTTCTCATGATGAATTCGACTGTTGTTTGAAGTTCCTCTTTAACTCCATATAGCTTTGAGTTTAGTGTTGAGTCATTGGGCCAGTATATCTTTCTTAACTGGTCATACAGAGGGCAGTCCTGTAGAACATGCTCAGCAGTTTGTTTGTTTAATCCACATGCGCACAGTGGTGAAGCAGACAATCGTAGCTTGTGCATGTGTTTATTCAGTTTGTTATGCCCTGTCCTGAGTCGAAAATAGTTATCTGTCCCTGCCGGTCGAGAGTGTGATAGTCGTCTTTGGGTTGGTTCTGTTCTCTTCTGATAGTCTGGATAGCTCTCTTTTTCTCAAAGTATGTGACTTCATTATCTTCTTGTTCACATTCTCCTCCCTTTTTTGCAAGTTTATCTGACTTTTCATTTCCGGGTACACCACAATGAGATGGTACCCACTGAAGTATGGTTCTCTTTTTGGCAGCTACCTTGTTTAGTTCATTTCTCAGATGCGGGAGTTTACCACCCTTGAGAGCTTGCAGGACAGACAGTGCATCTGTGAGGATGACTACCTGGTGGCAGTCAGAGTTGGTGTTATAAATCATATTTGCAGCTTGCTCTAGAGCTTGAACCTCAGCTGTATAGTTGGAACAGAATTTACCAGTGGGAATGTGCCTAGTCTCATAGTGGTTGTCAGGATATGAGATAAAGATACCGCACCCGTCGTTCCTAACAGCATTAGTTGCTGATCCATCTGTATAGGTGGGGGGGGGGGAGGGGGGGCATGTATCCATGGATTGATCGGGATAGCTTTCTTGGATCATACTCAATGTAGCAGTTCGTTTTTGCAGATCATTATACTCACATCCACTTGTGAGACCACTGACTGATGTATTAATTTGGAGGGCACTGCTGGCCTGCTCCCATGGTACAGGGTATAGGGTGGGCTTCAGTGGTGTTGTCTTCATGGATAGGTCTTCTGATGCTGTCTTATAAGTCTTTTCCCCCGATGCACAAAGCTGCTACGCTTTAGACGTCCCAATGCCAGATCATCTAGTCTTGCCTTTATTGGGTGCGTTGGCATACAGTTGTACTTTTCCATCTGGATCATGGTTTTTGTGTCTCTTCTATGGGACAATGTCTGTAATCCAGCAACCTTCTGCATCTCTGATATTGGTGTAGTTTTCATGGCTCCTGTAATGAGCCTGTGAGCTTGATTTTGCACCTTGTCCAAAGACTGCAGATGTGAGTTAGCAGCTGATGACCATGCTGCTGAGCTAAACTCTAAGTGTGGTCTTATTACTCCATTATAAATCTTCTTAGATTTCGTTCATTTGCTCCCCAGTTGGTACCTGCTAATTTTCTGAGTATGCCTAGTCGTCTTCGGGCCTTTCCTTCTGCATTTTCAATATGCTTATTCCATGTAAGCCTTTGGTCAAATGTCACCCCAAGATAGGTGGGGTAGCTTTCTTCCTTGATCACGGTTGTCCCTAGGTGTATGTTAGCTGATTTGTCCTTGGGGGGCGAGGGAGAACAGTGTTGTGGAGGTTTTGTCTGTGTTTATTGTGATAAGCCATTTCTCTGCCCATGACACTAGCATGTCTGCTGCCCGCGCATTCTATAATTTGCTGTGGTGACATTTTCATCAGCGCACCAGAGTACTAGGTCATCTGCATATAAGGCAGCTTTAACTCCTGCAGGGAGATCTTTCACCAGGTCATTGATGTAAACAAGGAAGAGTGTTGGGGAAATTACTCCTCCTTGAGGTACCCCCTGATGGAGCAACACTTTTCTGCTCTGCAGACCGTCAAGAGTGACTCTAATTATATCTCCTGTTATGCAAGTATGACTGGGATCCATTTCATCCAAGTTGCCTTGGATTCCACTTCTCCTAAGTTTTGCAATGAGGCCATCTTTCCACACCTTGTCAAAGGCCTGCTTGAAGTCGACCCCAGATCGTTAGGAACCTTTTTCTTCTCCTGGAAGGCATCTTCTATGCTTGAGACAAGTAAGTAACTTGGTCTTCTATACTGTAGCATTCTCTAAATCCAGCTTGTTTTACGGCACCAGGATCTGCTCAGACTCTAAATACCATTTCAATCTGTGGTTGACTATTCGCTCCATAGTCTTCCCAACACAGCTTGTGAGACTGATTGGCCGGTAACTTGCAGCCTCGGTCTTACATTTCCCTTTCTTTAGTATGGGTATTGTGATGGCTTCTCTCCATACTTGGGGTACCGTTCCTTTCACCAGCTGTGGTTGAATATCTCAAGCAGTTTTGTCTTTGCTGCTGAGCTCAGATTTACTAGCATTTCGTTGCTGATTTTGTCTGGGCCGGGTGACTTTTGAAACTTAAGCTTGGAAATAGCCTTCTGTAGTTCTCCTAGTGTGATGGGTTCCCTCATTGGGGCAGGAGTATCTGTCTGTCCCATGGTTGCCAGTATTTCTTTTCTTATCTCTCTCTGATGATCTATGTTAATGGGTAAGTTGCTTTCTGAACTGTATCTTCTAGCAAACAAGTCTGCAGCTTGTTTTCCTCTGAAAAGTTTGCCACCTTCATCCAATGTGATAGTCTGCCTAGCGTGAGGGGAGACGCTCTTCATTTAGAGACTTGACTAATCTCCAACTCCAATGTTTCCTGCCGTCTTTCTCAGGTTTTCAGCGATGCCGTTTTAGTTTCTCCATCTTTTCCGTTTTTCTTCTAGCTTTGTTCTCTGAAACTCTGCTACAGCCTTTTTCCATTTGTTGTGAGTTTCAAGTGAAGGCTGAGACTCTGCGTCCTTTCAGCCCTGTCCATAGCTTCCTGACGTTCTTGGAGTGTGCTGGACCAGTATGGTATGTAGTTACGCCGGCATCCTTTGGGAATGGTTTCTTTTGCAGCTTGTAGTATGCATCTGTTGAAGTCTTTTACCACTTCATTAATGTCTCTGTTCTGTACCTTGAGGGTAGACAGCAGCGTGTTCACCTGATGCCTGAATAAACCCCAGTTGGCTTTTTTGTAGTTCCATCTTGTAATGGCTGGGCCTGTACTGAGAGTTGCACTCTGGACAGTAAGAAAGATTGGGCGATGGTCGCTTCCCCCTAGTTGGTCTCCTACTTCTCTACTAATAGATCCAGCTATATCTGGTGTGGAGAAGGCAAGATCTGGTGTTGAAGTTGTGTGCCATCCTCTGGAGTAGAAGGTAGGAGTATCTGTGGCATTATTGACTAGGATTAGGGAGTGATCATCTTGCCAAGTTTCAACCTCTTCACCTCTGTGATCCAGATGGTTATAGCCCCAGCTCTGGGAGTGGCTATTAAAGGTCTCCAACTGCTATAAAGTTGGTGGCTGGTACCTGTATAGAGCTGAGGGACTCAGGGTTTGTTGTTCGGACGTAATAAGTTCAGGAGTTTCTATTTCCATCTTGTCTACCTTTATCTGCAACAGCTGATATTCTGCTCCATCCATGAAGGTTTTCCTTTCGTGTGCAGGAATGTTATTCCTTACAAGAGGTAAGTACTCCTGCTTTTCGTCTATCTTTTCTGTCGGATCTGAAGCATTGATATCCCCTTATTTTAAAGGTTTGATCTGCTTTCAATTGAGTCTCTTGGATACAGCAAACACTGACTTGCTTCTCATACAAGATGTTTTCCAGCTCTGTCTTTTTGCTGTATCCAGCCTGCTTGCTGTTCACTCCCTCTGCATTCCAGTGCATCATGACAAGTGGCACTCTGGGTTTCTCTTTTCCTGTTTTGTTTTGGTCAGTAGTTCTCCTCCGCCGTCTGCTGACTCCACAAGACGGTCTAGAGGGTCCTCCAGTAGCTGAGGGTGGGCTCTGTCGAGGCTCAGAGCCCGGCACTGCACCTGCCTGGTGGAGCTCCACAGGGCGAGCACCAGAACGAGATTTATTTGACGGTGTACTCTCCATAGAAAAAAAAAAGCGAGTTGCGTGATACTGTGGTTTCCGGTGCGCCTTCTGGCCCAGTATCTATGACTTTAGCACCTGTTCAACGGGAGAGTGGGCTCATCCCTAATCTGTTTATGTTCCCAGTAGTAGACTATTCGCAAGCAGCCTGGGGGAGTCACTGCTCTGCGCGGACCTTGTTTACCGAGGCGGCGTCCGAGCTCGTATGGTGAAAATATGGTTGCGTTATCTTCAAAATAGCCCTGTCTTTCCCATGGCTTTTCTGCCATCCTGCAACTTTGAGTTAGGGAGTTCTGAGCTCCAGTCTCTTTCCCAGGCATTTTATCCTGGCCTGGCACGCATACAGAGGACCCCACTTCTGTTTCTAAGTTAGCAGTTGGGGATAGGTGGGGTAGCACACTGTGCATTCCCCGTCATCCAGGGGGGCTCTCCAACTATGCAGAGCTTGCACAATGCTGTGCTCTGGTTCTGGGCTCACCCAAGGAATCCTCACGTCCTGCACAGAGCCACTTCCAGATACCCACCACCTGCCAACCCCCCATTGTAGAAATCTCCTGCATGCGGCCATCCAGTCAAGAGCCCTATCTCTTCCAAACCTCTACACCTCACGGTAGAAGGGTAACGACTAAGTAAGTAAGTAAGGATGCTGCTGAAATCGCCAACCGATTCTGTTCCAACAACTGCTTTGGAATTTCCTTCATTCATGGTGTCTTACAGAAAATCATGCATTCTCAAACTTACGCATAGCACCGATTTCTACTTCAAGAGCCAGTTGTGAGTGTTCTTTTAGTAAACTAAAGCTAATTCTTCCGTATTTACAAGCGTTTATGGGACAGGAACATTTGAGTTACCTGGCACTTCTTAGTAATGAAAGAAAAACTCTTAAGGACATTGATTTTGATCACATAATTGATTAATTTGTAGCATTGAAGGTGCGAAAGATCAGTCTGCAGTAGCAAAAATAGGTATCTGCAGTGTACTGTTTTTACTGCGAATAAAAAGCTTATTAAGAAGAACGGCTTATTTCTTTTCTTTTGTGTTTAATTCATTCTTAAATTTCATATTTTCTCAATAATTCATATTATCGTTCTTAATACAATTATAAATTCACGACAGTGCTTGGTATAGTTCTTGAAACTTCCTTTTGATTTGTCTACAAAATGTCCATGTATTTTATCTGGCGGTGACCGGGGTGCATTTTTCCTGGCTCGCCCTGGCGCTAAAAACCATCTGCACGTCACTGGTTGAATGGTGATGAGAGAAGCCTAGGACAGACTGCCAACTTTATAAGAGAATAGATATGGTTATATGAGAGTGAATGAGGAGGAAGTCCATCTACATCTCAGTCTTCCCTTCTTCCTTCAATCTTCCCTGTTGTTGCAGTCTGTTCTAAGTTCTCTCAGAACATGCTCCATACATTTTGACTTTATGTTTGCAATGATTTGTTCCTTCCTTCCTTGTACATTATATTTATTTCTAAGTCATCCATAGTATTGTTATCTTCCTTCTAAGGAATCAAATCTCTGTGGCTTCCAGTAAGCAGTGCACTTGTTTATTCATTCTTCATTTCAGTTCTGTAATAGAGTGCTTTTGCTTCCACATACAAAATTAATTTCTCACCTGCTGTTTTATTTTGTCTTTTTTTAATGTTTTAATAGTTTATTTTGTTCATTTTTAAAATTTGATTTCTTATTTTGTTCCAGTTTCTGCTAACAGCATTGTATAATTTTTATATTTGTTCTGGTTATATTTTTTAAAATGTACCATTGATGGCAATCTTAATTTTCTGTCGCTCATGTTTTTTTTCCTGAATAATGTATTTTGTTTTGTAATTGTATTTCACAGGTGATGGGCAAGAAATATGTGAGGCTATACTCGGTGGAACACACAGACAGTCTGTACCCTCACCCAACACGTTTGCTGCACAACACCAGTCAAATTGACCTGGATTCACCAGACTTGACCCAGTTTCCTAAATTTGCTTCCACCCCTTGCTTGGAGTGTATTCTTAAACCGGGTGACATGCTGTACATCCCTCCAGGTCACTGGCACTATGTTAAGTCTTTGTCAGTCAGCTTCTCTGTAAGTTTTTGGTGGCAGTGACATCCCATGTGTGTACAGTTCTGAGCTATATTTACAAAGGGCCAAAATGAGCTCTTGCCATGGCAGCACATTTTTCTGGGCAGAACATTTTCAGGATCAAAACTAACTTTTGCAGTTGCAAATATCAAATATGTTTACTTAAAGTGAAACATGCTTGAAATTAAATGTCAATTAAGTTTTTACCGCCGCAGGGGAGTCTCCCCAACCTCTTAAGCACACTAGGAAACGTTACTTTTAAAATCAAATTTTTAGCTCACTTTGGCAATTGTAACATAAACACTAGCTGTCGTGTGTAGACTGGTGCTTCATTTTATTTGTAGATCATATTTATTTTACTCACTTTCACTGCTGTAACATAGACACAAGCTGTGCTTTGCAGCTTATTTCTGCATTTGTTGTAGACTGCATTTGTTTTATTCATTTTGACCTCTGTAACGTAGACACAAGCTGTGCTGTATAGGTTGCTGCATCAGTTGTCATTGACCATATTTTTTTCCCACTCACTTTGACAGCTGTAACAGAGACATTATCTGTGCTGTGCAGCTTGTTTCTTCATTTTTCACAGACCATACTCACTTTGATAGCTGTAACATAGACACTCTGTGCTGCATAGATTACTGCTACGTTTGTTGTAGAATGTACTTGTTTCATTCACTTTGACAAATGTAACATAGACACTCTGTGCTGCATAGATTACTGCTACATTTGTTGTAGTGTACTTGATTCATTCACTTTGATGACTGTAACATAGACACTCTGTGTGCTGCATAGATTATTGCTACATTTGTTGTAGAGTGTACTTGTTTCATTCACTTTGACAAATGTAACATAGACACTCTGTGTGCTGCATAGATTACTGCTACATTTGTTGTAGACTGTATTTGTTTTACTATCAAATAAAATTGTTCAGTCAACTTTTGTTCTTCATTGGTCACTTAGTCTGCACTCAATTGTAAATCAGTATTGTTACTATTTCACCAGTAAGTCAGTCCAAACCCTAGGCTAGGTAGAATTGCTACACATGTTCAAAAAAGATAATTTCTCAGTCCTCTTACTCAAACTAGTTATTCAAACTCATACTTTGTTCAAATCAAAAGTGTTGTTAGAGGATAAATATTACACACACATGTGCCTCAGGGAAGGTCCTGGGTTCAATTCCCCGGTAAGCCACTCGCTTCTGTTGTCTAGTTTTCTACTTCTTTATTATTCACAAGTGCCTGAAAACATACCTTTATGTGTGTGTAATATTTATTTACTGTTTACAGGCCTCGGGTTTCCCTTCTGTATGTGTTGTTAGAGGAACATAACCCTTTTACCATGACATTTCATATGACAAAATATCACACAATAAACTGATGCCAACACCACCGACTTTCCACAGAATCAATTAAATATGTTATGGCCAAACATTCAGGCACTGATTAACAGTTTCAGACATATCAGTTCTCATTCTTCACGGTACTCGTGCAAGCAAACTGGCTGTACAATATGAGAATCAAACTTGGAACTGATTTGTCTCCACCAAGAGCTATATCCAGCCTGACCTAACTAGAAATAAATAATTATCCCAGCTAGCCTATCATACTTTTCTTTTGTCTAGTGTCATCCTCCTCTCTGGCTTACAAGTGCCTGGTATTTACCTGTATTTGTTTATTTAATTACTGACCTAAACATCTTATCACTCAGTTCCCACTATAACTTACAAAAACTTGGAAGCTATCATACTTTTCTTCTCTTCTTCCGTCCTTAGCCACCAACCATCAAAGCAGTCAGTGGCCATTACGCCTAGTGGCGTCTTAGGGCAACAGCAGATAGGTTTTCTTTGCCATTGTTTCCCATCACGCCTAGTGGCGTCTTTAGGGCAACGGCAAATCAACCCATTTGCTGTTGTTTCCGTAATCGAAGTGACTGGCAAACGGGTGATCAGCCCGTTGTTTATCATACTTTTAGACAACTAAAATTGTACATATCTCGTGAACCTAAATGTTGCTGAACAATAAATCTCCACTCAGCCACAGATGACTCAAATTACTACTACTGTCAGTCAGGCTAGAATGAATAGAAACAAATAAAGAAAAGTTAGATAACCTTTACCAAACAACCTCTTCACGTTGTAAGCAGTGCGGCTTCACTTAGATCAATCCTTGTTTCTTGACTGATAAATGTTGGGGGAGGAAAACTAGACCTGTTTTTGTTGTTCATTTATCTTCTTTGTTTTTTTTTTTTAAATTGTCGTCTTTTGTCATGTATTTGTTATTAGTAGTGTTATGATTAAAATTCATAACATTTATGTCAATATTATAGGCAGCTCATTATGCTTTTTTGTGTATTTTATACGGAGTCATTTATTAATAAAGGAAGTGACGTCATGCCTATAGGGTTGACTAGCAGACGTCTTCTTCTCCTTCTTCTTCTTCTCGTTCGCTGTTGTTTAGAAATGTCTACACAAGAAGTCCGGTTCTCTGGATGTATGTTGCACTAGCAGACGTGAATAGATTAAGAGCAGAAGTTAGGAAATCATCTGCAAGAGGAGATGCAGCTTGTGTTCTGAAGTGAGCGGACGCATGTGTTTTGAGCTCCTGGAGTATTTTGGGTTTTTCCAGAATTATTCGATCACCAGGACACCAAGATACTTGGTTGAGGTGTCCCTGGCTTTTTCTAGTAAGGAAATGTGTGATTATTGATAATGATGTCCAAGGGATGATATTAAATAAAATTTGGAACGAGTGAAAATGTCCAGCGTTTCATAGGGAACGGACTGGACGAAACTGTAATACTGCATTTGCCTTTGGGCCTACATAAGTATAATTGGAGCTGTTTTGTAGAAATATAATAAACTGTATTTGTGTATAACTGTGAGAAATGTGTTGGTCCGCTCAATACAGTTATACTGTTTACATGTTGTTGGACTACCCCTAATTTACTTTAGCCACAGAGACTCTCTCAGAAACAATAGACAGAATGACACGTATCAAGTAGACTCTCTTTGTGTTTCTGAATTTTTATTTGTTATGGATATCCTGTACAAAGTATATCCCACCTACCACTGTTATCTTTGATTGACTCACATTATTTGACATGATGAGATTCTCCTCCCCCCCCCCATGCACAACCTCATGTTAGTTGCCTCTTTGGCTTGCCTGAGGGATTAGTGGTCACGGCAACTGCTAACAGCGTAGTATAATCTACATGTATGTGGATTTTAAGTAGGCCAGGATCTAACTGTATTAAAAATATGACAAAAAGAAAATTTATAAATGGAGTAACTTGCTTTCAAATCTGGTAGTAAACAGTGAGGAGACTTAGATCCTGAATTACAGGAGGTCTAGTCTCAGAATCAAAGACTTATAATTGTAAATATTCACTGTGAGCTATAAGTAAGTGACTACAGATGTTTTGGGTAGTACTGGTGACTACAGATGTTATGTGTAGTACTGGTGACCACTGATGATGTAATGAATCTGGTACCACCATCAATAAGCTTATCAGGAACTGAAGAGATGAATGATTACTAAATCTGACATGTAATTTTATTTGCATTTGAAATGTATCAATAAAGGCTTCAATAAAATCCCACCTTAAGAGGCAAGGTTAGTTGTTGGTTTCTTTATTATGATTTTGTTACACCTTTATTTCTAAAGTAGAAACCTATCCTCCTGGGTTGCCTACTGCTATGTGACAGGGAAAATTAGCTAAAATAGTTTTGCCCTTTTAAAAAGGCATTACATCTTGCTGAAGACTATAATGGAAGGTAGAGTTGAAGGCAAACATACAAGAGAAAGATGGCGCTATAAGTGGGAAGATAACACCAAGAGATGGACAGGAAAGAGTCTATCAGAGTGCACCACCAAGACAAGAGACAGAAGACGTTGAAGATCCATTACAGCCAACCTTCATTGTGGATGTGGCAGCTGATGATACAGGGAGCCTCCACACGCGGACTAGTAACCTCACCATGTCAAACAAATTGCTACAGAAACCAGTACTAGAAGGAGAATGCTTTGGTGCAGGCTTCCTGCAGTCAGTCAGCTGCACTTGTAGCTTCATGCAGTCAGTCAGCTGCACTTGTGGCTTCATGCTCCATGAAGAGCAGAAATGGGAAATGATGACATGAGGCCTCCATTTTGGTTACCAAAGTTGAGACATTGCATTATTGTTGTCATGGTGATCACAGACTAGGCCAAGCTGTGCTGGAAGCATTATTGTTGTCATGGTGGTCACAGACTAGGCCAAGCTGTGCTTGCTTGCTTGCTTGCTTGCTTTATCCCCGATGAGGGTGCGAGTAGCTAGACTCTTATACCCTTGGCACACAGGCAGCTTGGTATGGCGGTGGCGCAGCCACCGCCACGCCTCTGCATACGGTCTGTGTTGCCACACGTCCGGAAAGCCACCCATCGTGCCCCCAAGTGATGAGCAAGCAACCCGCCGTGCATCTACGCACTGTTTGGGGAGTGGTTTGGGCTTTTTTTCACCCCAGGGAGCATCCTAGACTCAGACCAGGCTACACCAGGCCCACTTTGGCGTGTGTGTACTGACCCGAGGTTTGATAGCTCTCTACCCTGCAAAGGGGGTATAGCTCCGAGACAAGACTGACACGAGCAATCAGTCAATGGTGGGCTTTGTTGCAACCCCAGGGAACCTCTTATCGGGTAGCGAGGGTGCAATGCCACGAGAAAAGAGGTTCTCTACCCTGCAAAGGGGGTTATATCTCCGTGACTAGACGTATCGAGGCGTAGGCGCAGCCGGCGCCAAGCCTCTACCACTCTCGAGCTGTATTACCAAGAAGACGGACAGCTCTTGCACACCTCGACTGCGAGGACCCGAACCCGGGAAAACACAGTCTCGATAGGACACTGCTCTGCTCATCAATGGCGTAGCAGCGACCGAGCCTCTACGTTATCTAGACGGACACAGTCACATTGCACTGCCTCTACTTTACTGGGAAGACCCGGAAACCGGGACTACACACAGTCTTGAGAGGACAAAGATCGCCTTTGGGAAAAGCTGTGCTGGAAGCACTATCATCAAGTACTATGCCTGCTGGCATCAGTGATCATTATGACTTTACAACTTCTTGTCCCCACTACGGGTTATCAGTTCTGCTTTTCAGCCATGCTTCGCCTTCAGGGAAGTACCTAGATTTTATTTTTATTATTATTATTATTTTTATTTATTTTTATATTTCTTTAAGTTCTTATGTCTCCTATCTAGCCTTCACTTTCTTTCTTTTCCTGACGAAGGCCTTGTGGCCGTAACGTAGACTACTTTCTTTGTCTTTTGTCCTCGTAAGACGAATCACCTTTTTTCGATTTTTTTTCAAACCCACCCATTGACTTCCTTCCACGCCACAATGTCAAACTATTCAGTATCTTCTCTCTCTGTCATCCTATATTTCTTTGTCCTCAATTTTTCTTGTTGTCACAATATATTCCAGCTTTCTTCTCTCATAACACGTCCTCACACAAAAGTGGATTGCTTCCTTCTAAATGTGAGATTAACTTTCCTTAGGGCACTGGCTTTTTTCAGGACATCCTCATCCCTCTTTTTTTAGTAGTTCATGGTATTATTATACCACCCACAAAAGCTTTTCTGGTAAGGGGATCCATCAGTTTGATGATGTCAAACCTTTTCCATTTAGTTACAACTGGTCTAGCAGTTCTGAGTTTCACCTTCAGTCTTGCTACTACTAAGGGGTGATCACTTCCCACATCTGCACCTCTTCTTACTTTTCACATCTATGCGACTAGTTTTGAGCTGTATGCGTGATACCCCCCATTGTGACAATGAAATACATGCACGGATTGCTGTCAGTTAGATCCAGATATGCAATGGCCCAGGCAAAAGCCTATATGCGGGTAACCACCAACAAAAGACACCCCCAACATGAGAACGTAGCTAACATCAAAGGAACAAGAATACAGAGGGAGATGTCATGGATGGCGTAGGCAGAGGCTACGATTGGTCAGGTGACCAGGGTTGAAAATATATCCAAAGTGGAAGAGTGGAGTAAGTCAGGGAAGAACTGGATAAACTACCAGCAAGTCATCATTAGTCTTGGCAGAGAGTGCAGAGCATGGGGCAATGGAAAAGCAGAGCTGGAGATTAATCAGCTTCTTCTTGCGATCACATCTTTGATGTTAACACCGTCAGACGAGTTCTCATGATGAATTCGACTGTTGTTTGAAGTTCTTCTTTAGCTCCATATAACTTTGAGTTTAGTGTTGAGTCATTGGGCCAGTATATCTTTCTTAACTGGTCATACAGAGGACAATCCTGTAGAACATGCTCAGCAGTTTGTTCGTTTAATCCACATGTGCACAGTGGTGAAGCAGACAATCGTAGCTTGTGCATGTGTTTATTCAGTTTGTTATGCCCTGTCCTGAGGCGAAAAATGGTTATCTGTCCCTGCTGGTCAAGAGTGTGGTAGTCGTCATTGGGATGATTCTGTTCTCTTCTGATAGTCTGGATAGCTCTCTTTTTCTCAGTGTATGTGATTTCATTATCTTCTTGTTCACATTCTCCTCCCTTTTTTGCAAGTTTATCTGCCTTTTCATTTCTGGGTACACCACAATGAGATGGTACCCACTGAAGTATGGTTCTCTTTTTGACAGCTACCTTGTTCAGTTCATTTCTCAGATGTGGGAGTTTACCACCCATGAGAGCTAGCAGGACAGACAGTGCATCTGTGAGGATGACTACCTGGTGGCAGTCAGAGTTGGTGTTATAAATCATATTTGCAGCTTGCTCTAGAGCTTGAACCTTAGCTGTATAGTTGGAACAGAATTTACCAGTGGGAATGTGCCTAGTCTCATGGTGGTTGTCAGGATATGAGATAAAGATACCGGCACCTCCATTCCTAACAGCATTTGTTGCTGATCCATCTGTATAGGCATGTATCCATGATTGATCGGAATAGCTTTCTTGGATCATACTCAATGTAGCAGTTCATTTTTGCAGATCATTATACTCATATCCACTTGTAAGACCACTGACTGATGTATTAATTTGGAGGGCACTGCTGGCCTGTTCCCATGGTACAGGGTATAGGGTGGGCTTCAGCGATGTTGTCTTCATGGATAGTGTCGTGAAAAATTCTTAATACCCATATATAAATTAGAACATAATATAAATTAGAACGAAATAATACAAATAAAGAAGAATGGTAAAAGACCAGTGCTTTTCCCAATAGCGTACACCTGCGTTGTGGAACGCCATAATGACTGAACCCGAGATCCCCTTTTTCTACTTCGTCTGCATAACTGTAACGCTTTCACGTTCGATAGTAAAAGCCTACAGCAACTACACGCGTTTCTAAAAAATAAAACTGGTACTGTGTTTCTTAGAAAACCTTGATAGGCAAACTGCATAATGACCTAGATATAATACTAGCATTAATTTCATTATATACACTACGTTAACCTAAAAGACAGACGGGCTTAGAAGAGAGAGAGAGAGATGCACGGAGGAATGCCAATCCCACGTCGTCTCGCGATTAAAAAGTGAACGCGAAAGGCATGCAGGCTTGATTTTTTTCAAATAAACAGTGATAAAAAAACACTAACGTTATGAGGTAAGGTTTTAAAAAACATGTTTAATGCTTATTAGGAAACATGACACAATACTGTTTTACGTCTGAAATCCTGACTTTATACTGACAGAACAGTCGAAAAGGCAGGACAGGTGGCGGTTCGAAAAATAAAAAACAAATACACGACTATCCTAGAATAATACATATTTTGAACGAAGCCACTTAACCCCATTAACCTTATATATTCTTGTACCTTAGGACTTGCTGACAAAGAATATGTTATGTGTTACGCAAATGGTCTAGTACTTAATAAATTATAGCCAAAATACTATAGTGAGGTTGTCTGACAGCACCAGATCATTTTTGCTCATAATGGCAAGTTTGTAAAACACTGCTTTAGGGGGAAATGAGGCCAACCAGTTAGATACGATTTGATTGGCTGTAGAAATATGTAAGGCGAAACCTGATTAGTCGGACTGCAAATACTAGTTGGTTGTTAATGGTTACGGTAGGATGGGTAAAGTTTTTTCAAAGGCTCTTGTAAACATGGTCTCATTGGTTAGAGCGTTCAATATAGTCAAATAGAAGCGTCAGTTCAGGGCCAGTTTTGAAAATAAACTTTATGAGAAGCCAGTGCGTTGAGAGCAAGCTAATATTTTTCTAAATAAAAGCCTGGGATAAGGCAGATCAAAATTGTGCCAGAATTCATCGCCAGTCAACGTACTAGTGTATATTTCCTTGAATTGTGGTAAGCTAGACATATTTCCTACATATATATGTATATATATTACATGAAAATTGAATATGAATTGATAAATTGTGTCTGTATGTGTGTGGTTCAGTAGCAAACAGAAGGCAAGGCCTAGATATTGCTCCACCATGTAAAAGCTTGTCAGAGAGGAGTATAACTGCATTGGCATATATGGGATTGCCATTTAGTAACATGACACCTATCTTATTGTATAGAAGGAAGTACAGCTGGAATTGCAGAGGCGTTGTAACCATTAGGGAGAGGAATACTGGTATATTGTCACATGAGAAGCTAGTAGTTGGCATACAGCGCTGAACTCTGTGTTTGTAATGTCCTGTACGTCAGTGTGGAAATAGATATTATATATTAGTTCTGAAGAAGGAGGT
The DNA here is from genome assembly GCA_024509875.1 of Oreohelix idahoensis. Lineage (NCBI taxonomy): Eukaryota > Metazoa > Mollusca > Gastropoda > Stylommatophora > Oreohelicidae > Oreohelix > Oreohelix idahoensis. The sequence goes on along the minus strand of JAMPIV010019879.1, from coordinate 793,975 downwards.
ACAACCTTCTTATTTCAGGGACCGTGGTAGGGAAGTATTAGAGCAGCACCTGGTCTGAGTTTTGCTGGATCCAGAGGGCTGGAAGCAGACTCCTTGTCCAAGATAGTGACCAGTGGTGTATTTCAAGATAACTGAGAAGCAAGCGAGCAGAGGAGACAGTTTTCCTGCCGCAGACACATGAGATAAGATTGTGTCAGCCAGAGCAGCTCACCCTTATATAACCCACCTTAAAATTGACTGTAATACTAAAGCAAGAGGGACAGTTATTGTTTTACAAATAAAAAGAACTGTGAACCCTTCAAGATTATTTCCACCATTAACAAACACATGAAGTCGTGATGACAAACAACAACATAGCTTCAAAAGCCAGTATTACCTCTTAATACCAGAGCACACACTACACACATATTGTAATAATATTCTATGGCAGGACAAAGATCCTTTGTATAATGGTTGTACATACACATTGTGTTTACATTTGATTGTGATTCCTGATTCACTCTGTAGTTGGATCAGGATATCTATTCTTGAAAGAAACTAATACATAATTTAAAATTTAACACTTGACTTACTTAAGCTAATCTTCTAGAGTGGTATATGTATGTGCTTGTCATAGTGTTGTAAAGTGTTGTGAATCTTTAATAAAGTATTTATCTGTCTGTTGTTGTTGTGAACTTACATTTCATCATTATCATAACCCTAGACATTCAACGTAGTCATCACAATAGCCCAGACTAAGTCTGATTGAGGTCTAAATATGGTAGCAAAGTAAGGTCATCTGTAACACACTACACCTATTAGATACAGATACCTTCACAGCTGATCTCAATCAGTACACTAAGTCCCCTATAAATATTTATATTAATCCCAACTTACCACAGATAGGTCTTCTTGATGCCGTCTTTTAAGTCTTTTTCCCTGATGCACAAAGCTGCTACGTTTTAGGTGTCCCAATGCCAGATCATCTAGTCTTGCCTTCATTGGGTGCGTTGGCATACTGTTGTACTTTTCCATCTGAATCATGCTTTTTGTGTCTTGTCGTAAATTTATTTTGAGAGAAAAGAGTCGTAGAAATAGTGGTCCGGTTTAGAGTGGAAAATGATGATGGAAAGCTCAGTGATAGAAAATGTAGAGATTTAATAGTTACTTCACAGCGTGCTGGAGGAGAGTAAAGACAGACTTATTTACGACAAATCGTGTCTCTCAATCTTCTCTTTCACTCTCCTGGTCAAACAATTATTTGCCAGTTTTCCAGACTCGCATCTGCGCGCTCACCGATTCGGTGTTTTCAAACACACACACGACGTTGATACAAACTATATTAAACGAATAGGGGAAATGTTGGGCTTTGGGTATATCCAACACACAGAACTAAATGAGTTTAGGTGATTTTATTCACTTTAAACATCAATCACTAAAAATATCAGATATTACATAAATAATCATAAGTACACAAATGCAAATAACAAGTTTGGGAGGGGGTGAAGAAGATTGGTATCGACTAAGCCCTTCCCGCTCATTAGACAAAGACAAACCCAGTCCAGAGATAGATAATATCAGGAACACGGGTACGTTAACCTAACAGTAAAGTTAATTACTCTGAAAGAGGTGTTACCAAGTTAGGTATAAGTGATAGAAAAAAAAACCTGTTCTTCCCAGCTGTTCTTCCCTTTACTAAGCAAATGGAAAGGAGGTGGTTTTAAACAGAGTTAACAAATTATCAACTATCCCACTTAAAGGAACAATGTAGGGTATACAGAAAAGATATATGTTACCAGGTAAGCAAGTTAACAAAATGGTCACACAAAAGAATTAATTTCCTGTCATTCATACACGCGCTAGCAAAGGCCTTCACTCATCTTGCTCTCACTTACCGATTGTGAAAAAATCTTGCACTCCATAGAATAACACAACAGCAGTTACACCTCAACTAAATGTATGAGTGTTTGTTCAAGTTCTAGCCCCAGATTATCGGGTAGGCGGTCAGCACATAAAAGGGTCCCGTAATCGCTGGAAAATGAATCTGTAGTTGTGTCTCTTTTCTTAATAACAGTTTCTATGGGAGGGCACGGTCTCTGATACCGGGGTGAGGATGGTGTGGTCTATTTGACTATGCCGCGGATAATAAAATTCTTACGCGTGCTGGTACACTTTATCCGTGAGGTATGGTTTAAGTCCAGTGAGAAAACTAGTCACATCACTGTTCAGGAAATTATGAATTATCTCTCTGTGTCAGTAAACTAACAAAGCTCGGGCCAGTGTTCTTCTTCCCGTTACGACTTAAGTTGTTTGATGGTGCGTTAAATTTGTCTTTGGGTGTGCTTTCTTTGCTATAAGTTAGATAGCGGAATTCCAAACATAGAATCGCCTCAAAGATTAAAAATTTACACAGTCTCAACAAGTTCTGCGTCAGGGGAACTCTACACACTGTTTATGCTTTGCTTTGCTTAGATTGATTTCTTTATTGCTTTCTTAATGCTGGGATCGCACAGGTTACGATCACTCTGTATGAAAGAAAAAAAAAAGACATGTAATATACCGAAAACAAATAACCTTCTAAAGCGCGATGAATTTCCCGTTAAGCCTATTATATATATGCTCGCGTATTTAATTATGTATTTAATAAACACTGCGCGAGTTCTAGTGGTTAAAAACACACATCTATAAAACTAGGACTTAACTGAATTTATTAATTATAAATTCCTTCGCGACTTTAAAAGTTAATTTAAGCATCTATTATCTTTTGAAATAATATAATAGATAGATCATTATATTTAAAACTGGAACTCTTGAGATGGTTTAATTAAATAGATTTAAATTAACACAGAATCCCTTTAAATAGAATGACTGAGCTAGACCACTGATCACTTTACACAATATATTACCGCTTTGCACAGAAATAGAAATCACTGCAAATATATATAAAATCCAGGGGAAAATCTATAACAAGATTTCAATAAAGCTAGTGCTTCTGTAAAGGTCTGGCCAGCGAGTGATAACGTGTCTAGTTCTTCATGGTCTATTTAGCTAAAATGAAATGTAAGTTGAGTGGGACATGATAAACTTGACAACTTATTTGATCTCACGAACTTTTTGGGATCTGACCGCCAAATCAAGAGAAAAAGCCGCCCCCTGGTCTTCGTATCCGCTCGCTGCTGCCCGTTTCGCTTTCCCCCGTTCGCTCGGTTCCTCGATTGACACCGAGACGCGAAATTAGCGGCAAGCAACTGCGTCTCGTATCAGGGAAAACTACTGTCTTTGATAGCGCCGATAGTCTCCCCTAAGATCCCTCGGTCTGTCTCTTTGATCTCGTCGCTGTATCCTACATGAGTCCCGGTGGAATGCGTTCTGGCAAACGAAAAGTTACAACAAATGTTCAGGGGTTCTAATGTTATGAAAAGCTAAAGGTCCCTTTAAATCATCCATCATATCAGGGAAAATTCACTAGTCAAACTAGACGTACGTCACATCGTCCCCACTTTTAGACATGAAACCATGTTGTCATGTTTTCATTTTTGCAATAGGTGACTGATATTGGTGTTTTAGTTGGTTCATGGCTCTTCTGTAATGAGCGTCAGAAAATTGATTTTGCACATTGTCTTCAAAGATATTCCACTTTGCAGATGTAGACGTTAGAGGATGACCATGCTGATCAGCGTTAACTCTAAGTGTGGTCTTATTACTCCATTATAAATCTTCTTTAGATTTCGTTCATTTGCTCCCCAGTTGGTACCTGCTAATTTTCTGAGTATGCCTAGTCGTCTTCGGGCCTTTCCTTCTGCCTTTTCAATATGCTTATTCCATGTAAGCTACGCTGTAGGTCAAATTTAACCCCCATAGGCAAGGTGGGGTAGATGTTCAGTCACTTGTCATCGTTGTCCCTAGAAGTATGTTGACCCGATGCTTTGTCCTTGGGGGCGAGGGAGAACAGTGTCAGTGGAAAAGGTTTTGTCTGTGTTAAGGATAAGCTCAAAATCTCTGCCCATGACAACTAGTCCTGTCAAAGCTGCCCGCTGCATTCTATAATTTGCTGTGGTGACGTTTTCATCGGCGCACCAGAGTACTAGGTCATCTGCATATAAGGCAGCTTTCACTCCAGCAGGGAGATCTTTCACCAGGCCATTGATGTAAACAAGGAAAAGTGTTGGGGAAATTACTCCTCCTTGAGGTACCCCCTGATAGAGCAACACTTTTCTGCTCTGCAGACCGTCAAGAGTGACTCTAGTTCTCCTGTTGTGCAAGTATGACTGGATCCATTTTATCATGTTGCCTTGGATTCCACTTCTCCTAAGTGGGAAGTCATAACTGCAATAAGGCCATCTTTCCACACCTTGTCAAAGGCCTGCTTGAAGTCGACCCAGATCGTTAGGACCTTTTTCTTCTCCTGGAAGGCATCTTCTACTGCTTGAGACAAGTAAGTAACTTGGTCTTCTATACTATAGCATTCTCTAAATCCAGCTTGTTCCGGCACCAGGATCTGCTCAGACTCTAAATACCATTTCAGTCTAAATACCATTAATGCTGCAGAAGCTTACATTCTTCTGTATAACAACACCGAGAGAGGTTGGTAAGAAAAAGAAGATGGCTGTATACCGCTCCACCTATGTCCCTGTCTTGACATATGGATGCGAGTCATGGGCAATGACTACAACCCACAAAAGCCAGTTCCAAACCTCAGAAATGAGGTATCTGAGGAAGGTGGTTGAAGAGACATGGTCCGCAACCAGACGGTACGTCAAGGCCTAAAATCCCTATCCCCTGCAGACCCAAGTAGAACAGTCCCAACTAAGATGGTTTGGCCATGTCTGCAGAATGGGAGAAGATCGGCTACTGTAGTGAAATTGACAGAGATACAACGGTAAAATTCCTCCCAAGGATAACATTTAAGGATAAAAACATAATGCGTAGGCTGCTGATGTACATGATCGCCTAGACCGCGGGTCATCACCCTCCATAAATTTGACTTGCTAGACCGGAGGGGAACGGAGGATCAAAAAGGAAAAAAAATATGACTGGAAAGGCTAAAGAGACGCAATTGGGGGGGGGGGGGGGGGGGGGAGGCGGGGGGGGGGGGGGGGGGGGGGGGGGGGGGGGGGGGGGGGGGCGGGGGGGGGGGGGGGGGAAATGGATGAAAGTAAAAAAATTCAAGTCCCCCAAATTGACACGAGGTACGGAATTGGACGTTTTGCGATACCAAGCGCTTGATTTGAATTTGAGCGGAAGAACGCAGATGTCTGAAAAAAATTACAAAAATTAAAAAGTAAATTTTTCTTAATATTAATGTAGGAATATAAAAATTAGCTGGCCAGATGGCCTATTCTGAGCAGTGAACGAATATGGTCTTAATTTTACAGACGGATAGATAATATTGAAAATAATGACAAAAGACAGTGTAGTTTACATCAGCCACAGACTGCATTGAATCTAACATATCGTTATTTGCACACAAAAACACGACCTTGGGGACGCAGGTGTTCAAATTTACTTGGCATAGAAGTGAAGGGACATTGGTGGTAGCTGTGTCTAAATATAACTTTTTACAACAAAAATTTGAAGGGGAGAGAACGGTTGGGTCAAAAATCGAGCACAATTTTGTAGAAACACAAGTAGAGACGGACAGACTAACAGATAACCATCCATACGTGACTGAAGCTTGACTGAAATGACTTTAGTGAGGAAATTTGAAATTAAAAATAAACCTCGGCAGTGATTGGCCACAGACAATCATATCATTAGCGCTCAGAGCGCATTTGGGGTCATTCTTCAATAATTGTTCAGTGTTAGACACAGATTTTAAAGTGTGGTGTTTTCCCATATGAAAGACAGTGAGTTAAATTTAGGGACGCCATCCTATAGCCAGCAGCTCAGCTGAGTTTTGCTAGCACTTCTGTGTTAATTATTCATAATCTGGTAAGATTGAAATTATTTCTTTATATATTTTGAATATTGTTTCATGTTCGAGTGATTTGATACTGCCATATCATAATCTAGCCTTACAAACAAGTAGGGATTTTGCTCTAGACCCCCCGCCCAAGTCAGGGTCTAGGGACTAACAATGTACCTAAACACCCACAAGAATTATGCAAGACCGATCAAGAGTTGAGAATAAGGAAACATATTACCTATCCTCTTTTAGGGTAGAAAACTAATAATTATTTTTCAGAATCTATAGTCTGGGAGGATCTATCGGATGTAAACCCACCATGGTAACTGTGCTGTTTGGTCAGAGAGATCTGACCTGTCTGTATAATGTGGTTGTTGTGTCAGTGTGGTGTCCAGACGTGGGTAGAGAATAGATTTTGACACATGGCCCATACTTTGATTGCAGAGCTGCGAGTTTCTGTCGTCAACGAAGAAGTATCTCTATTCGGGTGGTGATTTACACAAGTGTATCTGTGCAGTCCTTGTGACAGAGACCACCATTATTGCCCGCCAGCACGGAGAGGTGGGACCACCTGATTTCAGCACCAGAGCTACAAATACCAGATGAGTGAGCCTCTGGTCTGCTGGATATTCACCAACCCCATTTAGTTGCAGATACCCCATAAAAATTCCCACCATTTTCTGGACACTATGTAGTCAATATAGACAGGTGTGATGAGACCACCCCAACAGCACAGACAATAAATATCCTCCCTAGTAGCTGACTACCAGAACATTTTAATAAAACTAACTATTCTAGTACTTAAATATGTTCACTTTTGCATTTATTATGTAACATTCCATGCATAATTTTTATAAATTTTAAATCCTTCTTTTAAAACAAGTTCTGGTCAAAATAAAACTTGATCCAGAACAAATAAATGTAATATAATTATATCAAAAACTTTACACACGTGAGTTAGTTCAGTGTATTGTAACACTTGTTAATCTTATTAGTCTTGTTAAATATCTATGGGTATATTTATAACTATCACACCACAGTACACATCATAACCCTAGACACTTTACGCAGCTACATTCATAAAAAAAAAATTAAGTGTGAGGTCGTAGTGGTAGCAAGAAAGGCCTTCTGACAATTCTCAATTACATTTTATCTCAGGAGCCTTCACAGCTGGCCTCATACAATTTACATGTAGTACCATCATCATCATACAATACCATCAATACCACTACATATATTGGGGTCTTGTCCAGGGATAATTAGCCCAACAGTAATATTAAGATCTCCTGGTGGGAGAAATAAAAGTAGGGAAATAAATTGTAAAATTTCCTTTAAAAGTAAAAGTGTCCCTGCAGATAAAAGTTGGTGAATCTTCACAGCCAGTAATAATTAATTAGTTAACTGGTTAGTTAGAATTAGTTAGATTATAGTCATAAGAAGTACTTAGCGTGTATATTATTATATTGTCTGAAAAGTATGGCTGAGCTAGCAAAGTTTAGATCAGCTGCTGTGCTCACTGCGAAGGAGATGGGGATGGATGGTCAAATTTTAATTCAATACGTAACGACTGAATGTGATAAATATATTGAAAGGGAAGATAGAAAGGTAGCTGAAGAGAAGAGGTTACAAATTGAGGCTGATAGAGAAATTAAGAGGCTGCAGATTGAGGCAGAAGAAAAACGACAGCAAAGGGAGGCAGAAGATAAAAAGGCCGAAAGGGAGGCAGAAGATAAAAAAGGCCGAAAGGGAGGCAGAAGATAAAAAGGCCGAAAGGGAGGCTGAAGATAGAAGGTTGCAGAGGGAGCACGAATTACGACTAAGGGAGCTGGAATTACAAGGCCCGGCCCCTGAAAATGGTGCCAGCCCTTTTGCCTCAGATGCTACGCCCAGTATGGGAGCCTCAAACTCAGCTATGGGGTTTCATTTAGACCATTTTGTTGAGAAAGACGATGACATAGAGGGGTACCTGGGACGTTTTGAGTTATTAGCTACTACATATGGGTTAGAGAGAGAGAGGTGGAGTTTAAAGCTATCACAGGGATTGAGGGGTGCTTCTTATGAAGTATTTGCCAAAATGAACAGGGAAGACCAAGACAATTATGACATGTTAAAGCAGGCTTTGTTATTAAGGTACGAGAAGAATGGTGAATTTTATCGTAAGAGATTTAGAAATGCCAAACTGTTGTCTGGGGAGACATACCACCAATTCTCTGCCAGACTAGAAACCTATTTGGAGAAATGGACGGCTCTGGGGAAGACCCAAGATCTTAAAGAAATGATCATGATTGAGCAATTGAGAGAGTCCATGGCTCCAGACATGAGAAAATTTCTCATGGAACAAGGTGCAGAGAAGTTGGGGGAAATTTTAAATGTTGCTGAGAGGTATCAGGCAGCCCAGGCAGAGGTAAGTGGTGCTAAGAAGAAGCACATAGACAATTTTAAAGCTCCACAGCAATTTAATAAATTTGATAATAGAGAGCAGGGAAATAAAGGTAGGACAAATTTTGAGCGGCCAAGAAATGACTATCGCGACAGAAACTCACAGTTCAATGACCAAAAGTTCAATGAAAGAAAACCGTTGAACCAAGGAAAAAGATGGTGTAAATGGTGCAAGAAGGATAACCATAACACCGAATTTTGTAGAAGGAAACCTTCAAACATTGCTGCAATGAAGTCGGGGACGCAAAGATTAAAGGTTAATCCTAAGGGACAACAGGAACCTTATCACCCCCCAGTTTGTGAGGATGTTATTTGTAATGGGGTCACCATAAGGTGCCTTTATGATACAGGTTTGGATTATGATTCAGTTGTGAAGTCTAGCCTAGTGGACCCAAGTCAGTATACCACAGAAACAGTGGAAATACAAGGGGCGACTAAGGACATACCACTCATGACACTTCCCATCGCAAGGATAACGGTGAAAACTCGCTATGTGGAAGGAGAAATCAGAGCAGCAGTGATAGATGAACCAATCTACCCTCTGATATTGGGGTGTAGATACGTCTTCTTGGGGAATCCCGAGAAACCTGTGATCATGGCGACAGTGCAGACCAGGTCACAGAAGAAGGAGGAAGAAGGTGAACCTATAAACGCTCATCCAGAGGAGATGAGGAAGGCGCAGGCTGAGGATAGGACACTCAAGCCCTGTTTTAAAAAACTGCCCAAATGCCACACACCTCCGAGCAAGGGGGAATATTTCATGAAGAATAGATTATTATACAGGAAGACAGGAACTAGATCCACTGGTCACGGACAGTTAGTTCTTCCCAAGAGATATAGGGCAAATTTGATAAGGAGCTTACATGTTGGAAAAGATGGTGACCATGAGAAAGTCGGTACCATCTGCCAAAAGATTGCTCTAAAATACTATTGGCCCGACGTAAATGTCGATGTTGAAAACTTTGTAGAAGCATGTGGCGTATTTCATGAGGGAACACCCACAAAGGGAAATATGTGCAGGACCTAGAACCGCCACGGGGCAACTTTAGGCCTGAAAGGAAAACTAATTATACACGGGTAGACAAAGTGGAATGGGAGCCCCCTTTTCACACCCAGTCTTCACTTGAATGGATTAACATGGCCGCTATGCGAAGAGTACAAAGAAGAAATTTAACCCAGGATAGGATGACAATCCCTCGGTCAGACTTATATAAACTGGAGGAACAGACAAGAGAGCGAAGATCTCTCATAAACAATCTTAAGTGGGGAGACAAACCCCAGAGAAAAATTGGTAGTGGTCGATTTGTGAGTGATGATTCTAGGAAGAAAAGTCCTCATTATAAAGCTTCTAATGGACGGGACCAGATGAGTTCCATGAAAAATAAGTATGATAAATTAAAGATCCAGATGTAACTTTATTAAGGACCTGGACAGATGAGAAGGCGGAAGAGACTGTTACCTCATCTTATCAATATGTGAACGAACTGACCACTCGTTTGAAAGCTGGATGGAAACTGGCAAATGATAATTTGAAACAAGCCAGGAAGAAACATGCAGCATATTTTAATAGGAAGGCAAAGGACAGGGAACTGGCAGTCGGAGAGAAGGTGCTGCTTCTACTACCGGGAAGCCAGAATAAATTACAAATTGGTTGGCAAGGTCCATATACGGTTCTAGAGAAGGTGTCTAGAACAAACTATAAAATTGACAAAAAGGGGAAGGAAAAAGTTTATCATGTAAACCTGTTAAAGAAGTATCTGGACAGACCACTCCAGGAAAGCACCCCCTTATTGACCTTGGCTATTGCAACCCAGATGCAAAAAGAACCACTCACCTCACATGAATACCCATTACATCCTTGTGAAACAGCAGCACAGGTAAAAGTCAGTAAGCACCTGACTAAAAACCAGAGGGAGAGAGTTCAACAAGTTCTGGAGGAACATACAGATGTATTAACAGATAAACCAGGCCATACAAATTTGCTACAGTATGACATGAAACTGGTAGACTCAAACCCAATCTGTATGAGAGCCTATTCTATTCCGTTCGCGAAGGAGAAGGCATTAAAGGAAGAAATAGATTATTTATTGAAGGAGGGGATTATTTCGCACAGTGAATCATCTTTTAGTTCTAGTGTCGTTTTGTTGAGGAAACCGTCTGGGGAACACAGACTGTGCATAGATTACAGGAAACTGAATGCTGTCACAGAAGGACAAGTGGATCCATTACCAGACACAAAACAGCTATTTGCCAGACTGAACAAGGCAAAATACTTTTCAAAAGTGGATCTTAGTAAAGGCTATTACCAGATCCCAGTGAAGCCTGAAGTGAGACCTTATTTGGCTTTTAGCACTTCGGATGGACATTATGAATTCAATATGCTACCATTCGGACTGAAAAATGCTCCGAGTGTGTTTTCAAGGATGATGCGAAAATTGTTGGACCCCCTGAATAACCCATGTATCACGAATTTCATGGATGATATTCTCGTCGCCACCGAGACATTTGAAGAACACATTGAAGCTCTGGAGATGTTGTTTGATAGACTTCGGGAGGCGAACTTAACTGCTAGGCCAACAAAATGTTGTATTGGATGCAAAGAGTTGGAATTCTTGGGGCACACTGTATATCAGGGTAATATGACCCCTGATCCTAAGAACTTGGAAAAACTGCAGAGAGCACCTAGGCCGCAAACCAAAAAGGACGTGCGATCATTCGTGTCGTTATGCGGATTTTATCAGAAATACATCAAAAATTTTAACGCCATTTGTGCTCCTCTGACTGATCTGACTCGCAAGGGACTTCCAGATAAAATTATTTGGACTGCACAATGTGAATTAGCGTTCCAAGAGTTAAAGGAAAAACTCACTAGCAAGCCTATTCTCAAACTGCCTGATTTGACACAGGACTTTGTCTTAAGAACCGATGCAAGTAATGTGGGACTAGGAGGGGCTTTGTTGCAAAGATCATCTTCACCTGATGGGGAACTTAAACCAGTCGCTTATGCAAGCCGCAAATTGAATAAGGCGGAACAAGGATACTCCACAAGCGAAAAAGAATGTTTAGCATTAATCTGGGCAATAAAGAAGTTTCAAATCTATCTGTATGGTAGGACATTTGTGGTGGAGACGGATCATCAGCCTCTCGTGTTCTTGTCTCAGGCTAAGCATGAAAACGCAAGATTGCTGAGGTGGTCTTTATTGCTTCAACCTTATCAGTTTAGTATCCAATATATCCCAGGCAAATTGAATGTCGGTGCAGATTTCCTCAGTCGGCACCCCTGTGATCAAAATTAGAGTAATGGCAGACGTGAGGAGTAATTTTACCTATGTGTATCGCTGGTTTTGGAACTTGCCATAGGCATGTTTTCAGGTGGGGAGATGTGTAGTGAAATTGACAGAGATACAACGGTAAAATTCCTCCAAGGATAACATTTAAGGATAAAAACATAATGCGTAGGCTGCTGATGTACATGATCGCCTAGACCGCGGGTCATCACCCTCCATAAATTTGACTTGCTAGACCGGAGGGGAACGGAGGATCAAAAAGGAAAAAAAAAATATGACTGGAAAGGCTAAAGAGACGCAATTGGGGGGGGGGGGGGGGGGGGGGGGGGGGAATGGATGAAAGTAAAAAAATTCAAGTCCCCCAAATTGACACGAGGTACGGAATTGGACGTTTTGCGATACCAAGCGCTTGATTTGAATTTGAGCGGAAGAACGCAGATGTCTGAAAAAAAATTACAAAAAAATTAAAAAGTAAATTTTTCTTAATATTAATGTTAGGAATATAAAAATTTAGCTGGCCAGATGGCCTATTCTGAGCAGTGAACGAATATGGTCTTAATTTTACAGACGGATAGATAATATTGAAAATAATGACAAAAGACAGTGTAGTTTACATCAGCCACAGACTGCATTGAATCTAACATATCGTTATTTGCACACAAAAACACGACCTTGGGGACGCAGGTGTTCAAATTTACTTGGCATAGAAGTGAAGGGACATTGGTGGTAGCTGTGTCTAAATATAACTTTTTACAACAAAAATTTGAAGGGGAGAGAACGGTTGGGTCAAAAATCGAGCACAATTTTGTAGAAACACAAGTAGAGACGGACAGACTAACAGATAACCATCCATACGTGACTGAAGCTTGACTGAAATGACTTTAGTGAGGAAATTTGAAATTAAAAATAAACCTCGGCAGTGATTGGCCACAGACAATCATATCATTAGCGCTCAGAGCGCATTTGGGGTCATTCTTCAATAATTGTTCAGTGTTAGACACAGATTTTAAAGTGTGGTGTTTTCCCATATGAAAGACAGTGAGTTAAATTTAGGGACGCCATCCTATAGCCAGCAGCTCAGCTGAGTTTTGCTAGCACTTCTGTGTTAATTATTCATAATCTGGTAAGATTGAAATTATTTCTTTATATATTTTGAATATTGTTTCATGTTCGAGTGATTTGATACTGCCATATCATAATCTAGCCTTACAAACAAGTAGGGATTTTGCTCTAGACCCCCCGCCCAAGTCAGGGTCTAGGGACTAACAATGTACCTAAACACCAGCAAGGATTATGCAAGACCGATCAAGAGTTGAGAATAAGGAAACATATTACCTATCCTCTTTTAGGGTAGAAAACTAATAATTATTTTTCAGAATCTATAGTCTGGGAGGATCTATCGGATGTAAACCCACCATGGTAACTGTGCTGTTTGGTCAGAGAGATCTGACCTGTCTGTATAATGTGGTTGTTGTGTCAGTGTGGTGTCCAGACGTGGGTAGAGAATAGATTTTGACACATGGCCCATACTTTGATTGCAGAGCTGCGAGTTTCTGTCGTCAACGAAGAAGTATCTATTCGGGTGGTGATTTACACAAGTGTATCTGTGCAGTCCTTGTGACAGAGACCACCATTATGCCCGCCAGCACGGAGAGGTGGGACCACCTGATTTCAGCACCAGAGCTACAAATACCAGATGAGTGAGCCTCTGGTCTGCTGGATATTCACCAACCCCATTAAGTTGCAGATACCCCATAAAAATTCCCACCATTTTCTGGACACTATGTAGTCAATATAGACAGGTGTGATGAGACCACCCCAACAGCACAGACAATAAATATCCTCCCTAGTAGCTGACTACCAGAACATTTTAATAAAACTAACTATTCTAGTACTTAAATATGTTCACTTTTGCATTTATTATGTAACATTCCATGCATAATTTTTATAAATTTTAAATCCTTCTTTTAAAACAAGTTCTGGTCAAAATAAAACTTGATCCAGAACAAATAAATGTAATATAATTATATCAAAAACTTTACACACGTGAGTTAGTTCAGTGTATTGTAACACTTGTTAATCTTATTAGTCTTGTTAAATATCTATGGGTATATTTATAACTATCACACCACAGTACACATCATAACCCTAGACACTTTACGCAGCTACATTCATTAAAAAAAAAATTAAGTGTGAGGTCGTAGTGGTAGCAAGAAAGGCCTTCTGACAATTCTCAATTACATTTTATCTCAGGAGCCTTCACAGCTGGCCTCATACAATTTACATGTAGTACCATCATCATCATACAATACCATCAATACCACTTGACCAGAAACGACGTCATTGCTATCCGGGCAAACCCATAGGTGTTCACTCTCCCTCAGCAAATGTCGAAGGGTATGAATGCAAATTTTTCCTGTTGCGCACTGGTTGCATACACACCGGATGCGTCCTCTCATACGTCCATCCCTGCTGATTTTACGTTTGATGCCAAATTCCAACAGTCTTAGCCTTGATGATTCATCAATTGCAGTGTCTTTCTCTAATAGGCGATCATAAATTGCCCTCAGTATTTCTGTCTTATCCATGTCCAGTGCAACTTCTATGGGTGCTCTTGAAGCTAGTCTGTCAGCTCTTTCATTGCCGCGTACTTCTGCATGACCAGCACAGTAGGTCTCATATCAGTTCTTGAAGATTAGATGCTTCTATGGAGGTTTTCCATTCATGTCAGAGCCATCCATTTTGGACCTTTGAAAGCGTGTATTGTGAGTCTGATACAATAACTTTGTTAATAAAGTATCAGACAGGCTTCTTAAGGCAGCAGTAGCTGCCTCTACCTCCATTCTCATGCTGGACGTTTTTATTATGTAAGCCCCGCTATGTTCAGCGACGGTTCTGTCCTTTACTCTAGCAGAGAAGTTCCTTACTTACTTACTTAGTCGTTCCCCTTCTACCGTGAGGTGTAGAGGTTTGGAAGAGAGAGCGCCAGACTATTCTATCGGCTGTCTTCCTCCTGGCCTGGTTCCATTCTAGTCCTCGGTCCTTCAAAGATTGTCTAATGTTGTCCTCCCAGCGGACTCTGGGTCGTCCTCGGGGTCTGGATCCTTGGCTCTTTGTTTCCCATGCTTGTCGTGGTAGCCGATCTTCTCCCATTCTGCAGACATGACCAAAACATCTTAGTTGGGACTGTTCTACTTGGGTCTGTAGGGGGTGGCATTTTAGGCCTTGACGTATCGTCTGGTTGCGTACCATGTCTCTTCTTGTTACTTCAACCACCTTCCTCAGATATCTCATTTCTGAGGTTTGGATCTGGCTTTTATGGGTTGTAGTCATTGCCCATGACTCGCATCCATATGTCAAGACTGGGACATAGGTGGAGCGGTATACAGCCATCTTCGTTTTCTTACCAACCTCTCTCTTGCTGAGGAATCCTCGATTTATGGCCTGAAAAAGTCTCCCAGCTGCTGCTTTTCGAGTGGCCAACTCTTCTTTGATGCCTCCCTTTCGGTCTATAATAGCTCCGAGGTATTTAAAGTGGTCGACCTGCTCCAGGACCTGTTCTCCCAGCTTAATCTGATGTCTTCTTTCTTCTCGTGATATCACCATGGATTTTGTTTTAGAGCTGCTTATGACCATCCCTCTCTTCTCCAGCTCTTCCTTCCATACTTGCAGGTTGGATTGGAGATGTGCCTCTGATTTAGCAATCAGGGCAACATCATCAGCAAATGCCAGCTCTGAAATATAGACCTGTCTCATCTTCCAGTACCCCACTGAATACTTTCTTGTTCTTTCCTTACATGCCTTGATGACATCGTCCATAAGGAGTATGAAGAGGTAAGGTGATAGGATATCACCTTGTCTTACACCAGTGATGGTCCTGAACTCTTCTGACTTATGGTTTGCTGTCCTCACATAGCAGAGAAGTTCCACCCTGATTTATTACCATGGATTACAGACCCATCAGCATACACAATGGCATTATCATTTATGGTACAGGACAGGAAAGCTTGGCATGAAGTTGTTGAAGACTTCAGCTCCATAGGGAGCAGTAGAATAAGTAATGAATGATTTAGATTATTGCCAAATTAAACAATCATAATACCTCCTCCTGGTCTTTCTGAAGTTGTTCTTACTTTGTTTGTTTGTTTGGGCTTCAATGTGTATTTCATGAGCTTTGGCTCTGGAACTTTTGGTTCTGCTTATGTTTATACCTTTTTTTTTTTTCTGTTCTTTATCTTATTAATGGTGTTGTTGCCCGTTCTATGGGTATTTGCTACATCGTTCAGCTGTTGGAGCAGTCCGCACTTGGTGAATTTTGTAGCTGCAAATTTGTCTCCTGATTTCTTAGTTACCCTACATTTAACTGTTGTCTATAGCTATGTATTGTTGTATATCTTTTGAACTTCAATTTTATTGTGGCTTACAGAAGATGGTGATCAGATGCTGTCACAGGGTTAACCCGAAGGTTAACCAAAGAGAGTTCTCGTTGTGGTGCCGGGTTGTCAATGGCTCAGAATTGCCTGGCAACCGGTTGAAGGTAGGTAGCAGAAGTGGGAGAAGGTGAATTTAAGACTTGGGGATAAGTTCCCAGCAGATATTCTCAGTGATTCTGGATCTCGTGACACTGTCACTCCTACCACTCTATCCCCCCTCTCTACTATAATGCTCGCGAGCCCCCACTCCTCTATTACACTGAGTGAACAGAAGAGGAAGAAAGGAAGAACTGTATGTCTCTCTCGCACACTTTCTTTCCTTCTCTATATATGTAATTAACGTGTGTTGTTAACGCAAACACAACTACAACATTTATTGAATTACTTAAAGGTAACACAACATCCAATACAATAATACAAATGCAATAAGAACTAACATTAACTATACCTGGAAAAGAAGATAATAGTTAAGGCAAAAATACACAAACTAATCTTAAGTCTATACTATGTGATGATGATGATGAATTTAATCTAATCCTAACAACTTTTTTTTTTTTTTTTTTTTTTTGCGTTCGCCCGCTACAAAAAGGTTATATCTTGTTTTTTTTTTTTATGTCTCTGCTGACTGTCCCTTTATTTCTTGTACAGAGACAGGTGTCCCTCGCCAAACAAATCTGGGTTTCGGAGGGTTTGCAGCTGGGTCGGCTACAATGCCGCAAGTCTTTCGTCTGCATTCAATGTCCTCGCACTGGACGGTCCACTCAAAATGTCGACGTCCTCAAATGCCGTCGGGGTGGCCTGTTCTTTTGTAACCACTACGCTAGCGCGGCTCCCATCCTAACAACTAACAAAAAGGATATCTTGTTTCTTGGTCTCTGCTGACTGTCAATAAAACTCTGGGTATTTGTATACAATGGACAAGTCTTTGTCGGCAATGCGGTGGCTTATTCATAGGTTGTGTGTTCTTTTGCTTCAAATGTTAGCGTTGACAATGCCACGAGCGGCTGCGGTGGCTTATTCATAGGTTGTGTTTAACGCAATGTTAAGCGGTATGCAGATGTCCTTTTGTGGTGATGATATGGTTCTCATGTGGTGATGATATGAATATGTTATATATTTGTATATGTTGGCGCATCAGTGTTACTTGGCGAGTCTGTTCATTACCACAGGTAATTTAGGATCTCAATACGTACCTTTTGTAGGCACTTGTTGTAAAAGATCGTCCATATACTCATGCAACTTCTAATCACTAATTCACGTGGACAGCTCTTCGTAATTCATCCATTATTATATGTAATTTCTGATTACTTTTCTGTGTGGGTGGTTGTTAGTAGAAAGTATCCCTTGCCGCCTGGCAAGTTCCTCTCTAACCCCCGTTGATTGTTGGTAGGTTTGTTGCCGTTAAATATCTGTGAGATACGTGTCGTCGCAGTATATCTAGTCGGCCCTACTCATTAGCTTATCCCGTGATCTGCGCCAGACAGGATCGTAAGACGAAGGCTGAGTTATCTCAAAGGGTCACTGTCTCTACCACTGCGATGGATAAAATGATAAAGCCTTATAAGTACCCCGTAACCTATGCTACGCATGCAGTGTGTTCTTGTCTGTGAAATCTTATCACTATAATGAATGACTGCGCGGTGTTTACTGCACTGTTAACGGGTAATGTAAGGAGTAATAGAAAAGTGTCTGGTATTTACCTCGTTATAGTTGCTGGAAACTGTGCAATCTTATAAATATAATAATTCTCTGCTCGGTGTTTATTGCAACCTGTACTTAATAATGTAAAATATAATATTATAGTAAAACGTGACTGGTATTTACAGTGTTATATTTATGGAAAATATGTATATATATATATATATATATATATATATATATATATATATATATATATATATATATATATATATATATATATATATATATATATATATATATATATATGTATATATATAACTGGAATTAAAATGGATGTATATTAATGATGTACAAACTATAGTACACTAACCTTGGTTTCCATATAAAGAAATCACTGACTTCATGTCCTGATTTTTCCTCGTGAAATATAGAAACAAGTCGGTCTGGCGGAATGCTTTCTCTTAGCACTACTGAGAGACCAATTTCGCTGGGTTTTATCGTGTCTGAATGGCTGCTGGTGATTCCCGTGTTCTCTTCTGATGTCATGTGAAGTTTCGTTCGTCTAACTTTAGTCAGACAACCAGTCCCCATTACTCTGTAAAGTTACTGTAATATTTTGCTATGATCGCATTCGTGTTTTGCTTCGCCCAGACAATCCGCCTGCGTTCGTCTTTTGGGTGTCTGTGCAGTGTTGTTATTCTCTTTATAATTTATTCTTTCATATTGATCTTCGCCCAGACTTTGGGTCTCCATTAATCCAATATTACTATGCTTGTTCCATGAGATCCAACTTACCAAAATACTCATTGAAAAGCTTCCTCGCTGAACTGTCTCTGATCGTCCATTATACTCTGTTACTAGCCAAAATAATACTTGTGTATTACCGCCGTTGTGTAAACACAACCGAGACATAGTGGCGGCTACTTCCAATTGTCCATCGATGGTCTGTTGGTGTACTGTCTCATTGTTATGTAAACATTCTCTGCCAATTGTGTGGCTTTCCCAGGGCTTAAGCAGACCGCTGTTTATTTTGGACAATGGGTTTTCACCATTGACTGCTTTCACCTGCCTTGTAACATTTATCGGCAAAATATCGGCAATAGGTTTTAAGAATCTAAATGCAAAATTACTCGCCTCTCGCGACAGATGCCACAATTGCTCCTCTACATATTTGTACATTATGTAATGATGATATAAACTTCTTGTTTATGCATACATGATTAATCTGATTTTCTATTCTGTGGCCTGATGATTGTGATGGTTTTTGCCTCCCCTGTTCTTCAGTAGTGGTCCAAAGATAGCCAAACTTAGAGTATATTGATGAGGGTATTCAAAGGTATCAACCTTCGCTCAAGATTACTCTTGGCTGAGATATAAATAGAAGAATGATGATGCTTCTATTTCAGTGGTCTCACAGGAATTTGAGGAAATCAAGCATGACAACAGAGATCTTCTAAGCCGTCACAATGTTTGTATTTTTGCGCCTCTTCTGTGAAGTAAATTTTGCTCGAGTTTTTTTTTTTTACGCCCACAGCTGAAGGTGATTCAGCAATTATTAATTGTATAGTTATAAATGTTTAGGTTACTTAACACAATATGAGTCATACGTGTGTAGATATACAATTCACTCAATAGTGATTAATCAACTATAGTTTTAAAGTTATAGATCAACAGATTTAATAATCCCTTAGAGTTTAACAATATTTAAAACTAATAAATTTTGTTTAGAAGAAAGAAAATAATGATAATGATCATCAAAGGATGATATAACTTAATGGTGAAAAACTTGAGGAAAGAGTTCACAGATTTCACTTGTTTGCTACTCAGCTTTCAGTGTGGAGTCAAATGGTTGGCATCTGCTTCAGCCGTTGTTGGGTGCCACAGGTGTTTTGGACTGTACTTCTTGTCGATAGTCAGATCTTAGCCGAAGTAACTGCTGAGGTTATCAAGTAAAGCGTAGATTGTTGGCACCTTGTACCACAAACTAAGAGGAAAACAAATGCCTCCTTTGAGTAATGGGTCCCTGATATTAAGCACCTGCCACTTCCATCTGCCACTTCCATCTTCCTCAGAACAATTTACCCTCCCTGAGTGTTAATATTTGCAATTGCTTCACATAAACTAATACAGATGAAAAACCTATGGCAAGGCACAAGCAAAGAAACAAAGTTACAACTGATCAAAGCATGTATATTCCCAGTAGCAACATACGGCTGCGAGACTTGGACACTCAATAAAACAGTTGCAAAAAAGGTTACATCATTCGAAATGAAATGCTACAGAAGGATGTTGAGAATACCCTGTACAGAAAAAAAGACCAACAGAGACGTACTGCACTCACTAAACGTACAGGAACATTGGCTCCTAAATACCATCGCAATAAGGAAGCTGAAATTTTTCGGTCATATAAAAAGACATAATAGTCTGGAAAAAATAGTGATGGAAGGCATGGTCCCTGGAAAAAGGGGAAGGGGTCGACCTAGACGACGGTGGACCCATGGCATCACAGAGTCTGAACTTGTCTTTGGCTGATGCAGGTCGACTTGTCCAGAATCGTGATGCGTTCAGAGCAGCTGTAATGGAGACAACGTTCTGGAAAGAATACGTCACATGATGATGATGAGTGTTAATATTAACCCCAGTGGGTCGGATGAAAGTGTTTTTGGATAGCAGAAGACAGCAATTACAATATACATATATATATGAAATTTACTAAAGTGCTTGTATAACAATTATGTACACAGTGATACCATCATCCACTACCTGCTCTCTATGGAGCCTGAGGCAACCTCTGATGTTTGTTCCTTATTAGGAAACCCGCATAAAGCAGTCACCAGCTCTTGCAGTGGTGGTTCATGTGTCACATCATTTACAGCGTGAAAGTGCCAGCCTCACATGCCACTGTACATTCACAAGCAAATTATACCCATAAACATGCACATATAAAATGATAAAATACATATTACAACTTACCCGCATTTTGTCGGGCGAATTAACACAGACTTTTTGTTCAAGTAACGTCCGAATATTGTCGGGCAACTGATTTACGATGCCGTCTCTTCAGGTGAGTTAGAAAGAAGATTGGTAAATTCAACTGTAGTTATTACACTAGCAGAACAGGAAATCTCTACGCACTTGTACAATGGCAGTAGGAAAACACCTACAGAAATTTACATTCCAACAGTAATCCAGTGTTTCAACTGTCAGAAATTTAGCCATACAAAAAGGTCGTGTAGAAATACTCCAAAATGCAGATATTTTGCAGGGGACCA
Source organism: Oreohelix idahoensis (assembly GCA_024509875.1). Classification (NCBI taxonomy): domain Eukaryota; kingdom Metazoa; phylum Mollusca; class Gastropoda; order Stylommatophora; family Oreohelicidae; genus Oreohelix; species Oreohelix idahoensis. The sequence goes on along the minus strand of JAMPIV010019879.1, from coordinate 773,019 downwards.
CAGCTATGACAAATGCAAACTAGCGAAGGAAGGTAATGATTATAAAACAATAAATAAAAACAGGAAATGTGCAAATTGTCTAGGAAACCATAGTTCACGTTTCCTAGGATGCCCCCGTTATCAACAGACCAAACTTGCACGGATAAAATCCATCAAAACCAACACACCATTTAAAGCAGTCATCCAACAACAAAAATCCCTAACATGACATCTCCAAATCAGTCGAAACAAGTAAAACAATTTGGATTGTTTTAATCCAAATTAAACACTAAAAATGTTGAAATAACACAGGAAAACAAAGACAACAGAAAGGAACCTATAAAAACAAAGAGAATTACCTGAAAAACAAGTACCAGTAGATTCAGTAAGACAGGCAGAAGAAATCTTGAAGTCCATGAAAAACATTCAACAAGTTGCTAAGGATGCTGCTAGATTAGCAAAACTGAAAAAGGAAAATGAGGATTTACTAAAGAGGATTGAGACAGAAAAACAAATCATAAGCAGTAGCAAAAAACAAGAACACGAAAAATAGACACGAGCAGGCTAGTGAAAGGAAAATATGGAAAGCTTCATTAAAGATTGCCAACGTTTTATTGATTCCATAACCAACATAGCGAAAGCATTTCTACAGAAAATTCAAACTGAACTACAGAACCACGCTTGCAATATAAAAGGAAAACTAGAAGAATCTAGTATCAGGAAACAAATCAAAATATAATATAGATAAAACAGTAGTACATTATATTCAAATAAGCCTACAAATTGAACATTGGAAGGATAGAACATTAGACTTATACAGTGGAATTGTAGAAGCGCAAAAAAATAAATAAATAAATAAATAATGCCAGCATTATTAGGAATGACTAAACATTATAAATTAATATTTGCCATTCAAGAGACAAATTTCAATCCTCAACAAAGTGTTTCTATCCCTGAATATAAAATCTTTCGAAACGATAGTAAGGATAACCAAAAAGGAGGAGTGATATTTATGGTTCACAAAGCATATAATAACTGACAGGGAATCTTTTGGAACAGAAAATTTAGAAGGAATACATATAATAGTATCTAGTGAATTAGGGGAAATAAAAATCATTAACCTCTACTAATATAAAGCATTTCCTATTAAAATGTAGGAAGTATGAACAACAGAGAAAACCAATATTAGATTATTTACAGGCATGCAATTCATCAATAACTGTGGAACAGGTGTTGAGAATAGATAGACCTAGAGAAGTGCACAATTTAGTAAAATATACTTCTCGTCAAAAGTCAAGGGCCACCCTATTATTTTCAATACACTTTTATATAAGCGCATAGAATGATTACATGAAGGAAGTTTTTAGTAAAAATGGGTGCAATATCTTCCTCTGACAGTCCTCTATGCACATTAAGCATAAAAACAACTCACCGACAACCATGGTGATCACGTGCAATTTGGTTTGCTGACCATAAATTCACATTTTTAATCTGCTTTTTCAAACTTCCGTACAATCAAACAGGTGAAGTAATCGTGCTGATTGACATTCCACGTGCAATGGCGACTTTTCGTGAACAGAGTTCACTCTTAATTTGTTTACAATCAGCAGACTTAGGGAAGTTTCATCACTTGCAAAAACCATGCCACCGAGAAGAAGTCTTGACACCTTACAAAGAATGAGGGCTATAGCGTGGGTTGAAAGTGGTTTATCTGTCCGTGAGGTTGCTAGACGGCTTGCAGTGTCACACTCTACTATCCAAAGAATTTTGGAGAGATTTCAGGCCACAGGAAGTGTGGAGGATCGCCACCGGTCAGGTCGCCCTAGATGCACCAATAGACATGATGACCGGTACCTCTTGTTGTCAGCCCTGCGCCATCGAACAGTGACTTGTTTCACTCTAGGATGTCAGCTGAGACAAACTGTAAACGTTAATGTCAGTCAAAGCACCATTCGCAGACGTTTACATGAATTTGGACTGGCTGTTCGACGTCCTGCAGTCAGAATCCCTCTTACTCCTGCTCATCGCAGAGCCCGTGTTGCTTGGTGTCGCGAGCACATCCGATGGACAAGGCAACAATGGAGTCAAGTTCTCTTCACTGATGAATCTCGCTTCACTGTGCCATTCAATGATGGCAGGATTCGAGTTTGAAGATGACCAGGAGAGCGATTTACTGATGACACAATTCGAGAGGTGGATCGTTATGGTAGGGGTTCTGTCATTGTCTGGGGAGGCTTCTACAGACACGGCAGGACCCCACTCTACATCATCAAAGGCAACTTGACCGGCCCAAGATACCAGAACGAAATCTTGAGACCAATTGTTCAGCCTGCTCTGGAGGCCATAGGTGGTAATGCCATCCTACAAGATGATAACGCTCGACTCCATCGAGCTCGTGTAGTGAATGAGTTTATTCAGCAACATGGGATCATCAGGATGGCGTGGCCAGCTCATTCACCTGACCTTTCTCCGATTGAGCACCTCTGGGATGTCCTTGGTCGAAGGTTGTCAACAAATCACCCCCTGCCAATGGATGTTGCACAGCTGACTGCATTTCTGCTTCAGGAATGGCAAGCTGTTCCTCAGGATACTCTTCGGACCCTTGTGGACTCGATGCGTCTACTCTGTCTTAAATGCCTTGCTGCAAACGGTGGTCATACCCGATTTTGAAATGTCTATTTGTCCAATATCTATTGTGTGACTTTTGAAAAGGTGGGTGACACACTTCACAGCTTCATTGCGTTTGAATGTGTGTTTCCATTTCTTTACGTGACATGTCAATTTGGTATTCAATAAATGCCGTTTTGACTGATAGCAATTACGTGTATATCAGATTTGTTTTATGGTTTCAACCAAGGTTTTTCTAAGTGGCTCTTGACTTTTGACGAGTAGTATAGTTTATAACAAGAACTAAAATTAATATATAAAGATCAATAATGGTGTGAGGAAAATGGGGTAGTCTGTGGGGTGCTTGTATGCAGTGGCGTACTAAGAGGGGGGCGGTCCGCTCCGGGTGACAGCCAGGAAGGGGGTGCCATCGGACACTGTTATCATAGTAAGGTAAAGGAACCCGTTACACGCCTATTGAGGCATATTGGGAATATGGTGTTAGGCCCATATTATCATGACCGTCGGCACACTAGGGGTGATGTGGTCGGCATCACGCCGGCCGCCTTAACCTTCCCAGAGTTGCTCTGGTACCCATTTGGGGCTGGGACGACCCATGAGCCGTTTGTAGCCTAAAAAATTCCCACCTCATCTGGGGATCGAACCATAGACCACTGCGCTAGGAAGCCAGTGCACTAACCACTATGCTACCGCGGCTCCCGTATCATAGTACTTAATGTTAAAATATACATGCAAGTGTATTTCTGTATGAGGAAGGGGGTGCCAAAGGTAGGATCCGCCCCTGGTGCCAGATTCTTTAGGGACGCCTCTGCTTGTATGGCTGATGGCAGATAATTGGTGGATTTGATGTAATCTCGGACACCCCCTAGTCTTTCTCACCCCTTTTCACCTTGTTTGCAACAGGGCAGTTGTGAAAGAATTGATTTTATTTTAACTGTTTGTTTGTTTTTTAAAATTCGTTTGTTCTTGGAAAGGGGTGGACACACACAAAAGATTCACACAAATTTGGTTTTGATTTACTCTATTTGGACTGAGTGGAAAGGAGGGGGGAGAAGGTCCTATATTTGGGTAATGGAAATCTGACTTTATTTTCTTGAATTAGTACCGGTACACCATTTATTCTAATTATAACCCATCAAGGGATACTTTTTTTTTAAAATGTCTAGCTTTTAGCACTTGAACTAGGATCCTAGAACTTAAACACAGAGTGAGTTATCCGGGGCTACTCTCTTCTAATTATAGAATTCTCGTCCAGTCCTCTGGTCCTATATTTGGGTCCTAATATTATGTGTTCATGGCTGTCTATGATTCCTCCTTGAAGAAATTTGAAGTAAGTGAAGTAGGCTTGCAGGGCGCTAGATTATAACGAAAATTTTTGCTTACCCGCCCATATTGCTTCGTGGGCGATAAATCCAATTAAGAGCAGCCTATATTTGCACCTCAGGTGCCAAATCAATGATAAATAACTTGCCGATTTTGGAAGGGGTCTATCCCCCACCACCCTCGTTTATCTAGAATATTCTTCACGACAACATAAACTAATGCTCTCTAAAAATTCAAGTGTCAGACTTACATGACCACATAAAGTTTTGCCTCTTCCCTTGTTTTTATCATGTTTACACTTACTACTTCTTAGATCTATTACTGATAATCTCTTTCAAGATTTCACTTTCTTCTAGTTATTGCTTACAACAAAACCTTGGCGGAAACGATTACGTCGCTTTCGTGCTCCAAAAATTCCGTTCGGTATCTTATTGTTCGTATCTTAATCTGTCACCAGATTGACATTTACCTTGTGTTTTTGGGCACGGCATATGCGAACATTAAAAACTTTCCGGCACCAACTTGGGTTTTCTTCTATCTCCACAGACAGAAAGTTGGAGGTAACAGGTAGCCGAGCTAGCGATAAACGATAGATCCAGGTGGCAATTCCACGCCTATGCTTAATCCGTGCCTTACTGTCTAGTTTCAAACGAAAGTCGATAAAATCAAATAGTAAGTGTGTTACACAATCGCACACAAACTACACCTCCACTCTACAAGACAAATGTACCAGGAGTTGAATTGGCAACACTCAGCCCCCAGAAGTCAGTCCTCCCAAAAACTTGTTGATTTTCCTTTTGGCAAGCTTTCTTTATGTTTCAAACGAAAGTCAGCGATCAAATCAAATAGTAAGGGATGGTCAATGAAGCCCAGAAATGACAAGAAACCTTGAACTATGAAGCGAAAACTAACAAATACTGTAAGAGGTGAGAAAAAAAGAAAGGGAAAAGCGCATAACAATTTAAAGGATGGCACAAGAAAATGTAACGATGGAGATTGACTCGTCACAATGACATCCATGTTACTTTATGAATTCTTTTATGTGGAAAAATTCAAACGATCCAACAAACAATCCAACGAACACCCAGTCAGTGTTCATAGACTGTGTGCTCAAGGCATTTACAGCTTGACTCTTGTGTGTCTTCTTAGTCTGTTCTCACTGGGCGGCTCTCTCAAACATAGACCGGTTTCGCCGCTTGCTACCCCTTTTTATAAGCCCTGGCTTAACCACTCAATTTACTGCGCGCTACGCGTCTTAATCTGCGCCACACAGATAACACCCGCGATTATTGCTCCAGAATGCATGAAAACACAGATTTACACAACTAGAGCAAAAACACAGCTAATTCGTAGGCTTATTATGGCCTTGTAATAAATCTGCTTGAAGATAACGTGACCAAAAGGCACTAAACCACATAGACAACATGACTGCCCAGATGGGGCCAGCGCCGAGAACGACAGACCTCAAGATGGCGCTGTCACACTCCTATAACCAGTTATTTCTTCTTCTTCCTTCGTCCTCGTTCGTCCTGAAAAGGAAGGTGGTTGGGTTGTGTCTGTTTACGCCTAAGCTGTGATATCTGCACCTTTCGGTCGACACATCCGACTTCTGCACGGCATTTTTTGGGACCGGGTTTGCCTTCCCACTGCGATCCCTACTCGCTCAGCCAAACTGCAGTGATGCAATCTGTTTCCAGGACCACCACGTGGAGGTGGAGTAGGGTCTTGACCAGCTCTGGTTCGCTGATCCTGATGCAAGCAGTCAAGCTATGGGTCGCTGACTGCATTCTCAATTGCTGCATCTTTGTGTCCCTAACCAGTTATTTGAAGCACATAAGTTTGTGTCATCATTTTTATTCATTGTCCAAAGTCTATTTTTTTCCCATGACTTCTTAAAAGCTACTGGTGTCTGTTCTTATTTTTGCATCAAGGTCACCCATCAAAAAGGCGATGTCTTCTTCTCTTTCTATAAATGATATTGTGTGGCCTGGTGTAAAATTATTTCCTTGTCATTGGTTGGTGGATATCATTGGTTGATGTTATCTTTATTTTCGTTTTGGCTGTCTTGAACGTTGCTCTTATTATTCTTAGTCCCATTGCTTTCAATTCTCTGTCTGCCTTCTGTGCTTCTTTAGCACTATAGCTACCCCTTCGCTGTGGTGAGGACTTCCTTCTTCAGGTCCTGAGGACATCACCGTTTCTCCTGTGATCAGTTTCCTCCGTTATATCCCCATCCACCTTGTTTTGCACAGCCTCAGGATGTCGATCTTGTAGTTCCTAATTTCTGCAGCCACTTGTGCAGTCTTTCCTTGTTCGTTTAGCGTAGGAACGTTACAGGTGCCAAATCTGGATATTTTTCAAGAAGAAAAAAGGTGAGTCAGCGACCAAGACTCCTTTCGGTTTTCTCTGAACCGCGTCATTTAACTTCTTGATATAGGGCCTTACCGGGCCTTCTTTCGTTCTGGAAGGCTGAGCGAAATTATCTTAATTATGTCCTATGAATGGCTTGTTCACATTTTATTAAGTCTTTTTTTTTTTTGGCATCAATTTTCTACCGGCCCAACTCTCATTAGTCACCTTTTACGAAACGCTTGGTAGGTTGCAGTAATGCTATTGCGCTCCTATTGGGCCCTTGTAAAACACAGGCGGTTTTGAAATATAAGCTGCTATAAATTATATTATCCACCGTTGTCCTTCGTCGACATTTGGCTAACGCAAAAAAAAAAGTAGGCTCCGTCGTGCGCGTCTGTCACTTGTGTCCTCAGCTTGGACAGCACGCAGACGCCAATTTTACAAAGATGGCTGGCCCAGCCACAACAGTAAAGTTTTGTTTACCGGTATTGTTTCTCTTGATATCGCAATGCCTTCGAATTCATGGTCTCGGTGAGTTAAAGTGTTAAACTGCAGTTTATTTGGATAACTTTAAAAACAAAATGGTTTGTTGTCTCGTAATAACTTTCTTTTTAATGCTACCCGTTCACGGGAGACAAAAGTTTACCTTCTAAACAAATTAAAATTGATTGTTTGGAAACATCAGATTTAAATTATTATTTGATACTAACGCGGTAACGGATACGTTTTACATTGCTCGCTATTTAAAGATAACTAAGAAAAGTGTATTTTTAATGTGAGAATATTTAGTGACATACATAATGAAGTAGGAGAAACATTGTTACGGTCCACAGGGAAAGAATGAATATTGGGTAGCCTATATTGTTTGCAACTAGGTCAGATCTTGTGGAATTGGCCGTGGTCAGGTGCTGTATCTCTCATGCAGGAAAAACTTTTGAACATTTTTTTCTTTTAAATACAGTTTATGTTAAAAATCGCAAGATTTATATATTTGCAAAAAGTTAACGGTTGCAAACTGCTTGTTCGGATACGGAATAAAGGTAAAGCACAAAACGGCTTGTTTTTCACTTTTACAGCACACAAAAATTCCACGACAAAAAGTTGTTGTGTGCGTAAGTAAAAGCGAAATAAAAACTTTTTTTTGGGCCATTTCTAGTATATGTTTTACACAAAACTGTGTTTGCATACATAAAATATGTAATTTTTCTAATGATATTCAAAGAATGATACCATTAATAGTGTTTTGAGGTATGCGCGAATTTAATATCTGACCACGGCCTTCACAAGCAGTCGTGACCTGACCCCATTTCTTTATATCCATGTTTGAAACCTCAAGAATTAAGAGTCTGTTGCAGTATCCTGTATTAAAAAGAAATTAGTATAAAAAGCAGTTTCGCTAAATATATTAACCGTATAGTGGCTCCCTCCAGCCGCGATAGCTAACATATTTGTATTTTATGTTTTGTTTTGGAAATATTCGTATGATTAAATAAGACCAGAAATATTAAAGTAAAAAATATTGATTGGAGGGCCAAAATTATGCCATATTCAGATATTAGGCTATGGAAAACAGAATTATTATCTTATTTTTTCTTTTTTAAACAAAGTATCCCGTTCAGAATTGCACAATACAGTAAAACAGTGTATAACAAGAGCTAAAATTAATGTATAAGGAGAGAACCCGCTGTATAGTAAAACAGTATATATATATATATATATATATATATATATATATATATATATATATATATATATATATATATATATATATATATATATATAGATATATAGATATATATATAGATATATATAACAAAAGCAAATATTAATATATAAGGGTTGGTAAGGGTATGGCGAGAAAGTGAGGATCTGGTGAGGTTCTCGTAATGCATATTGATGAGGCAGATGGTTAGTGAAATGGATGCCATCTCAGACACCCAGCGCTTTCCCACCCTGTTCCCTCTTATTAAGAACATGACAAGTGTTAGAGATTGCCATTTTGGGACAAGGGAAGACACACAAATACACGATCATGCAATGTGAAACTTTTGATTTACTCTATTTGGACTGATTGGAAGGGTGAAGTGATGCCATATTTAGATATTGGAAATCAAAATTATTGTCTTGAATTAGCTACACTATATATCCTAATTATACCATGAGCAGAGATTGAACAGGACATTTTTTCATAATTATTTAAAAAACAAAACAAATAAATACCAAACAAACAAACATAACACAACAAACAAACAAATAAAAACAGGAAAAAACCAATAAATAACAAAGAAACAAATAAAAAGTGGGCAGGGAGAGGGGTGTAAAAGCTTGAGGTGTTTGGTTCTATATTTTACAGACTTACTTATTCGTTCCTCTTCTACCGTGAGGTGTAGAGGTTTGTAAGAGAGAGCGCCATACTATTCTATCGGCTGTCTTCCTCCTGGCTTGGTTCCATTCTAGTCCTCGGTCCTTCAAAGATTGTCTAATGTTGTCCTCCCAGCAGACTTTGGGTCGTCCTGGAGGTCTGGATCCCTGGCTCTAAGTTTCCCGTGCTTGTCATGGTAGTCGATCTTCTCCCATTCTGCAGACATGGCCAAACCATCTCAGTTGGGACTGTTCTACTTGGGTCTGCAGGGGTTGGGTTTTTAGGCCTTGACGTAGCGTCTGGTTGCGGACCATGTCTCTTCTTGTTACTTCAACCAACTACCTCAGATACCTCATTTCTGAGGTTTTTTTTACAGACTTACATTTCTCGTAAATAATGTTTTATAAGAACCCACCAGATCTTCACTGCCCCCATATCCCCTCTAATCACTATTTATTAATAGAGAGTACAAAGGAAAATGATGATTATATATATCTAAAGCTCTGTGTAGTTGTCAGGGGCCTCTATTGAGACAAAGAAAGAACAGTAGTACTACTGCCTCAGGCATATCCAATAAGGTGACTAATATGAAATTGTGCTTGGAGCTGGCAACCTCATGTCAAATAAATTAGTGACAAACCACTACTGCCGGAGCATGTAAATGCTTGAAGCAGGCTTCCTGCTAGAGGACAAGCTGCAGGGATGGCTCCATGCTCCATAAGGAATGACACACACATGTCACGAGTTGGATTTAAGTTAGAGTTATGCCCAAGTGTAGGACAAAACCCTAGTGTGAGAAAAGACTAAGATAATAGATTAATTATGAGAAATGACAGTGAATGTAGTAAGGTGAGTCTATTGGCCCGAGGAGGATAACCGAAATTAAATCTTCCTCGCCAAATCGTGACTAAAGAAATGCTATAAACTCACCACCTCTGGCTACCTTTAACAGACTAAAGGAGATAAGGTTAAACTAACACTACAGACACCACTGTACAGACAACAGTTAAGGACTATACAGTGACGAAGCTGATCCAGTGAACATTAAATAAGTTTATTATACAAATCCACATAATTTCATAACATAGTAACAACAATATATATATAACGTGCCAGGTTTGCACTGCCCTGGAAAATAAAAAGAGGACTCAAATTTAAATTTATAAGACACATCAAAATATGAACCCAACCACTCTCACTCATTCATTCACCTTGCTGGGGAAACAAAATCAGAATGATTACTTAGATTCTTACTACCATCTAATTTAGTGGCCCTCAACTGTAACCACCACTCTCTATTACACTACTATCTCTAAAGTCAATGGCTGCTGACCCTGCATGAAGACTATCTGCACAGCTGCTAACTCTGTCAGCGGTATACGCCACTAAGTCACACTCTGCACTGCTATGTAATAGACTTTTTCTAACTCTAAGGCTCAGAGGCTATCCTCTAAGAATATTATGAGACTCTGCAGGTCCCTGATCTAATTTTCACCATCTCTCTCTCCACTTCTCCTGCCTTGCTGCTCTCGTTTCATTTCAGCAACCGGGAAATGATATCCCTTTCTTCCTGGTTCTGACTCGTACTTCTGATGACTAGGCACTTGCCGTAGACTGTAGAGGCTTCTCTATTTGGCGAAAAGAAAGCTGATTTTCCCTTGCTATGTTACCCCTCATTTGGGTTTAGGCACTTCGGTATTATTGTTACCGAGGCCAAAAAAAAGACACACCAACCCGCTTGCTTGGGTTCGATGGGTGTGTATGAGCTTAGAGCTCCGGGTTTTAAGAAAACCCTTTTCACTGAAGACTGCGTCACTGTCTCGACCTGCTCTTCCTCGCTCCCTCTCTCTGGGGCCACAATACTCAGAGCCGATACCCCTCCACGGTACAAGCTCTTACGCCTCTGGCGTTTCCTCGACTTTTCTCTCTTGAGAAGACTGGCTACCTTTGCCAGCTGTCAGGAACAAGATTTATTGGCAACCCCCGCTCTTCGGGCCATGACCACTGCTGTGGACACAAAAGAAATGCCACTCTGTACTACAATACTAAAATACTCTCATAAAATAACTTACCTATTAAAACATATACAGTTGCTGCTTCAGTCACGCTCACATCTTAGCAAACATGTACACACCCGAAACGCAGACTGCTCCCCTATTTCCCCTCTCTTGTGCACGACGATACGTAAATATTTACTGACCCTGGGTCATCTCCTCCCGACTACACCCTGTCTGTCTAGTAAACTCCAGACTCACTGATCAATACTAATTATACACAGCTTGCTCAGGCCTTAAAACATTAAAAACAGGTAGGGAAACCTCCCGTACTTAGGCCTACTTTAACTCTGTAAGCAGTCTCAGGACCTTATCGTTTCCCCCTTATGATAAAATGCACAACAATTAACTGCACATCAATGTTTAAAATTCACCATTACATTTATATATTACATCTCTATGCACAGAAATATATCTATCTCTATAGACTATATTTCCTAGAACTCATTAAATCTCATAACACAAAAATCAAATACTACTCCGCATAATATTTAATTACACAACCACTTAAGGTACCATAAATTTCCTTTCCCTCTCTACCTCACGTGGTTTCCCTGCAATTATTATACTTTCACAGATAGAAAAATATTTTAATTATCTTCTCTATCCATCTAGAATTTCTATCCAAATAAATTCCGGTAACCACGTGATTAAATTTCCCGAAAAATCCGTTCCCGTATTTTATTAGGAGACTTATCAGAATTAATCTCTCATTGAAATAAAATACACGTGCTTCAGAATATTCTGTAAATTAATATAAATCTAGGATGCGTGTATTTCTTCAGACCTTCTATTAATTCTTACAGAGCACATCTACGTAACATCTCTTATCACTGATATCACTGCTATCCTCGTAGAAATAATTGATGGCACTATAAGTTATAAAGTTCAGAAATAAATTAAATTAGAACAGACTAAGGCTCTATTAGAGAACTAGATTTAATTACCACGCTACTTTAAATTACTGACATACCAATACTGCGTTCCTTCAGCGTTAGAAGCCGACAATATGCTTGGATACACGGCCCGGACTTTCTGCCGACTAAGAGGCCCGAAATTGAAAACCGCGTACTTTATTTTAGATTTTCCAACGCTGACCCCCGACCTACTTGAGGCTAGGCGTCTCACTACAACCAATAGAATTAAAGATACTCTAAAATTTTCCATGCGCTCATCTCTAAATTTAGAACCAGTGTATTCTTGCTTCCTTTAAATGCGCGCGTATTTCCGGCTACGTAACGTTACCTAACGACGTCTGTTTGCGTGGGCAGAAACGAATGTGATTCGTTGGACGTTACCTGGGTAGGGGTCATCTCCCCTTCCCCACGAAAAATGACCGCGATAAATTTAACAACGCAAAAAATGGAATTTCAAGATCGCGATAATTTAGAAAAGGCCGACTGGTGCCATTCAGTACTAACCTACATTAATCCCTATAGAAAAAAACCCGCAATTACTTTACCTACAGAAAAAATCTAAACACCCCTATTATTCAGAGAGAAAAAGAATACTTCCCAATCTTCACACATATATATGTACTCACCCGTACATATGTACATGCAGCTTTCAAAATATCAAGACTTCCAGACTTGGCACTTTTGTACACAGAAGTTAGCCATCTCTGTACTGAAGAAAAACCAAAAGAATAGAAAAATGTGTGTTAAGAAATTAACAGTTGCTCATGTTACTGGTGCTGTAAATAACATTGAACCTAGCATTTCATACATTTTTAAAATTTCAGTTTTAGTTTAAAATTATTCATTAGTTAATTTGTTTGCTCAATTTGTTTTAACAGTGGAGTTCTATGGGCATTGTGGTCTAACAATCGACTTGATGTTGGCGCAACATACTCATTCAGGCCTGTTGACAATGCCACTTCCAAAGTCAATGAGCAGATACCAGGACCCAACCCGCCCAGTCAACTGTGATATCACCGTTACCTTCACCAGTGGCACAAACCTCTTGATAGAGCTGTATTTTCTTGACATCATGCCAAAGAGTGGTGATGTTAGAGCATGCACCACTGGTCTAGAAATTTTTGACCAGACTGGTAGAAAATATTATGGTAAGCACCTCGGCCATGTGTTAATTTTGAAAATTACAACGAAAGTGTTTCTGTTTATAAGATCAAATCTGTCCCCCCACCAAGATCTAGATCTGCTAGCTAATGAGATAGTCAAATAATTTGTCTGCCATTTAATACATATGATGGATGAAAGTTCTTTCAGACAGCGCAAAAGTTGGCTAAATGGTCGGGGATTTAGTAGTGCAAGTATTAGAGAAAATGTCTGTCATCTAGCACAAGAGTTGGTATGGATCGCTGGTTCAAGTGTGGGGTGAATTGTTGGGATGTCATTTTGTGCAAGAGGTGAATAAATGATGTGTTAGAACAAGAGGTGGATAAGTGATCAGGTTGTTAGTAACATAGTATTGTGAATGGTCAGTCACTTAAACAGGTGGAGAGGTGGCTTTCCAATGAGTGAAAATGTGTAATAAATGGCTTGCCAGTTAGTGAAACAGTTGAATAAATGGTCTGCTAGTTAGGGAAAGATTTGATTAAACAGTCATTAATATGGTTGAACCATTTTCTTCGGTCGGAGCCATCACTCAAGTAAAAGCACTCTGCAGCAAATTTCCTGATGTTTTCAACAAAGAATTAGGAACATGCACAACATTCAAGGCTCACTTACATGTTCACCAGAATGCAGTTCCGAAATTTTACAAGCAACAACCAGTACCATTTGCACAAAAGGATGCAGTCAAAGCAAAAATTAAAAGGTTGGAAGAATTAGGAATAATTAAATCAGTACATTCTAGCAACGGGGCTGCACCTATTGTAGTTGTACCAAAACCAAATGGCACTGTTAAAATTTGTGGTGATTTCAAAGTAACTGTAAATTCTCAAATTCAGGTTGAACAGTAACCCCTTCCATGACCTGAGGAACTATTCCAGAAATTGCAGAATGGGAAATACTTTACCAAAATAGATCTCTCAGATGCCTATTTACAGATAGAACTTGATGATGAATCCAAAAAGTTTGTTGTTATCAACACGGCTTATATCATTATTAGAGGCTAGCATTTGGAATTTCAATTGCACCTGCAATTTTTCATTGTTTCATTGAGTAAATTATAAGAGGTTTGGAAGGTTGTGCAAATTACTTGGATGACATAATTGTCACTGGTAAATCTGACAAGGAACATCTTCAAACACTAGAAGAACTGTTTAGACACCTAGAACAACATGGACTCAAGTGTAACCAGCCCAAATGTGAATTTTTCAAGTCAGAAGTTAAGTGCATATGCAACATCATTTCAGCTGATGGTTTACGCCCCTCAGAATCAGGTATTGCAGCTATCAAGCAACTACCTAGACCAAAGAATCTCATGGAATTACAATCTTTTCTTGGCAAAATAAATTATTACCTTAAATGTGCGCCCTTAAACAAGTTAAGGAAAACAGATACTCCATTTTCATGGTCCAAAACTCAGGAAGAAGCTTTTCAAGCTCTTAAAGCAGCTATTATAAATGCAACAAAGCTGGTTCAATTCGATCCAAATCTTCCGATCATCCTTGCAACAGATGCATCATCTTACGGCATAGGAGCAGTTTTGTCACACAGATACCAAGATGGATCAGAAAAACCTATTACATTTGCATCAAAGACAATGACTCAGGCTGAAAGAAACTACAGTCAAATTGAAAAAGAAGGACTGTCTATTATTTTCAGTGTGAAGAAATTTCACAATATCTGTACAGAATCTCAAGGCCCTTTGAACTTCAGACAAACCACAAACCCTTGTTAGTGATTTTTTTCTCCAGATCACAAGTTACCAGTCCTAACTATGCAATGCTCACAGCGATGGGCTATTCTTCTAATGTCATATACGAGGGACGGCCAAAAAGTAATGCCTCCTATTTTTTATGTAAATACTGCATCGGTGTGCAATTTGTAAATTTAGCAGGATTCCTCAAACACTCTTCTGCACTGTATAGCATTACCAACCTGTTTCAGTAACAGGTGGCACCACTGTAACAGTTTAAAAATGGCTGCCAAAGATATTGGTTAAAACAACTTTATGTCATAGAATTCCTCAATGCTGAAGGCGAGACCCCAATTCGCATCCACGAACGTTTGAAGAATGTTTATGGAGATTCAACAGTGGATGTTAGCACTGTCCGACGTTGGATACATTGTTGTGACGAAGCTGAAGTAGGTCAATCCTCAATGGCTGATGCAAAGCGGACTGGCCGTCCGTCTACCGCAGTGACTCCACACAACATTCATCGAGTTGATGGCATCATTCGTGGTGACCGTCGGGTAACACTGGATGAACTTTCTTCCATGTTGTCCATTATTAAAGACCTGGGTTATTCAAAAGTTTGTGCACGGTGGGTACCCAGAATGTTGTCAGACAGACATAAAGAAACAAGGAAAACCATAGCCATCAACCTCCAGCACCGTTACGAAACTGAAGGAGAAGAGTTTTTAATCGAATATTGTGACAGGTGATGAGACTTGGGTTCATTTTTTTGAACCAGAATCCAAGAGGCAGTCAATGGAATGGCATCACACAACATCGCCGACAAGAAAGAAGTTCAAAAGTTCACCATCTGTAGGGAAAGTTATGGCCTCCGTGTTTTGGGATGAGAAGGGTGTGATTCTTCTCGACTTCTTGGAACAGGGAAACATGGTGAATGCAGACCGTTACATTGAAACTTTGAAGAAACTTAGAGGTCGTCTTCGGCGACTTTACCCATTAAAAGTTCAGAGAACTGCACTACTGTTGCACGATAATGCCACGCCACACACCGCTAAACGCACCATTGATGCGATTGCAGAATTTGGCTGGACATTATTACCACATCCCCCTTACAGTCCCAATCTTGCACCTTCTGACTTCCATCTGTTTGGACCACTGAAAGAAGATCTTTGCGGACATCACTTTGAGGACACTGAGACCCTTAAACGCGCCGTACGCCAGTGGTTTAGGAAAAAGGACACAAATTTTTACCGTTCGGGGATACATGCCCTTGTGAGAAGATGGACAAAAACTGTAACAAATAACGGAGACTACATTGAGAAATAAATTTTTGAAGTTCAGACTTGGGGCTACATTTCAATGTGAATTTTATCTGTTTTCTTGCCTATTGAATGAAATGTCACCAACAACACATCACGTTAGCATGTAAAAACACAATATACGTATGCAAGTTTACTGATAATACTTTCAAGTCCGCTATGACAAAGATGTGCTGGGGAGGAAGCACTAGATACCGTGCGTTAGATGAATTACTTTTTGCTTACAGGACAACACCAAGCGCAGTTTGAGGCAAATCACCTGCAGAATTACTGCACGGTCATCAACACAGGACACAATTATCACTGATAATGCCCCAGACAACACCAAAAAGTAGGCCCAGTTGAAGTAAGGTATCTAAGTTCCACAGTGGAGATTCTGTGTTCGTCAAGAATTTTTCACCAAAGGGTTATCCCTGGTTGCACGGACATGTCCTACACACATTGGGAAGCATGATGCTCCTTGTTCACGTGGACAGTCACCAGACTGTGAGGCGACACCAGAATCAGATGAGACCAGGTAGTATTCTCAAGCACTGCAGAGCCACTGATAATACTTATAATGACTTTCTGCTAAACAGAGCCATCTTAAAACAAGTCAACAAAGCAGCACCAAATTTGAGACTTACTGTTTCGGAGTAGATTATAGAAGACAGGTCAGTGGTTGTTCCAGTTCCCCCAAGGCGATCAGAAAGAAGACATCATCTACCCATCAGATTTGATCCCTGCTCATAACTTGCTGGGGAGGAACTGTAGTGTTTTCAAGCTGAACGATTCCGTTCAAATAGTCCCTTCACTACGCCCGGATGTTGACAGTAGTGCGTGCACAGTGTACAGCATTGGTCAACCGTCTTCGCTTCTTCTTATGACTAGGCTCTCAGCCAGTCAAGCTGCATTTCTTATTTTAGGAACCATTTGATTTTAAATTAAATTAATTTGTTACTTATATTCCATCTAGTTCTAGTTCTTATGGTAGCATAACAGTTTATAAAGATATTGAAAATAAATTGTCACAGTTTGCAGATGATGCTGCCATATTATGGGGGGTGGGTGGGGGTGGGGGGGGGGGAGACTGAGAAAAATCTATCCTAATTATATTTGTCTACAAGATCAAATAAATAAACAGTCGCGTCACTAGGGGTGTGCAGGGGGTGCGGACCGTACCGTTTGACACCATTAGAGGGAGTGACACCAAAATGACTTAATATTTTTGTGCAGTGTTTCAGCAGAAATTTATTATTTTTTATAAAAATATCCCTGTAGTTAGTTATAACCACAAAACATTTATCGTAAGCCCAGCTTACATGTACTGTATCAATATACCTGCATTTTTACTTTGAATTCTATTGTTTTCTTACCAAATTTTCACTTTAACCACATGAAACTGTGTAAATGCATTTAGGCTGTGCGTATGATATTGTAATTTAAAGTGTGTAATTTTAATTTTGCTAGTTTTTTATGTCACTACTATTGCCATTACATTCAGTGATATATGGGAATTACGATTTACGAGTAACAGTAGTACAAAAAACATTACTAAGGATTCTGTATGGTCTCGTATGGGAGGAGGTCCATGGGGGTGACACCATGAGTTACCGCACTGGGTGACACAACCCTAGTGACGCCACTGTAAATAAACAAAATATATAAATGAATTGCAAAATTGGAATTCTATTAAATGTAAATAAGACAGTAGAAATGACTTTCTGTAAAGGTAGGATTGTTCAAAATAAGATAAGAATCATAAACATACTGGGGTAAAAAATTAGCACAGTCTAAAGCACTGGATACCTAGGCATAACATTGCTCATGGCATCATCCTTCCTATTAAGTTATTGTAAATAACATAAACGAACATTTCTAAATTGTAGTATTCATTCATTCATTCATAACCCTCCACTCCCACAGGAGCATAGGCCTTCAACAAACACATGCCAAGTCCTCCTGTCACGTGCCATCATCTCAAGTTCTTTCCATGTTCTCCTCATCATTTTCGCCTCTGTTTCCAACTCTCTTCTCCATGTACTTCTTGGTCTTCCTCTGCCTCTCTTGCCCTGGGGGTTCCAGAACAAGGACTGCCTTGTAATGCTATCAACAGGTTTTCTCAGTGTGTGTCCTATCCATCGCCATCGTCTTCTTCTCATTTCTTGTTCCACTGGCACTTGTCTAGTTCTTGTCATCAGTTCCACGTTGGTAACCTTGTCATACCATTTTAATCCCTCTATTCTACGCAAGCACCCATTTATGAAAGTCTGTAGCTTTTTGGTTG
This sequence comes from Oreohelix idahoensis, assembly GCA_024509875.1. Taxonomy (NCBI): domain Eukaryota; kingdom Metazoa; phylum Mollusca; class Gastropoda; order Stylommatophora; family Oreohelicidae; genus Oreohelix; species Oreohelix idahoensis. Next base: position 754,971 of record JAMPIV010019879.1, on the reverse strand, counting down.
TTGTCTTTGTTGTTCTCCATGTCTCTGAGCCATACAATAGGACTGACTTCACATTTGAGTTGAAGATTCTTATTTTCGTGTTGGATCCTATTTCTCTTGATCTCCATATATTGTAGTATGCCAGCGTATTTTTGTTTTGTCCTAAAATGGTAAATTCTTCATACCTGTTACAGTGTAAAAGAGTAGGGTGTATATGAAAGCTTGGGGTGTTTGGGTTAATATTTAATTTACTCTTTATTTGACATTAATAGTAAGTATTACTAGAACCTCACTAGAACTTTAAATTATAACCACCCACAATAACCTTTTAATTGGGCAAATCAAAATATAGTAGCTAAATTGTGACTATCTCCAGGATCACGAATTTGTATGGAAGGATGGCAGTGGGAGGAGAGACATAGAGAAATGCAACATGAGAAACACTTGGTGCAGAATTCTCCTCTCACGTTCAGGCTGATTAGTGAGGGACCATACCGAGGTGAAGGGTTCAAGATTCACTTTAACCAGATCAGACCCAACTGTAAGTTCCATGATCTGTCACGGTATTCTTGTATGTTCCATTTACAGTGGAACATTTAGTAATGAAGTAAAGCAATTTATGATGCATTTGTAGGTAAAATTACACATAACCCTATATGGGCTCTCTTCTGTGACTTCACAACCAAATGGATTTGATATAAAAAATGTATAAAGAGCAGAGCCAAAAAAAATTGGCTCATGAGAGTGGGGCATGTGGCCCAGCTACCATATACTAGAGAAACTTTAAGTTACAAACACTTCCATACACACTGAGAAAACCTCCTGACATCATTTACTGGCATTCTTTGTTCTGGAATCCCCAGCATGTTTGATCAGAATGCAGGTGAAACAGCATACAAATCCTGAAATGTTGATTGTAAGAAAGTGGGCCATAAAAGAGGGCAAAGAAAAAAGATGCATTGAGACAGCGGTTATTAATGTTATAATTATAAAAAAAAAAAAAACACACTAATAAAACACTTACATACCATTAAAGAATGTTCATCACCAGTGAACGATAAAGGAAGCATTGGATAGCGATGAGAAAAGAGATGAAAGAAAGAAAATAGAAGCAAAGTCCACCAGGTTAAAGAAAATATTAAGCAAACAGTACAGTCAGCTGGACAATGAAGTAAAACGTTGAACCCAAGCCAACAGAAGAAAATTCCTAGATGATCTTTCAAGACAGGCAGAAGTGACTCACTAAGAAATGAACAAAGCACAGTATATAAAATAACTAAAACCATCAGTGGAAAACAGGGTGCAAACAATATTACATTAGTAAGAGATAAGCAAGGGAATCTCATCACCACAGCACAGGGGCAGGAAAAAAGATGGGCAGAGCACTTCAGAGAAACACTGAATAAAGAACCACCAGAGATGCAGCTGAATGTTCCTGAGGCTGAAAATGATCTTGACGTAAATTCTTTTCTTCTTTTCTTCTTCTTTAATCCTTAGCCGCCGACCGTCAAAGCAGTCAGTGGTCATCACGCCTAGTGGCGTCTTGTAGGGCAACAACAAATTGATTCCACTTTGCTCGGTCGGCGGCCATCCTTCGTACAGTGCCCCAACTCTGGTTCATTCTTTGCATCTCAGCCTTTTATAATAATAATAGTAATAATAGCCCCTTCAGTCATAACTGACTATGGGAATGCGCCCCTGAGGTGACAGCCCTCAGCTGCTTATTTTCCTGGTGCTCCTTTCGACGTTTTCTCCTCACCTCTGCTTCTTGTGTGAGCCTCTCTTCGCCCAATCTGAGGTGGCGCCGTAAATAGCATCGCCACTTAGTGCGATCGGCAGCTTTATCCTCCCATGTTGCTGGATCCATGTCCAGTGCCCTCATATCTCTTTTGCACACATCTTTGAACCTCAGCTGTGGTCGCCCAACTGTTCTCTTGCCATCTGCTAATTGTCCGTAGAAGATATCTTTTGGGATGCGACCATCATCCATGCGGCGAACATGGCCAAGCCAGCGAAGTCTGCGCTGTCTAAGAAGCGTATACATACTTTGAAGGCCAGCACGTGACAACACCTCGACATTTGTCACTTTATCTTTCCACGAGATGCCGAGGATGCGGCGTAGACACCGCAAATGGAAGGTATTGAGCCTTCTTTCTTGCTTAGCATAGGTCGTCCAGGTCTCGCTGCCATATAGGAGTGTGCTGGTGACGCAGGCATTATATACCGCAGCTTTGGTCTTCATTGTGAGTTTAGAGTTTCCCCAAACACGCGATGTGAGGCGGGCAAAGGTAGCTGCAGCTTTGCCAATGCGGCTGTCGATTTCTGTATCCAGTGAGAGTTTGTCATTGATGGTAGACCCTAGGTATGTGAAGTGGTGCACCACTGCCAATTCATAGTTATCGATAGTGATAACTGGTGCAGCACCCACATCCTGACTCAGCACATTCGTTTTCTTTAGACTTATTGTGAGGCCAAAGTCCTTGCATGCTTTAGTGAAGCGATTCATCAAGCTCTGAAGCTCCTGTTGGCTTTGAGTGACGACTGCAGCATCATCAGCGAACAACAAGTCTCTTATAGTGACCCTTCTGATTTTTGTTTTTGCCTTCAGCCTTGAAAAATTAAACAGACGGCCATCTGACCTAGTGTGAAGGCATATTCCTTCAGTTGCATCTCTGAATGCATGTTTCAAGAGTAAGGCAAAGAAGATTCCGAAGAGGGTCGGAGCCAGAACACAGCCTTGTTTAACGCCACTTCGTATATCAAAGGGCTGTGACGTGCTTCCAGCATATTGGACTGTTCCCTTCATGCCGTCATGGAATGACTTTATCATTTCCAGCATTTTAGAAGGGCAGCCTATTTTCAGGAGGATTTTAAAGAGTCCATCCCTACTAACCAGGTCCAATGCTTTTGTGAGGTCTATAAAGGCGATATATAATGGTCTTTTCTGCTCTCTTGATTTTTCCTGAAGCTGGCGGAGAGAGAAGATCATGTCTGTTGTTGATCTGCCAGCTCGGAATCCACACTGTGACTCTGGATATATGCGCTCAGCTAACTTGTGTAGTCGCATTAAGATGACTTTGGCAAAAACCTTACCAACAATACTAAGAAGAGAGATGCCTCTGTAGTTATTGCAATCACTTCTGTCTCCTTTATTTTTATACAGTGTTACAATCTTGGCATCTCGCATGTCTTGAGGAATAGTTGTCTCTTCCCAGCACTGGCACAGCATCCTATGCAGGGGATGTAATAGCGTGCTCTTACAGCAATTGATTAAATCAGGAGGAATCCCATCACTGCCTGGTGCTTTGCCAGAGGCCAAGCTATCAATGGCCTTGCTGAGTTCCTCTAATGTTGGTTCGGCATCCAGCTCCTCCATAGTTGGCAGACTGTTGACACCATCAAGGGCTGCAGGCGTAACGGTATTGTCTCTAGCGTAAAGCTCAGAGTAGTGCTCGACCCACCTCTCCATCTGCTTACCCTTATCGGTTAGCTTCTCTCCGCTGATGGTTTTTAGCGGTGCCGTCTTACTTTTATGGGGGCCAAGTGCTTTCTTTATACCGTCATACATTTGTCTAATGTTGCCTGTTTGCGCTGCGATCTGGATGCTCTCACTGAGCTGGAGCCAGTAGTCATTTGCACAGCGTCGAGCAGTTTGTTGAACTTTGCTTCTCGTAGCCCTCAGGATCTGTAGGGTTCTGGCACTCGGTGAACGTTTGTATTCATTCATAGCACTGCGCTTAGCTTCAATGACAGGTGCCATCACATCTGATGAAGCATCAAACCAGTCATTTGACTTTGCTGTTTTCTTACCAAAGGTGGCAAGTGCAGTACTTTGAATGGTGTTTCCGTAGATGCTCCCAGTTCTCTGTAATAGTATCACCATGCTGAGGGCTACTGAGCACTTTCTCGAAGGTCGCAGTGAATTGAGCGATCATGAAAGGGTCTGACATCTTGCTGGTATCAATGCGTGGTTTCCCTTCATGTCTGACACGATAGAGTTTTCTTGGTTGTGCTCTGATTTTGCAGCAAACCAAGGAGTGATCTGTATCACAGTCTGCACTATGGTACGAGCGCGTGGAGAGCACAGACCTGAGGAGTGGCCTTCTGACGAGAATCAGGTCAAGTTGGTGCCAGTGCTTGGATCGTGGGTGTCTCCATGACACCTTATGCTGGGGTTTTGTCTGAAAGTAGGTGTTGGTCACGCAGAGGTCATGGTGGACGCACAACTCTAAGAGCCGTTGTCCATTTTCATTCATCTTGCCAATACCAAACCTGCCCAGACATGAAGGCCATGAAACATTATCGGAACCCACTCTAGCGTTAAAGTCACCAAGGAGAACAAGCTGTTCTTGCCTAGGTATGCTTTTGATAATTGCTGTTAGATTCTCGTAGAACTCATCTTTAGCTTCTGAGGCAGAGTACAGAGTAGGAGCATACACACTGACAAGGGTGATGGGACCTGTGCTAGTTTGCAGGCGGAGCGTTAACAGGCGTTCTGATCCATTCTCACCTGGTTCAACCATTTTAGTTAGCGATTTTGTGACCGCAAAACCTACTCCGTGTTCTCTAGCTTTATTAAGATCTTTCCCTTGCCAATAAAATGTGTAGTCCTTCTCGCTCACCGTTCCAGAGCCCGCCAGGCGCGTTTCCTGAAGTGCAGCTATATCCACCTGAAGTCGTTTAAGCTCATCATTAATTATGGCTGTCTTCCTTACATCGTTTACATCCTGTAGGTTTTCGGATAGTCCAGTCAACATAGTCCAGATGTTCCAGCATCCCAATCTGAGAGTTTGCTTATTTCTATTTTTTCGATAATTGCTTGGTGCAAAATTTTCTGTCCACAGTTCGGGTTTGACCCTAATCCCCATGCACCCAATGGGGAAAGCAGACAGTGGCGGGACAACACCTTATTGACTGGGGGCTGCCCAGCTTGAAGCGGGCGTAGCTGTCCAGTGAGATCCTAGAACCTCTCCCACTGTCGGAAGTAGCCCCTGGCGCCATGCCCTACGCCAGTTGGGCAAAATGCTTATAACCGGTAACTGCTACTTCCCGTGTTTTGCCGACACCTATAGGGTGAAGCTGGAGTGTCCTCTCCAGGGCGCGAGCTTGGGCACAGTTATATGGAGATCAAGCTGTTGCCCATGCAGCATGTTCCCCCTCTCCACACAGCCGGTAGATCCAAAGGAACGGCAGTAGCCGATACAGTTTGGTACCAGCCATGTCGCAGGAGTTGCCAGAATAATGTCGAATCGACATTAGACTGCCTTAGGGACTCCGACTCCGGATTTATCCTCAGGGTTTACTCCCGAAGCCAATCCCATAAATGGATATTCCCGCAAGGCAGCGGTGGTTTGAATTCAGAGTTCCTTCTCTTAGATAAGCTACCAACCAAGGATCACGAGCCCTATCTGCCCAAAGCTGCTGGTTTTAAGGCGCCAGTCGCTCACCTTTGCCCCTTCTCCCGTCAGTGGAAACAGTTCCGCCGGGCTCAAATTGAGCCACACGTGAAGGCCGGGAGCTGGACTTGGTTGTCAGAGGCTGTTTGAGGCGCGTGCCATAGAAGTATTTTATCTGCAGTGAGAGCTTATCCTCACTACAACTACAACTCCCGGCAATAACAACCTTTGGAACCTTTTATTGACGTAAATACAGACATTAAATGAAGGTAAGAAATCATCACAGCTTTCAAAGGGTTAAACAGTGGAAAAGGTTCTAGTCACGACAATTTAAATGCCGAGTTATTTAAGTCAGATCCTGAAATAACAGCAGAACCATTAGAACCACTATTTGCACAAGTCCAGCAGAGGCAATACCAAAGGAGTGGATAAAGGAATAGTTGTTAAATTGCCCAAGAAGTTCGACCTTGCAGACTGCAACAACTGGAGAGGAACTACTCTTCTCTCAGTTCCTAGTAAAATACTAGGCAGGTTAATTATCCAGAGAATTCAAAAGCAGTAGACCATAAACTGAGGAGAGAACAAGCAGAATTCAGAAAGAACAGAAGATGTGCAGATCATATGTGCAGATCATATATTCACCCTCAAGAACATTATAGAGCAGTGCTCAGAATGGCAGAGACAGCTATACATTAACTTTGAAAAGGCTTTTGACTGCATACACAGCCTAAATGCTAACTTTACATGTAGTGTTGGGCAGAGCAATCTTAACTTTTGAGGTGAAGACAAGAGTACGACAGGGATGCCCCTTATTTACCACTTTATTTTTGACATAGACTGGATGATGAGCCAGACAACAGAGGGCAGTCCTAGAGGAACAAGATGGACAACGTTTTCGACACTGGAAGATCGGAAATATGCAGATGATATTGCACTGCTCGCACATTCACATCAACACATCCAGGAAAAAACGGATGTACTGAATAAGTATAGCCAGCAGGTGGGTCTGAACATCAATCTAAAGAAGACAGAGGTCATGACACTCAATGTGGGCAATCCTGAACCCATGACAATAAGGAACCAGAAGCTAGAACAGACACATTTACATACCTAGGATGCTTAGCCTTTAGCACGCGGCATTCTTTTGGCGAAAATAGTCACCTGCCGCTGCATTCTTTTTCACAGCGTCCCGTTTTTATATTGGGTGACTTGTAATGTCTATAGTTTTTGTGTTTCTTGGTCAATTGCTATCATTTTTGGAATTTATATAAATAAATGAATGGTGAATCTGATGATATAAAATTTGTTTGTGTACATGTTAGATGTGATAGGAAGAGAGGAAAGGAAAGGTGAAAAAAACGAAAAAAAAATTAAAATAATAAAAAATAATTTTTTTTAAGTTTAAAATTAAAAAAAAATTTAAAAAAAATAACCAACACACGAAGAGTCCATATCCCTTGCATCTCAGTGAAAGTCATTTGACCAATACAAATCAAATGACGATCTTTTCGTTACACCCATCATCAGTAGCAAAGCAACAAACGCCCTCGTCAGCAGTGACATTCGGCCATAATTCTAAATCTTTCCGATATTCCTAGTCCTAACCCCTAAAATTATACATACTAGCAATGCCATTCTACTTTCGTTTCCATCTCAGCCATCAAACATATTCTGAGAACCGATATCAGCGCTTATAAAGACAAAAATCTCATCCCCACCGCATGGCGTCAGAATCCAATAAAATTAGAGCGAAAATGGCCGCGTGTTCGATGCCGATTCATTTCGATTTAAAAAAATTTACAAAAAATAAACGCGGATACACCCATCACTTTTTTAAGATCGGAAACGGAAGCTAACTCTCTTGCAAATAACATTACAACTTAACATCCGGGGCTGAAATCACGTGTACACAAGTCCTAATGCTAGAAACGATGAAATCTGTAAGGCGACACTTGTCGCCTCTAGCGTTCAGAACATAGGTTTCTGCGGGCGACATGTGTCACCCGCAGCGTGCTAAAGGTTAGTAACACCAGATGGCGGAACAAGCAAAGGCATCAACAACAGAATGAATAAAGCGAGAAATGCCTTTGCTAGTCCAAACAACATCTGGAAGTCCTCTCAGTATAGCACAAACACATATGCTGAGTACTTTCTGTGTTTCTCTATGGTGCGGAACGCTGGAGAGTAACAGAAGGATATGTAAAAATTGTCCTCTTTCTACACAGTCTGCCTAATGAAAATTCTCTGAATCTTTTGGCAGAATACCAGCAGACACTAAAGTTGGTTTTATTTTGTTGGGGGGGGGGGGAGGGGTGGGGGGGGGGGGGGGGGGGGGGGGTGTGGGGGCGGGAAGGGGGGGGGGATTGATATTACATATGGTGAGTCATGAAAATAAAAACAAAATTTTAAAAAATGTCATTTCTACACCACTTTTTTCAACAAAACAACTTTTGCTGGACATTTCATGCTCTACTGTTGAAAGCTTATTTTATTTCCTACAGTTTTCAAACATATTTTATTCATTGATAGCAAGCTAAATGGAACCTCCAACAGCACTAATTTTAAACTTTGTTCCTATGCATGGAGGCATATCTGGAGTCATCCTTGTATGATCACCAGCTAGACACAATGCTAAATAATTCAAATGTCGAAGTGAGGCTAATTACATCCTCATTGACTCTTGAATTCATCCATCCATTTCCAGGGAACTAGCATAGCACACTAAACTTGGAGCAGTCACATAAGCCCCAGATGTAACTCGCTTTTTATATGGATGGCTGCATGCAGCAGGATCTCACTATGGGCCCAAGATGGGCAGGGGAGCTTAGAAGTGTCTCTGTGCAGGATGTGACAATTCTTTGGGAGAGCCCAGAACCAGAGCACAGTATTTTAGCTCTGCATATTTTGAGAGCTCCCTTGAATGGCGAGGAATGCATTGTATGCCACACACTTCTTCCTCCTAGCTTGGGACCAGATGTGATGTTCCTTTAAATGCTAGCCAAGCTGGAAGAAAATGGAGCTCATGACTTCAACTCAAAACATTTCTGAATGGCATAAAAGCCACAGGAAAAGCCTAGATCTACACTGTAGATAATACCAAGGAGTCTTCAATGTGGTGCTGGCAGCAAATGACTGAGAAGCTCAGCAGACCTAGTTAAACAACAATAACATAACTTTGTTCCTTTGTTGCCAGGATTCTCACTCTTTTCCTCAAGAGTAGTTGGTTTGGACAGCATTTAATTTGTTAATAGTACAAAGTTATCACAGTCCACAGCACGTAGAATATCTCTGCATGCATAGACTGATCATTTGAATCAAGTTTTGATGTGAACTTTAAAGAATTATTTACTTGTTTTTAATATTTTTATGGCTGACTTTCCAACATCGTGCAATTCTGCTAATGAAGACCAGCTTTCTCCTTTTGAAAGTATGTTTAAAATCTCAAACTTCGCTTCAATTTCTGAAAATTTCTATGTCTGTTTAGAAAAAGAATACCCCATACTTACAACAGAGTAAAAATAAAACTATGTAAACTCTAGACAATCAAAATCGTGCAAAACAAACTGATAAACTGACTGATAAACAGACTGATGATAAACTGACTGGATGAATGTGAGAGTTACAAATAGACACTCTTTGCCACCTGCAGCTGTTACTTTCAGGGACACATTTTGGTTCAGCTCGGTCACACTCTTCACTGTCTGGTGCCAGCATTAAAAAAAAAAAAAACGTGTTAGCTTTTTTGGATTATTGATGTTTTGGATTATTGAGGTTCTACTATGTATGTTTTAACAGGGCCATGTTTTATCCAAGAGTACAAGTGTCAGCAGATTCAGCGCTGTGTGCATGATGACCTCACTTGTGATGGCTGGGATGATTGTGGAGATTATTCTGATGAGAGACAGGAGGCTGGGTGTGAGTTACTGACGGCATCTGAGATTTGTGGTCTTATTATGGGAATACTGCTCTTGATTGGTACCATTGTGGAGATTGTCATGTTTATTATCCAGTACAGGAGATTTTCTCAGGAATATGGACTGGTATGTTTGCATTTAAGAAAGGTTAAGAATGTTCTAAAACATTGTAGATTTTTCTCTAGATAGTCTTATTCTGCAGTCTGAGTCAGGCCTCAATATTCAGCACCATTTTGCATAAATTCTGGTAGCTTTTCTCTATTTTTCATTCTTCTTTATTCGTTGTTTTTTCGATCTATCTTCTTATGTTTTGGTTTTGGTTCGTTTCATATCCTTTTGTATCTCTTTAAAATTTGTCGCCATCTTATACGTCACTTCCTTCGAGATTTCTTGGAGAGATTACTACGGTCTTGTGTATTCCAAGCATATTCGGTTCTAGCTAAGTGACTTGTTCCGAAGTTCTGTTCATTCTCTTTTTTTTTCGTTTCGTTTATTATTTACTTTCTTGCTTCAGTATTTCTGTTAGGTTTTTCGATTTTCTTGTATTATCATTGTACTTTTTCCATCTGGTTGTATCGCTCATTTTGTATTGTTTCTTATCATCGTATGTTTTTGTAGTACCTAGGCCTATATGTAATTCTTGTCTTTGTCACCTGTTTGTGGCTGATGAAGGGTAAAACCCGAAACGTCCCTATTTCATGTGAACTGTTATTTGTAAAACTGATTCAATACCGTTTTATTAGTTTATATACTTATATGTATCAATGTTAATCTTACACTCAGGGCCAGATTAAGGCTAACTGATGCCCTAAGCACAGCCCCCCCCCCCCCCTCAGCGCTTCCATTGACAAGACATTAAGACTCAATAAATGCTGAATGTTCTTCCTGGCCAGACTCCACTGAAATTCATGCAGAAAAACATTGGTAAGACAGGCAAACATACTGAACTCTAGGTCTATGTCTGACACTTTCAATCACTCACCATACCAAAGAAAACTCTTTTTTCAACAATTCGGATTAAAGTCGAACACGGCAGATATTGAAAATTACAAAAAATGTGACTAAAGACGACTGTGGCAGTGAAAGAGATAAGAGTTAAGAGCATGATAGCTAGGGCGAAAATTCTGTGGTACCCCCCCCCCCCTTCCCTTGGTGCCCTAAGCACATGCTTATTTTGCATAATGGTTAATCCAGCCCTGCTTACACTGTAAAAAAGAAGTGAGTGTGTCCGCATTCATGGACCTCCTGCAGTCTGTGTGGATTTTTTAACTGAAAAATAAAGCAGCGAAGTTTACGCAAACAAACTATTTCTAGTTATGTAGGGCCGACACAGAATATTATGACATTAATTTATCGGAAATATATTGAAGTGCAAGATATAACTGAAAAGATTAAGATAGCGATTAAATTACAACAAAGCAAAACAACAGCAATATTTAACCAAGTTATAAGTACTTAGCTTTTTTTAAACAAAATGGCGTCGAAGTGTCTTGGCAAGCGTGGTTGATAACAGGTAACTTTAAAAATACGTCATGTCACGCTGAAAACCAAAAGTGTTTGAGGCCGAATTCAAAGTTTTTGTTGAATTGTTGGGTAAATTTGTATGAATTTAAAAAATATTTTTTTTTAAGTCACATACTAGAGTACCACCTGCTAAATATCATGCTAAGAAATTTGTGACATGTCCTTCTCGAAATAGAAAAAAGCTATTATCACAATCAACATCATGGTAAGAAATTTGTGACATGTCCTTCTCGAAATAAAAAAAAAAAAAGCTAAAATGGCTCACAAGTTAGAAACTCATTTTGGTGTGGTCAGCAAAATAAAAAATGTTGACTTCTCTGCCAGTGTTTTTGATATTGGATCTTTCTTTTAGTTTGAAAGTATCTTCTAAAAAAGATTACTGACAGCAAATATTGTTATCCTTTAGCTCCCCAAGGAGCATAACTCTTCAACAAATTCATGCCAAGTCCTGTCCCTTGCCATCAGCTCAAGGTTTTTTCTTGTCTTCTTCATCCCTTACATTTGTGTCTCCAGTTCTCTTGTCTATTTATGTTAGGTGTCCATCTGCCTTTCTTATCCTGGGCATTCCACAACAAGAACTGCAATGTAGTGCTAGTCTTATCTATTGCCAGTGTCTTCTCATCTCTTGTTCCACTGGCACTTTGTCTGGTTACCATCCTCAGGTTCCATATTGGTGATCTTGTCATTCTGTTCTATGCAAGCACCCATTTATCTTCTTGTTTGATCCTTAGCCAAAGACTGTCAAAGCAGTCAGTGACCATCACGCCTGGTGGCGTCTTGTAGGGCAGCAACACACTGCGTCCACTTTGTTCGGTCGGCGACCATCCTTCGTACAGTGCCCCAACTCTGGTTCATTCCTCACATCTCGGCCTCCACAGTTCTCCGCCAAGTTATTTTTGGTTGGCCTCTCTTTCGCTTTCCTTCGGGGGTCCATAGCACAGCTGTTCTTGTAATAGCATCGGGGTCCCTTCTGAGGAAGTGACCAATCCAACTCCAGCATCTGCCAGCTTTGATGGTGTGCATATCCTCTTGGTTACTCCGAATAAGTAGTTCTTGGTTGGTCATGGTATTCGGCCAAAAGATTCAGACAATTTTCCTTAGGCAGATTGTGTGGAAGGAGGACAGTTTCGACATTTCCTTCTCTGTTACTCTCCAGCATTCTGCACCATAGAGAAGCACAGAAAGTACGCAGCTCTCATGTTATCTTAATTTGGTGTTTGTAGTGTACTGAGAAGACTTCCAGATGTTGTTGAGACTAGCAAAGGCTGTTCTCGCTTTATTCATTCTGTTGTTGATGTCCTTACTTGTTCCGCCAACTGATGTTATAATACATCATAGGTATGTAAATGTCCAAGAAGGGCGACCTTGCAGACTGCAACAGCTGGAGAGGAATTACTCTCCTCTCAGTTCCCAGCAAAATACTAGGCAGGATAATCATCCAGAGAATTTCAAAAGCAGTTGACCATAAACTGAGGAAAGAACAAGTGGGTTTTAGAAAGAACAGAAGATGTGCAAGTCATATATTCACCCTCAGGAACAATATAGAGCAGTGCTCAGAATGGCAGAGACAGCTATACATTAACTTTGTTGATTTTGAAAAGGCTTTCGACAGCATACACAGGGACAGCCTATGGAAAATACTGAGGGCTTATGGAATTCCCAGCTGCATTGTTTCCATCATAAAAAGCCTCTATTCTAACTTTACATGCAGTGTTGGATTGAGTAATGTAACTTTCGAAGTGAAAACAGGACTACGACAGGGATGCCCCTTATCAACAACATTATTTTTGACAGCCATAGAATGGGTGATGCACCAGACAACAGAGGGCAGTCCAAGAGGAATTAGATGGACAACGTTTTCTACACTGGAAGACCTGGAATATGCAGATGACATTGCACTACTCGCTCATTCACATCAACACATCCAAGAAAAAACTGATAGACTGAATAAGTATGGCCAGCATGTTGGCCTGAACATCAATCTGAAGAAGACAGAGGTCATGACACTAAATGTAGGCAATCCTGAGCCAATAACAGTAAGGAACCAGCAGTTAGAACAGACAGACACATTTACTTACCTAGGATGCATAGTAACACCTGACGGCAGAACAAGCAAAGACATTAACAACAGAATGAATAAAGCGAGAACAGCCTTTGCTAGTCTCAACAACATTTGGAAGTCTTCCCAGTACAGCACAAACACCAAATTAAGACTGTATGAGAGCTGTGTACTTTCTGTGTTTTTCTATGGTGCGGAATGCTGGAGAGTAACAGAGAAGGAAATGTCGAAACTGTCCTCCTTCCACACAATCTGCCTAAGGAAAATTCTCCGAATCTTTTGGCCAACACCATCAGTAACCAAGAACTACTTATTCGGAGTAACCAGGAGGACATGCACACCATCATAGCTGGCAGACGCTGGAGTTGGGTTGGCCACGTCCTCAGAAGGGACCCTGATACCATCACAAGAACAGCTATACTGTGGACCCCCGAGGGAAAGCGGAGAGGCCAACCAAAAACAACTTGGCGGAGAACTGTGGAGGCTGAGATGCAAAGAATGAACCAGAGTTGGGGCACTGTACGAAGGATGCACATTGAGTGTCATGACCTTTAAGCACCCATTTATGAAAGTCTCTTAGTTCTTGGTTGTTGTTCTCCATGTTTCACAGCCATACAATAGGACTGACTTGATATTTAAGTTGAAAATTCTGATCTTATTGTTATACAGCATATACACACATATATACATACGTACGCACACATGCACACACTAACAGACATACACATATACATACACATACATACATACACACATATACATACATACACATACATACATACACACATATACATACTCACAGATACACGTACAGAATCAGAATCTTTATTCTCCAGAAATTACATTGATATGTACTGACATGATATAATAAAATACAACATGGCATATAGGAGAATCATTAGAATTTACATAAAGTAAATTTACATAAATTCATACATCGTTAATGAGGGCTGTTACCACACATACATACACATTCATATACATACACATTTACTCAGCGCAAACAATGTCAGAAATTAATATGATATTAATGTGAGCTGATATAATCTATGACATGATGTCAGTTAGTGTAGCTGTAGTAAATATATGAGACGATGTATTATGTTATGATATAAATGCTACAGATACTGTAGTTGGCAGTAATAGTTTTAGTATTCAAGTATTTTGACATATTTGACCTTTTCTGTTCAGTTGTTGCATTTTGTTTAAATATAGACACTGAAAATAATATATAATTTGTTTGTCAGAAGATAGATAAGGTTCCAGTTATGGTTGACAAATACAATGCAGAACCTGTTCTTGGCCCTGGGCAGCGACACAGCTCACAGGACTCTATTCCAAGCAGAAACTCCAAATCTACTGGGCCTGCAAGGAGAAAACAGTCAGACACTGTTGACAAGCTGGACCTAGAAAAGGCAGACAGGTAAGGTCTGGTAGTTTTTGCTGCTGTCACCCTGATAATGTTTCATAGATGACTGTTGAAGATGCTTATTTATTTATTTCATCTTCCTTTCTTGGGGAAACAACAAATATAAATGAACAAGAGTACTTGAATTTCATGGCTATCAAGTAAGGTTTCATTTTTAACTATCATAATCTGGATATTTACAACTCTTGTTGGTTCCAACCGCTTTTATCAAATATTCAGATTTTCATCTGAAACTGGTGTCATCTGAAACTGGTGTCATCTGAAAATGTCATCTGAAGCTGTTGTCTGAAAATGGCGTCATCTGTAAATGGCATAAGCTGAAACTGATGTCATCTAGCTTTTAGCAGGATACATGAGGAGACATAGAAAAAATAGGGCTACTTCTCTGACAGGCGTATCCTAAGAGGTTAATACCAGGTTGTACATAGCGCTGGTATCTTCATAATGTAAGATAAATTGTTACAGAACTCATAAGTGCAAGAGTATATGAATGTCTCAGTCGTACCATGGGGCTAGCTGCAATGGTTGCTTTATGCTGCATAGGGAACTAACAGAGAAATGATGATGATGGCAGATAAAGCTAAAGAGGGCAAGTCTCACTACAGTCAAACAAACCACATTTTTTTTTTTAAATTTAAAAAATAAAATTTTGCCTTATTTTGGCGAGGCACGTCCTGTTCAACCTAGCCGGTTATATTAGGGCGCATGTCCAAATATAAAAGACCTTTAGGTTTGGAGCACAAACCAAATGATTTGAAATGTGGTTGTAAGGTTGGTCAGACTAATTATATTTATCTCTTGCCTTACTTGATACTGTGTATGTTAGATATTTGACACATATATTGTCATCATAATGTTCCTATTTTCTCCTGATGGTACAAAGAACAACTACTGCAGCTGGTCCTCCTTACAGTAAGCCTGGCATCACATGCTCTTGAAGTGGTGGCTTCTGTAGCAGTTTGTTTGACATGATGAGGTTGCCATCTTTCTGCAATCTACATATATGTTCAAAAACAAAAAAACTAATTCATCCTTGTGTTGTTAGTTTGGTAAATATTACAAGGTGGATTGACCTTCCCCCATATTAAAACAGTTGTAATCCCATCATTTGTCAGTAGACATCCTAGAGTGTGATGTGTAAGATGTTTCTGGTCTCACAAAACAGACGTCACAAAAGCTTTCATATGCTAATAATGTAAAAACCTTGAGTCTGTTGTCAGTTCATATAGTGTCTCGGAACATCAACTCATATAGTTTGAGTAGGACTATCCAGAATCATTAGTCTTTGCTCATTACTATTAAATCCTCACATTGCCAAAGAGTATATAAGGTGTAGGGCAACAACCAGAATGCTCAATTTCTCAAGATCTGATTCTGAGCACTTTAATTTTCTCCTTGTGATTTGAGTTTTTGGCTTACAAAGTTCTTAATTGTCATTCTTGGAACCTGTATTTCTGTATCACATTGAATCATTATGTTGCAGCGGTAGTTTATGTGCTAATTTATTTTACATGATCAGGTTGCTAGCCTGGTCACAACCAACCTCATTTTCACACATCTGTAATTACTGTATATGGTATTAACAATACAACTTTTTGTAATTCTCACTAGTAATTCATGCAGTAGAAATATAACCATAATTAATGATTTCTCAGTTCATGGTTTAATAATTCATATTTGAAGTATGATGCCCACAAATTCAGAGATGTCTATTTTCTATGACAAGTCTACTTCAGATATGTGTACAATTTGAATACAGTCTTACTTGATCTATTTTTCAGTTGTAATTTTTGCTCATGCACACTGTACATTACAAGTAGTAGAAATATATTATAATAATTATTGACTTTCCAATTTATCTTTCTATAATTTATATTTGAAACATGCCGCACAGAAAATTCAGCAGTGTCAAATACTTGTGAAATTTTCTATTTTAGACACATGTACAATTAATACACGTGTTGATAGTAATGGGTGTTATGAATGCAAAAGTAGGAAAAGGAAAATACAAGAAAATAGTACGACAGTATGGATTAGGGACAAGAAATGATAGAGGAGACAGACTTATCCAGTTCTGTGAAGAAAACCAGCTGGTCATATGTAACACCTTTTTTGAACACCACCCAAGGAAATTATACACATGAAAAAGCCCAGGAGATGTAACAAGAAATCAAATTGACTATATCATGATAAAACATAGATTTAAGAACAGTGTCACAAGTGCAAAGACACATCCTGGCGCCGACATAAATTCAGATCACAATCCGGTCATCATCAAAGTAAATATAAAGCTGAAAAGAACAGGAAACAGAAGACAAGAGGAACCCCGGATAGAAATATCAGCACTGAAACAACCAGATATAAAACAAAAATATCTAATCGACGTCAAAAATAAATATGAACAGTTACTGACAGAAAGCATGGAGCAGTATAGAAGAGAAAACCCAGAAGAAAAAGTAACCACAAAATGGGAATGCTTAAAAACAAGCATACAATCAGCAAATGCAAATTTACCTAAAAAGGAGCCTAAGAAAAATCAAATTTGGATGACAGATGACATCTTGAGTAAAATAGCAGAAAGAAAGAAAGCAAAAAACACTCCAGAATATAAAACAATAGACAATGACATACGTACTATGTGTAGACAAGCAAAAGAACGGTGGATAGAAACAAAATGCAAGGAAATAGAAGACTTGGAGGCAAAGCACATGACAAGAGATATGCATGAGGAAATAAAGAAATTATCAAATAGGTCGCGGTTTGCACAAGGAGGAAGCTGTATCAAGAACAAAAATGGTGTAATATTACTTGATGAGAAAGACATATCAAACAGATGGGCAGAATACGTAAAAGAACTATTCGAGGACAACAGAGGTAAAAAACCATCACCAGATTCTAATGAAGGCCCAAACATTCTCAGATCAGAAGTAGAGAATGCCATACATATGATACAAAAAGGAAAATCAGCAGGCACGGATAACATAAAAATTGAAATGATAGAAGCCCTGGAGAGCTTTGGGATAGATACAATCACAGATCTATGCAACGATATATACAATACAGGATATATACCACACGACATGAAGACATCAGTTTTTATAACATTGCCCAAAAAACCTAATGCAACAGAATGTTCAGACTTCAGAACAATCAGCCTGATGAGTCATGCAATTAAGATACTGCTCAAAATCATACATGAAAGAATAAAAAGTAAGGTAGACAGCGAAATCCAAGAAGAACAGTTTGGTTTTAGACGGAACAGTGGAACAAGAGAGGCAATATTTTGCCTAAGAATATTAGCAGAAAAATATACAGAGGTCCAAAAAAGTATGTACATGTGCTTCATTGACTATAAGAAGGCTTTTGACAGAGTCCATTATGAGAAAATAATTGAATGCCTCGAAGACATAGGTATTGATTTTTTTTTTTTTAAATTAATGAAGATAAAACAGAAATCCCGTTCAACCTCTGATGGGTTATAATTAGGATATATATTGCCCTCAATTCCAAATAATATGTACAACTGCCGACATGGGAAAGCGGCATCACATTTGAAAATAGGGATACTCACAATTGTGCTTAGGCCTATACGTTAAATAATAAAATAAAAAACAAACAAACAAAATCAAGAAGAAACTATGAACAAGAATAATATTAAAGTGGAGGGGTGTAAAGGCCTGGTGGTTCTAGTTATATAACGGACTTTACCAGATATTTAATTGACTTTCATCCATTTAAAGTCACATGCATTGTAAGAACAGCATCAGACCTTCACATTCCCAGCCACTATATATTAACAGGAAGAACGTTGGGCCTAAATAATGTGCAAGAGCTAAGAGGAGTGGCGTCACAACGAACAACCTGGAGAGCACTGGTTTCTGCCTTATGCGCCGTGTTTGGTGCTTAAAGAATTTATTATTATTATTATTATATATTAACATGTGTTCGTGTTAGATATTGTTTGACTATATTATGCAGTTCCCTAGGTCTGTCTATTCTCAACACCTCCTCTATATTTATAGGTAAGTTGGATGCCTGCAAATAATGTTCTATATTATTGTCTTGAAGACATCCTGCACAGTAAGGTTCTTCTATTCTGAAATAGCCTTTTCCCAGCTGTAGTCTGAGAAGTTTCTTATTACTGGGAATTTTCAATTCCCTAGATATCTGACATTTTTTTGTTGGAGCCCTGAACATCTTATATGCATGTCTTCCTTTCAGATTTTTATCCCACTCTGCTTTCCATTCATCAGTTATTAAATCTTTAATTAAGCTCTTAATTTCTGATTTACTCATCCCTACATTTATTAGATTTTTATCAGATCTACCTTTCTTGGCTTCTTTATCTGCCTTTTCATTTCCTTCTATGCCAACATGTGAAGGTATCCAAGCAATTAATACTGAACATCCTCTAGAATATAAGTATGTAGTAGCCAGAAAAATCTCCTCTGCTATATCAGGTCTACTACATTCTCGTAAGTTTCTAAGTGCTTTAATTGTTGAAAGAGAGTCAGTTAAAACTGTTAATTTTTTGGGAGGGTAATTAGAGAATATTTCTAGTGCTTTTAGTATTGCCACCATCTCTGCAGTGAAAATGGATGTATTTTCCGTGATGCTATATTCTTTTGCCATTTTCCATATTGGAATATATATTCCTATCCCCAATTTGCCATCCTCTCCCTTGGATCCATCTGTGTACACAGTAATGCTGTCTTTTGATATTTGTTGTATATATTTATTGGCTGTGTTTTTAATATTTTCTATATTATTTGTTTTCTTAAGTATTTCTGCTAGGTGGTAGTCCGTGTCTGGTTTCTTGATCTCCCAGTATTGATGGAAAGGATATAAGAATACTCAGTAACCTTTATTGGGAGCAAACTGCCACAGTAAGATCGGGAAGGAATTATTCACCATACATAGACATAAAAAGAGGTGTCAGACAAGGTTGTGTGCTGACCCCTGCCTATTTAATCTATACACCAAAAAAATTTTCAAACAGATACAGGAAATACCAGGACTGAACATCAGTGGAAGGTCAATAAACAACCTTAGATATGCAGATGATACCTTGTTGTTAGTTGAAAGCGAACAGGAGTTACAAGAACTAGTGAAGCAAGTGAACAGTATAAGTCAAGAATATGGACTCGACATTAATATTGAGAAAACAAAAACTATGATAATTAGCAAAACAGACGATAAACCCACATTAAAGATAAGCGTAAATGGGAAAATCCTGGAACAAGTCAAGAGCTACATACATCTTGGTCATATAATAACAGAAGATGGCAGATGTGAAACAGAAATCAAGAAGAGAATAGGAATGGCCAAAGCTACATTTAACAACATGAAACATATACTGACATCTAAACAGTTATCTCAGAAATTATAACTGAGAATCATATTTCTGTATGGTGCAGAAACATGGACGATGTATAAGCATTTGGAAGAAAGAATTGAGGCTCTTGAAATGTGGATATATAGAAGAATGGGGCGTATCTCGTGGAAAACGTAGTAGAAATATAACCATAATTAATGATTTGTCAGCTCATCTTCTAATAATTCATGTTTGAAGCAGGCTACAGAAAAAATTAAATGGCATCCATTTTCTATAACATGTCTACTTTACATACATGTACAAGCTGAACATATCAGTCCTGAGCTATTGGTGTTACTCATCATCATCATGTGACGTATTCTTTCCAGAACGTTGTCTCCATTACAGCTGCTCTGAACGCATCACGATTCTGGGCAAGTCGACCTGCATCAGCATAAGACAAGTTCAGACTCTCTGTGATGTCCTGGGTCCACCGTCGTCTAGGTCGACCCTTTCCCCTTTTTCCAGGGACCATGCCTTCCATCACTGTTTTTTCCAGACTATTATGTCTTTTTATATGACCGAAAAATTTCAGCTTCCTTATTGCGATGGTATTTAGGAGCTAATGTTCCTGTACGTTTAGTGAGTGCAGTACTTCTCTGTTGGTCTTTTTTTCTGTCCAGGGTATTCTCAACATCTTTCTGTAGCATTTCATTTCGAATGATGTAATCTTTTTTGCAACTGTTTTATTGAGTGTCCAAGTCTCGCAGCCGTATGTTGCTACTGGGAATATACATGCTCTGATCAGTTGTACTGCCATCAATGGTACCTATACCTTGTAGCGGTATGGCAGCTTGCGTACCCTGACAATCCCCAGAGCTATGCCAGTGGGAGTTTTACTCCTGGTAGGTTCAACCAAGCTGGACTGGTCTGTGTGGGTAGGGGTCAGACAAAAGCTGGTACCCTGGTCCTCCAGGTTGGGGGTTTTAGCATAGGGCTGACACCCCTGTCTATGTAAAAAAAATAATGAAGTTACGGAAACAACATCAAATGAACAAACTTTGCTGCGGGATGGACACTCGGAGTCTGTGGCTCGTATGACTGTCAGTGGTGAAAGCCGAAAGGAAGCCACTGACATGAAAACGGATGTCCTGACCGCAAAACAGGATACAAGAATAGGATTTTGGAATGTCAGGACAATGTACGAGACAGGTAAACTAAGACAGGTCACGGCAGAAATGAGAAACTACAGGTTACACATCCTGGGGATAAGTGAGAGCAGATGGACAGGGGCAGGAAAAGTTAAAACAGCAACAGGAGAAACAGTACTTTACTCTGGAAGAGAGGATGGACAGCACAGTGAAGGCGTAGCCATTATTCTACAGAAAGGGATAGAAAGGACATTACTGGAATGGAAACCCATCAACAACAGACTGATACGATTGAGATTGAGAGGGAGATTCACCAACACTACAATAATACAATGCTACGCACCAATGAATGATAGCGATGAGGAGGTCAAGGATGAATTCTATCAACAACTGCAGAAAGAAATGGAAGACACACCTAGATATGATCTTGTTATAGTAATGGGAGACCTCAATGCGAAAGTTGGTACACACAATACATATAATGAAAGAACAATGGGGAAATGCGGCAGCGGAACAGCAAACGAAAATGGGGATAAGCTTCTTCTTCTTCTTCTTGCGATCGCATCTTTGATGATTACACCGTCAGACGAGTTCTCATGATGAATTCGACTGTTGTTTGAAGTTCCTCTTTAACTCCATATAGCTTTGAGTTTAGTGTTGAGTCATTGGGCCAGTATATCTTTCTTAACTGGTCATACAGAGGACAGTCCTGTAGAACATGCTCAGCAGTTTGTTCGTTTAATCCACATGTGCACAGTGGTGAAGCAGACAGTCGTAGCTTGTGCATGTGTTTATTCAGTTTGTTATGCCCTGTCCTGAGTCGAAAAATAGTTATCTGTCCCTGCCGGTCGAGAGTGTGATAGTCGTCTTTGGGTTGGTTCTGTTCTCTTCTGATAGTCTGGATAGCTCTCTTTTTCTCAAAGTATGTGACTTCATTCTCTTCTTGTTCACATTCTCCTCCCTTTTTTGCAAGTTTATCTGCCTTTTCATTTCCGGGTACACCACAATGAGATGGTACCCACTGAAGTATGGTTCTCTTTTTGGCAGCTACCTTGTTTAGTTCATTTCTCAGATGCGGGAGTTTACCACCCTTGAGAGCTTGCAGGACAGACAGTGCATCTGTGAGGATGACTACCTGGTGGCAGTCAGAGTTGGTGTTATAAATCATATTTACAGCTTGCTCTAGAGCTTGAACCTCAGCTGTATAGTTGGAACAGAATTTACCAGTGGGAATGTGCCTAGTCTCATAGTGGTTGTCAGGATATGAGATAAAGATACCGGCACCTCCATTCCTAACAGCATTAGTTGCTGATCCATCTGTATAGGCATGTATCCATGATTGATCGGGATAGCTTTCTTGGATCATACTCAATGTAGCAGTTCGTTTTTGCAGATCATTATACTCACATCCACTTGTGAGACCACTGACTGATGTATTAATTTGGAGGGCACTGCTGGCCTGCTCCCATGGTACAGGGTATAGGGTGGGCTTCAGTGGTGTTGTCTTCATGGATAGGTCTTCTTGATGCTGTCTTATAAGTCTTTTCCCCCGATGCACAAAGCTGCTACGCTTTAGACGTCCCAATGCCAGATCATCTAATCTTGCCTTCATTGGGTGCATTGGCATACTGTTGTACTTTTCCATCTGGATCATGGTTTTTGTGTCTCTTCTATGGGACAATGTCTGTAATCCAGCAACCTTCTGCATCTCTGTTATTGGTGTAGTTTTCATGGCTCCTGTAATGAGCCTGAGAGCTTGATTTTGCACCTTGTCCAAAGACTGCAGATGTGAGTTAGCAGCTGATGACCATGCTGCTGAGCTAAACTCTAAGTGTGGTCTTATTACTCCATTATAAATCTTCTTCAGATTTCGTTCATTTGCTCCCCAGTTGGTACCTGCTAATTTTCTGAGTATGCTAGTCGTCTTCGGGCCTTTCCTTCTGCATTTTCAATATGCTTATTCCATGTAAGCCTTTGGTCAAATGTCACCCCAAGATAGGTGGGGTAGCTTTCTTCCTTGATCACGGTTGTCCCTAGGTGTATGTTAGCTGATTTGTCCTTGGGGGAGAGGGAGAACAGTGTTGTGGAGGTTTTGTCTGTGTTTATTGTGATAAGCCATTTCTCTGCCCATGACACTAGCATGTCTGCTGCCCGCTGCATTCTATAATTTGCTGTGGTGACATTTTCATCAGTGCACCAGAGTACTAGGTCATCTGCATATAAGGCAGCTTTCACTCCTGCAGGGAGATCTTTCACCAGGTCATTGATGTAAACAAGGAAGAGTGTTGGGGAAATTACTCCTCCTTGAGGTACCCCCTGATGGAGCAACACTTTTCTGCTCTGCAGACCGTCAAGAGTGACTCTAGTTCTCCTGTTATGCAAGTATGACTGGATCCATTTCATCATGTTGCCTTAGATTCCACTTCTCCTAAGTTTTGCAATGAGGCCATCTTTCCACACCTTGTCAAAGGCCTGCTTGAAGTCGACCCAGATCGTTAGGACCTTTTTCTTCTCCTGGAAGGCATCTTCTATTGCTTGAGACAAGTAAGTAACTTGGTCTTCTATACTGTAGCATTCTCTAAATCCAGCTTGTTCCGGCACCAGGATCTGCTCAGACTCTAAATACCATTTCAATCTGTGGTTGACTATTCGCTCCATAGTCTTCCCAACACAGCTTGTGAGACTGATTGGCCAGTAACTTGCAGCCTCGGTCTTACATTTCCCTTTCTTTAGTATGGGTATTGTGATGGCTTCTCTCCATACTTGGGGTACCATTCCTTTCAACCAGCTGTGGTTGAATATCTCATGCAGTTTTGTCTTTGCTGCTGAGCTCAGATTTACTAGCATTTCGTTGCTGATTTTGTCTGGGCCGGGTGACTTTTGAAACTTAAGCTTGGAAATAGCCTTCTGTAGTTCTCCTAGTGTGATGGGTTCCCTCATTGGGGCAGGAGTATCTGTCTGTCCCATGGTTGCCAGTATTTCTTTTCTTATCTCTCTCTGATGGTCTATGTTAATGGGTAAGTTGCTTTCTGAACTGTATCTTCTAGCAAACAAGTCTGCAGCTTGTTTTCCTCTGAAAAGTTTGCCACCTTCATCCAATGGGATAGTCTGCCTTGGTGAGGAACGCTCTTCATTTAGAGACTTGACTAATCTCCAAAGTTTCCTGCCGTCTTTCTCAAGGTTCAGCGATGCCGTTTTAGTTCTCCAGCTTTTCCGTTTTTCTTCTAGCTTTGTTCTCTGAAACTCTGCTACAGCCTTTTTCCATTTGTTGTGAGTTTCAAGTGAAGGCTGAGACTCTGCATCCTTTCTAGCCCTGTCCATAGCTTCCTGACGTTCTTGGAGTGTGCTGGACCAGTATGGTATGTAGTTACGCCGACATCCTTTGGGAATGGTTTCTTTTGCAGCTTGTAGTATGCATCTGTTGAAGTCTTTTACTACTTCATTAATGTCTCTGTTCTGTACCTTGAGGGTAGACAGCAGCGTGTTCACCTGATGCCTGAATAAACCCCAGTTGGCTTTTTTTGTAGTTCCATCTTGTAATGGCTGGGTCTGTACTGAGAGTTGCACTCTGGACAGTAAGAAAGATTGGGCGATGGTCGCTTCCCCCTAGTTGGTCTCCTACTTCTCTACTAATAGATCCAGCTATATCTGGTGTGGAGAAGGCAAGATCTGGTGTTGAAGTTGTGTGCCATCCTCTGGAGTAGAAGGTAGGAGTATCTGTGGCATTATTGACTAGGATTAGGGAGTGATCATCTTGCCAAGTTTCAACCTCTTCACCTCTGTGATCCAGATGGTTATAGCCCCAGCTCTGGGAGTGGCTATTAAAGTCTCCAACTGCTATAAAGTTGGTGGCTGGTACCTGTATAGTGCTGAGACTCAGGGGTTTGTTGTTCGGACAGTAATAGTTCAGGAGTTATATTTCCATCTTGTCTACCTTTAGCTGCAACAGCTGATATTCTGCTCCATCCATGAAGGTTTTCCTTTCGTGTGCAGGAATGTTATTCCTTACAAGAGTAAGTACTCCTCCTTTTCGTCTATCTTGTCTGTCGGATCTGAAGCATTGATATCCCCTTATTTTAAAGGTTTGATCTGCTTTCAAGTGAGTCTCTTGGATACAGCAAACACTGACTTGCTTCTCATACAAGATGTTTTCCAGCTCTGTATTTTTGCTGTATCCAGCCTGCTTGCTGTTCACTCCCTCTGCATTCCAGTGCATCATGACAAGTGGCACTCTGGGTTTCTCTTTTTCTGTTTTGTTTTGGTCAGTAGTTCTCCTCCGCCGTCTGCTGACTCCACAAGACGGTCTAGAGGGTCCTCCAGTAGCTGAGGGTGGGCTCTGTCGAGGCTCAGAGCCTGGCACTGCACCTGCCTGGTGGAGCTCCACAGGGCGAGCACCAGTACGAGATTTATTTGACGGTGTACTCTCCATAGAAAAAAAAAAGCGAGTTGCGTGATACTGTGGTTTCCGGTGCGCCTTCTGGCCCAGTATCTACGACTTTAGCACCTGTTCAACGGGAGAGTGGGCTCATCCCTAATCTGTTTAAGTTCCCAGTAGTAGACTATTCGCAAGCAGCCTGGAGGTGTCACTGCTCTGCGTGGACCTTGTTTACCGAGGCGGCGTCCGAGCTCGTATGGTAAAAATATGGTTGCGTTATCTTCAAAATAGCCCTGTCTTTCCCGTGGCTTTTCTGCCATCCTGCAACTTTGAGTTAGGGGGGATAAGCTAATAAGTTTCTGTAGCATTAACAACCTGGTCATTGGAGGAACACTTTTCCCACATAAGGAAATTCACAAGTTAACTCATTAACTACCACAAGCCGCTGTCAGCGGCTCACAACATAATCACATTTGGACCGCAAGCCGCTCAGGGCGCCAATCTAATTTTAGTAATAAAATGAATGAAAAATGTACTGAAACACTTTCTGATCTGGTTCGAGATTTTAAGTTGCCACCGGAAACAAATTCCCAAAGCATGGTTGTTGTAGAACACTAAAAAATTGATATTATGTTCATATTTTTCAGCGTTTTGGGTTAGTTACCAAATCGTGTAAAACTGTTTACCGTGGCAACTAGTGCTAGGACTACAAAAAATGCGTGTACATCTCGTCTAACGGCTGAATAGGATAGAAACATGTTTCAACAATTGACTGAAAGATCTAGCGACGAGGACAAGAGTGAAAACGGTGTGCACATTGATTGAAATTGTGATTTTGATAGAGATGGGGCGCAAGCAGTTATAATTGTGAAAATATTGCAAGTCCTCAGCCATCGGAGGGCCGTTTAATAGCAACAACCTCTATTAAAGTTGCAACCAATATTTATTGTAATAGTACATTCATTTATCTTTAAAATGACGTGTAATTCATACAAATCTGTAAACAATTACGAAAACTACAGCTTACTTTGTGCAAACACCTACAGGATGAAAATGGGAAAAAAATTTAATTCGGCCACATTGTGTTTTTTAATTCGGTAGTTAATGTGTTAACATGGGAATCACCAAATGGTCGGGACAGAAACCAGATAGACCACATCATGGTTAACGGTAGATGGAGACATGCATTACAAGATGTGAAGGTAAGAAGAGGTGCAGATGTGGGAAGTGATCACCATTTAGTAGTAGCAAAACTGAAAGTGAAACTAAGAAGGGCTGGACCAACTGTAACTACACAGAAAAGGTTTGACATCAGCAAATTGAAGGACCCCCTTACCAGAAAAGCTTTTGCGGCCGACATTAAGAAACGATATCAAATTGCCAAAAGCCAGGAAAAGACATTGACTGATGATATAGACCAGAATTTCAACACCATTTCAACAGTATATAAGGAAAGTAGCAAATCATGCTTAGGATTCCAGGAAAGGAAGAAGCAAGACTGGATAACACCAGAAACACTAAACACCATAAAGATGAGAAAGGAAATGAAAAGAAAGAAAACAGAAGCGAAGTCCCCCAGGTTAAAGCAACTATATAGCGAACAGTACAGCCAGCTGGACAGGGAAGTTAAACGCCAAACCCGAGCCAACAAAAGGAATTTCCTAGACGATCTTGCAAAACGGGCAGAAGAGGCAGCACTGAGAAATGAACAAAGCACAGTATACAAAATAACTAAATTCATCAGCGGAAAACAAGGTGCAAACAATATTACATTAGTAAGAGATAAGCAAGGAAATCTCATCAAGACAGCAGAGGGACAGGAAACAAGATGGGCAGAGCACTTCAGAGAAACTCTGAACAAGGAAATACCAGAGACACAATTGAATGTTCCTGAGGCTGAAAACGATCTAGATGTAAATACAGACATTCCACGAAAAGAAGAAATCATCACAGCAATCAAAGGGTTAAAGAACGGTAAAGCTCCGGGCCATGATAACTTAAATGCAGAGCTATTTAAGACAGACCCTGAGCTAGCAGCAGAACTATTAGAACCACTATTTGCACAAGTGTGGAAAACGGGGACAACACCATCAGAGTGGAACAAAGGAATAATTGTCAAATTGCCCAAAAAGGGAGATCTTGCAGACTGCAATAATTGGAGAGGAATCACTCTTCTCTCAGTTCCCAGCAAAATACTAGGCAGGATAATTATACATAGAATTTCAAAGGCAGTAGACTACAAACTGAGGAAAGAACAAGCAGGATTTAGAAAGAACAGAAGATGTGTAGACCATATATTCACTCTCAGGAACATTATAGAGCAGTGCTCAGAATGGCAAAGACAGCTTTACATAAATTTTGTTGATTTTGAAAAGGCTTTTGACAGCATACATAGGGACAGTTTATGGAAAATACTGAGGTGCTTATGGAATTCCAAGCTGCATAGTGGCAATCATAAAAAGCCTCTATGCCAACTTTACGTGTAGTGTTGGGCAGAGCAACCTAACCTTCGAGGTGAAGACAGGAGTACGACAGGGATGCCCCTTATCAACCACTCTTTTTTTAACAGTCATAGACTGGGTGATGCGCCAGACAACAGAGGGCAGTCCAAGAGGAATAAGATGGACTACATTTTCTACATTGGAAGATCTGGAATATGCAGATGACATTGCACTGCTGGCACATTCACATCAACACATCCAGGAAAAAACGGATAGACTTAATAAATTTAGCCAGCAGGTGGGCTTGAACATCAATTTAAAGAAGTCTGAGGTCATGACGCTCAATGTGAGCAACCCTGAGCCCATATCAGTAAGGAATCAGCAATTGGTACAGACAGATACCTTCACATACCTAGGAAGCATAGTAACACCAGACGGTGGGGCAGGCAAAGACATCAACATCAGAATGAATAAGGCAAGAACAGCCTTCTTTAGCCTAAATAACATCTGGAAGTCCTCCCAATACAGCACAAGCACAAAATTAAGATTATACCAGAGTTGCGTGCTTTCTGTGCTTCTCTATGGTGCGGAATGCTGGAGAGTCACAGAGAAGGAAATGTCAAAATTGTCCTCTTTTCACACAACATGCCTAAGAAAAATTCACCGCATCTTTTGGCTGAATACCATCACCAACCAAGATCTGCTTACTCGTAGCAAGCAAGAGGACATGCACACCATCATAGCTGGCAGACGCTGGAGCTGGGTTGGTCATGTCCTCAGAAGAGACCCTGATGCCATCACAAGAACAGCTATGCTTTGGACCCCTGAAGGAAAGCGAAAGAGAGGCCGACCAAAAACAACTTGGCGGAGGACTGTGGAGGCTGAGATGCAAAGAATGAACCAGAGTTGGGGCACTGTACGAAGGATGGCCACCGACCGTGCAAAGTGGAATCAATTTGTTGTTGCCCTACAAGACGCCACTAGGCGTGATGGCCACTGACTGCTTTGACGGTCGGTGGTTAAGGATCGAAGAAGAAGAAGATCAGTTGTAACTTTGTTTCTTTGCTTGTGCCTTGCCATAGGTTTTTCATCTGTATTAGTTTATGTGAAGCAATTGCAAGTCTTCTTTTAATTTCTACTGCACAGTCGCCAGAGCTGTTGAAGATTGATCATAAGTATTCGAATTCATTAACACTTTCCAGTTCTTCGTTATCAATTTCAATTTCTGGTTTGGTCTTTACTTTGTCTGTTGTCAATACTTTGGTCTTCTTGGTGTTTAGGTATAGATTCTGGACCTCGCTTTGTTTTTTGGTGGACAAAATTAATTGTTCAAGTCCTTCTGGGTTGGTCGATAGGAGGACTGTGTCGTCAGCATATCTGATTTCCGGGATCTGGTACCCGCCGATGTTAAATGAGTCAAACTCTGTGTGTGTTACTGTGTAAGAATAATTCTGAAAAAAAACATGAACAATTACTTTTGTTTAACACAATTTCAGATTCTCATTTCTTCTGTTGTCATTATAGCTCAATGTTCATTTTGAAACTGAAACTTAAAGTAACATTCCATCTGTAACTTAACACTACATGAAAACTGGAGTTTCCAACAATAAATTTGCCTGAAGCTTTCTATTACCCCATATTGAATGTCTGCAGCACGGTGATCGGAAAGCCAAATTTCTGGTAAGAATTTGATCTGGTGACCGAAAGGTCGCTGTGTCCAATGGGGCTTAACTAAAACCATATGGTTAAACTAAAAGCAAGTGGTCAAACTAAAATCATGTGGTCAAACTACTTTGGCAAAGGAAGGTTTTTTTCCATGTATCATAAAAAAGCAGTATACTTTTTTGGGTGTGTCATGAGAAGAGGAAAGCTGTAATACATTGTGACCACTGAAAGGATTTGATTTGATGGGACAAAAGAGACAAAAGTTTGACCCCAAAAAAATAAAAGTTTAACATCATTGCATGGTTACACATGTTTTGAAAGAAGAGAATTCCATTGTGAATGCAGTTTGTGTTCTAAAATTTCTCTCTTCAGGCATAAATTGTTTCTGTTAATCTGAATCCACTAATTCTTTATTTGTTTTGTTGTTGTTTTTAACATAAACCATTTTCTGATATTTCAGGCAGAATAAAAAGGTACCAGATGACATATCTGAAAAATCCAGCCATTCTAACTTTCAAAGAAACCGAACACGATCGCAGGGAACTGATGATCCATCAGAGCACAGAACAAGGTCAGGTCATTACAGTAATGACCGTAAGGGGCGCACCTCTTCCCAGTCTAGCTTGAATCGTGACAGAGTGGAGCCAGTTGGTGGTATTGACAACTCAGCATTAGAGAAGAAGGACAGCCTGAAGGACAAGGGTCAAGTTGGGAGCCGAGAGAGACGGTCTAGCAGAGATAGAGACAGGCGTAGTTTTGATCGTGGTAGAAGATATTACCGAGATCCTGACCATTCCAGTGACAGTGATGGTTGTTATGATGACAGGGACAGATGTGAGGACCGAAGGAGGAGAAGCCATCGAGAAAGAAGCAGAGAACATGATTTCAGGAAAAGTGATCAATACAGCGATGAGGACAGTGAGTATAATGAAGACAGAGTGTATAGAAGGAGAAGAAGTTATGATAGGTACAGTGATGACAGTGATTATGAGTATGAACGAGCGAGGGAAAGAAGGAGAAGTCGAGAGAGGTATAGTCGCGACAGAATTGATGATGATAGTGACAGGGATAGATACGGAGAGCGAGATGATGAAAATAATATAGACAAGCCACGTTACTATAGAAACAGCCATAAAGGAGATTATGAGCAGGACCAAAAATTTAGGAGGAGTCCATATGATTTTGATGATGATGATGATAGGCCTGCTCAACAAAGAAAAAGAAGTAGTGAAAGACGACGTAGTCCAGGTTTTGAAAAAGAAAGTTATACTCCATCAAGGAATGGAAACAGACGTTCAAGAAGTCGGGAAAATGTTCATCCCCGAGAGAAATATCGGGAATCTCCTCCCTTACCTTTGCCACCACCCTACTCTGAAGAAGATGAACTAAGCATTAAAGAACAGAACCAAAAACTGCCCCTACAAGAGAAATATGTAAGGCACATGGCTGAGCCTCCTCCTGAGTATAAGGTTACAGCCTCAAAGACTGCATTTGTGGGAGTCATATACAAAGAAGAATCTGTATAAGTTGAGATGCTGTTAGATTGTTGAGGTTTTAGTAAACATTATCAGTTTTATCCTCTACTTTCTTCCACATTAACATTCCTGTTGTGTGTCCATAAACATATAGACTTTGTATATTTTTTGGAACCAGAGCTGATCAAGACCCTACTCCACCTCCACGTGGTGGTCCTGGAAACAGGCTGCATCACTGCAGTCTGGCTGAGGAGTAGGGATCGAAGAGGGAAGGCAAACCCGCTCCCAAAAAATGCTGTGCGGAAGTCGGATGTGTCGGCTGTAAACGGACACAATGGAACCAACGTTCTTTTCAGGACGAACGAGGAAGAAGGAAGAAGAAGAAAGTATAGTTTTCTATAGCATTATTTCAATACTGTTAAACATATTGTTGTTTTTTTGTCCTGGTTATATTACATAAGATGGTTTATTCATCTCTGGTATAATGATTGACATTAATATTTCTTATCAAATATATACTCAAGTCTGGGTATTGCCAGTAATGTTTACACCTCACATAACCTGGGTGAGTTATATTTATATGCCAAAACTACAGTCAGCTTTATTTTCATGGCATAGTTGTGAAAGTGTTAAAATGCATTTGTAATCATTGCACTCTGATGTAAAAATGAGTTTCCTTGGTATATTAAAAAAAAGTTGTTAATGTAGTATTACCATTACTAAATTAAATGTCTAAAGCACTCTGCAGTTTTATACCGGTAATCAAATATTCAAGACATCATTGGCATGTTTGATGTAGAATTTATATGTATGCACACCTACTTCTTAAAAACTTTTAGTTAGAGACCAGCATGGTGTGGCTTTGATATTTCTTCTGCGTTAAGTTTGTAGTCATGTCAGATCTTCAGGCCTGTTGTCAGGATGAAGTCCAGTCTTTTCCAGGTCTGTGCAGCATCCCTATATCTTCTACCTGAGCTCAGCACCCTCTGGCCAGGTCTGGCATCATGGGTCATTGCGGGTTGGGTAGTTTTGGAGAATGTGTTCAGAGGTCTGAATTCCAGTTCCACATACACATTCATTAGTGTGAGATATCCTAAGGTGATAGAGGTGGCCCAGTAATCTGTAGACTTTGATATTTAAAGTTATGTGGGGATTAGACAGCGTTACAGCAATAATAATTGTTATCACTCATGTTGTCACATATTTTGTTTGTTTGAATCTCAGCTTTTTCTTCATTTACAGATTACAGGTCTTATTATCTTGACATTTGTACCAGTTCCCTCATTACTACAAATATGGCAAAGTATATCATACAGAAATAGTGTTCATGAGTGCTTACTGAACAGTATGTGATACTCAAAAGGGAGTTTTTACTAGAATTTTACAGAACAGCTTTATTTCTCATGGAATTTTCTTTTCTCTTAAACTTTGCAAATAAGCCATTAGTGAATGTCTTGCCCAATGTACTTTTTCTGTTTTATCTTTGTTGGAGAAATCGTATACAAGATCATGATCAGAATGTATTATATTTGTAAGGTATCTTGTGATGACATTTTTTAAGTGAAGGTATTTTGCTGTTTTTAATGTTATAAATCTAGGACCAGCTTTATCTATCTGACTGATGATAAATTTGATTCTACATGTTCCACTGTCTTACTTTTTGTATATCAGGCTGCCTTGTCAGTTTTTGAGGTCTTTATCGTGCAGTTAAGTTTTATATTTGATAAAAAGAAGTCATACAACTTTTCAGTTTTGCATATGAAGTTTGGTCACAGAGATACTCCAGTTTGAGTGTACGATATTCACATAAATTCATAATTGTAAACAGTAACTTCTATGAGAGCAGCCACTATTTAGGGGCAAGGTTGGGTCTCTGGCACCCCAAAACCTGAATACTCC
Organism: Oreohelix idahoensis; assembly: GCA_024509875.1. Taxonomy (NCBI): domain Eukaryota; kingdom Metazoa; phylum Mollusca; class Gastropoda; order Stylommatophora; family Oreohelicidae; genus Oreohelix; species Oreohelix idahoensis. The sequence goes on along the minus strand of JAMPIV010019879.1, from coordinate 722,350 downwards.
AAGTGGATGAGGTTACAAGCTTTGAGTTGCAAACCATTTGCTGAGCCAAAGACTAAGGAAAGCAAAGGATCCCATTACACGCCCATTGAGGCATATTGGGAATATGGTGTTAGGCCCATATTTTCTTGACCATCGGCACACTAGGGGTGATGTGGTCAGCATCACGCCGGCCGCCGTAACCTTCCCAGAATTACTCTGGTACCCAATTCATGAGGCTGGGTTGACCTTGGAGCCGTTTGTGGTCTAAAAAATCCCACCTCAACTGGGGATCGAACCATGGACCACCGAGCTAGGAAGCCAGTGCATTAACCACAGCTCCAAGGAAAGCAAACCCAAATAAAAATACTGGCAAAAATTGAATGTGTCGAGCTGAAAGACGCATATATCGCAGCCCAGCTGTAAACTATGACACAGCTTATATATTATACTAAAAGACAAGGTTACACAGTGGTTATTCTACAGAAGTATATTAATTATGAATCCCACACATAGTACTAATAAGGATGTCCTGAAAGTGGCCACTAAACTGAGCAGCTTATTACACACGTCATAAAGAAGCAGTCCATTTTACTTTGGACATGTAAGAAAATGAAAAAGTTTGAAGACAATAGGAAAAATGAAAAAAAAGAAGCAGACAACAAAAAAGAACAGATACTGAACAGTTTAACATCGTGGTATGGAAAAGTCAACAACACAATTGATAAACAGCATTAGGGACAGGAAGTTGTGGAGAGACAATAAAGTTGATCATACACTAGCCATTTATACATCAGTCTTATGTATTCAGGATTATTATAATACTCAGGCATAGCATAATATAATCTTTTAATAATAATTCATTATCCAGTAATCATGTGCCATATTTTACAAGTTCACAGTTATGTCACTTGCATTACATAAATTTCATGTACAGTCTGCTGTCACCACACAGCTTTGGTTTATGTAACAGCTTATTTGCTGAACTAATGAACTTTGACTCACATGATTTATTATTCAATAAGTCAGTCACATTGATATTCATTTGCTTTTTTTTTTTAAATATCACCGTTTGACAGTGCCTAGGTATAACATAAATCAAGTACCCTAACCAAGATTTATAATTCTGGTATGGCAAATAAAACTTTGTTACAGCCAGTTTTCTGGTTAACTTCACGTACTGTTTAGCTTACTATACTACTGGACAAAAGTTAAGGGCCACCATTCAGTTTAGACAAGGTTTATATAATTGATTGGCAAACTGTAAAGACAAGTGAAAATGTCATTAAAACTGAGCTCAGAGAAATGTGTACACATTTCTGTGTGCACTAGGTTAATTTTTTTTAAATGTCCAAAAACTGGGTCACTTTAACCCGCACTGAAAATTGCCATTGTTGCTGCAAAAACTCATGGTTTTTGCAACACGCCCCACTAGTTCAAAAGGTGAAAAAGTGAGTTGAATTTGAATGCACGTGGAAAATGATCATCGGTAAAGAGTGTTCACCGTTGGTATGCAATAAATCAGTATGACAAGTGGTCGAAATGATCACTGCATTAGCCATGCCACCAAGGAGAAGTCTCAGCACTGTAGACCGTGGTCGAGCCATGGCATGGATTCAGGATGGTCAATCTATTCGTCATGTTGCAAGACGTTTAGCAGTGTCCCACTCTACCATTCAGAGACTTCTTGAGAGATTTCAAGCTACCGGACATTTGGAAAATCGACCCTGCTCACGAAGAATTATATAAACCTTGTCTAAACTGAATGGCGGCCCTTAACTTTTGTCCAGTAGTATATTTAAACATGGTTATTAGTCAGCTGGTCCTTGCCATATTTAAATCAACTTGCATTAAATATGCAACAAAGGTTTGAGTAAATTTGTTGATACTCTTTCATCAAGAACAAAGTTCTTAGTGAATTTGTTAGTTTTTGCTGTTCAATGAGGGCCATTATTGAAAATGTTAGTTCTGCTGTTTGAGAACTAGAGTTGTGACTGAATTTTTTTATTCTGAATTTGTTGATTTTGCTTCTACGGAAACATTCTTAGGGAATTTTGTGTGTACTTATTTTGCCAGAGCAGGGTCATTAGTCGATTCTGGCTCAGTAATTCTAGGTCTATTGGAATAAAGTATGCCCACATTATTGTGTGTTTCTGAGAATGGAAGTACAGAAGGTCAAAAGGTAGAACAACTACAGTATCTTGAACACAGAATACTTTGTGAGTGGTCCACTTTTGATATTATTGGCCAGTGTCAGTGAGTGGAGAATAAGTAGAAATAAATAAATACATCAGTTTATATAGACACCAGTTAGTAGTCAACATGACATGGAACATATTTATTTGGCTAGAGGGCTGGCACATAGAGATCAGCAGAGAGACATAAACAGTGTCTGTTGCACCACTTAGACCAAGAGATGTACATGAAGTTGAATGGGCAGTTACAAAACAGACCTGAAAGGATTGTGACTTGCAAATTGGAGACCATCAGATGAATGAAAGTGAGTTCTGTTTGTGACAAACTTTACAACTGGGAAGTACAACATCAGTAATGGGAACTTAGACCACATTATGATAGCCTGTAAAAACTTGCATATCAACTGAAAGTTTTCTAATAATTAATTTTATCCAGTAATGAACTAGTATTTTGATCCCTTGAGAACTAAAGTGAGACCAAAAATACAAATAGAAAAAGAATTGGGAACAGATGTGAAAGGTATAAAGAAGATATGGAAAGACCTGAACAAATGGCACAGGGACAGGAAGGCTTGATGTCAACTTGTTGACAGTTTATGCTCCATAGGGTGCTGAAGGGTAATGAGTGAATGAATATTGGTTACCAGATTAAAATAGTTGAATTATTACGTTCATGATTCCAAGGTAAACAATTTCATATGACAATCACATTGCAGTTTGATAGAAAGCATTAGGAGGGTTTTTTTTAAAATTTTAATGACAACTTTATTTGTTATGACAATTGTTGTTTATCTGTATACACATGCAGCATTCCTTCCTAAACTGTGTCCATAACTGAGGTATTATTTTTATGTGGCTGACTTGCCAGTCATTCATCACCAGCTGTGGCAGTTTTATATGTGATGAACATACAGAAATACTCAATAGATTAGTGACTGCCTTCTGATGGTATTCACCACCGTATCACAGATTGTTGGAAGCACAAAATTAAAAGTACTGTACTTTTAAAGAGAATAATTTTTAAAAAAAAATCTGATTCCATATTCATTTATAATAAAATTACTCAAAAAACATATAGAATACAACAATTTGGCTGGGGCAGGGAGGACAGCAATGCTGACAATACAATGCTATCGTGCCATGGCTCAAGTAAACACAGGTTAGGTTACAGAATCAAGCCTGATATGACTAACTGACCTTGGTCATTCTAGATCAATGTCAGTTCTCCACTGCAAGGATGCTGTATAGAGATACTAGTTTATATGATAGCTCGGCTCATCATTTTGCTGCAGATGATACAAATGTCATACAAACTGAAGTTGTCATGCCACAGTGGTGAACACCAACTCATGACAAGGTACAGTCCAATGGTTAATAATAGTCAGCTACATTGATGAAAATGTGTCTTATTGATTGTCATTGTATTAGTTTCTGTTTTGTGTCATATATTTTGGTTGTCTCATTCACAAACAGGTGTCACAATATTACTCAGATTTATATTTGCTTGTGGAAAGTCATCTGTCATTGGACATATAATACTCACACTATTATAATACTCACACTATTATACATTATACTGATCACTTTAAGCTTTTTTTTTTTTTTTTTTTTGTAGTTTTATCTGTTCCAAATAACACCCTGATAATCTTATAATCATAGATGTTTTTTGAAAAGTTTTCTTGTTGTCTTAAGACCAAGCTACCCTGTCTTAATGACACTGATAATGTTACTGTACTTTTGAGGAGTGTTTTGTTAGTGGAGACATCAATGAAAATGACATGAGCACATATCATACGAGGGCTTGGCATGTGTTTGTTGAAGCCCAATGTTCCTTGGGGAGCTGAAGGGTATGGATTGACTGATATTTTGCTCAATCTCACTGGGGGAAAACAAACACCATGGTCAAGTCAAAGTCAGTTACAATTATTCTTCTTCCCCCTTAATGTCATACTTAACTGTTGTTTATGGCTGAAGTGTGTTCATGTTTACTGTTAGCAGTCTTTTATGTTATCTAAGAGTGAAGAATGTCTAAGCACCAAACCCGTGACATGTTTGAAGATAGTGTCTTATCTAGAGCATGTTAAGTCAAAGACAGGTTTGAAGATAGTGTGTTATCTAGAGCATGTTAAGTCACAGACAGGTTTGAAGATAATGTGTAATCTAGAGCATGTTAAGTCACAGACAGGTTTGAAGATAATGTGTAATCTAGAGCATGTTAAGTCAAAGACAGGTTTGAAGATAGTGTCTTATCTAGAGCATGTTAAGTCAAAGACAGGTTTGAAGATAGTGTGTTATCTAGAGCATGCCAAGTCAAAGACAGATTTGAAAATAGTGTGTTGTCTAGAGCATGTCAAGTCAAAGACAGATTTGAGATGCAGTCCTGTGATTGTAAGATTGAGATGATTGTCTGGATTTCCTAGTTTTAACAAAAAAGTTGTTTGGTTTAGTTTTGATATATTGTATTCAGATGCATTTTGAACAAAATTACCGTACTGTTATTTTTGGATGGAAATTTGTTTGACAGACACAAATATTCCTTACGAGTATAGGTGATACATAGTCTTACCAGTAATCAGTATTTGTTGTGCAGTTTTTTTTAAAAAACAATCAGTTAAATGTTAACAATGTATATGGCAAGTTTGACTGACACACGAGTGCTTTTCTTGTTAAAACATTAACTCTGCTGGCATAGCAGCCATTCCAGGTTAGACTTATCAGTACAGATATCTCAGACCGTCCTCAGAATAATAAAATGCATGAACTAGTCCATATGTTTATCATTTTCAGCTTCCAGCAAATTTGTAGGGACAGTGAAATAGAAGCTAATGCAGTGAGTGGTTTGCCAAGTGATATCACTGCTCATTGTGTCTCTTTGTACATGGGAATAATATTTCTATTATTACTGTTTATAAATACAGCATTTATGCTTTTTGACATGAATAAAGATCATTGATTGCATACAATGATAGGGACAGTTCTGCTGGTTTTTCATTTGTCAACATGTAGACTACTGATTAGTATCACTGATCAGTGTCCTGACTGATAGATACAGAAGTTGACCATTTTAATGACAACAGTCTCATTTCATTTGTTTGTGCTCCCTATGGCACATTTAGCCACCACTGATTGACAGGACGTCTGCATGTTCTCCTGCAGCAATTTGTCTGAGATGGCTAGCCCCATACACAACCTCATATTAGTTGCCTGTTACAGCCAGCCTGAGGGATCAGTAGTTCTATTGTCTTTGTCTCCACATAAAGACACAACTATACGATGATATCATGACAACAATACTCACACAACTATACGATGATATCATGACAACAATACTCACACAACTATACGATGATATCATGACAACAATACTCACACAACTATACGATGATATCATGACAACAATACTCACACAACTATACGATGATATCATGACAACAATACTCACACAACTATATGATGATATAATGACAACAATACTCACACAACAATACTCGCACAACTATACGATGATATCATGACAACAATACTCACACAACTATATGATGATATCATGACAACAATACTCACACAACTATATGATGATATCATGACAACAATACTCACACAATTATACAATGATATCATGACAACAATACTCACACAACTATACAATGATATCATGACAACAATACTCACACAACTATACGATGATATCATGACAACAATACTCACACAACAATACTCACACAACTATACGATGATATCATGACAACAATACTCACACAACTATATGATGATATAATGACAACAATACTCGCACAACTATACGATGATATCATGACAACAATACTCACACAACTGTACGATGATATCATGACAACAATACTCACACAACTATATGATGATATCATGACAACAATACTCACACAATTATACGATGATATCATGACAACAATACTCACACAACTATACGATGATATCATGACAACAATACTCACACAACTATACGATGATATCATGACAACAATACTCACACAACTATACGATGATATCATGACAACAATACTCACACAACTATACGATGATATCATGACAACAATACTCACACAACTATACGATGATATCATGACAACAATACTCACACAACTATATGATATAATGACAACAATACTCACACAATTATACAATGATATCATGACAACAATACTCGCACAACTATACGATGATATCATGACAACAATACTCACACAACTATATGATGATATAATGACAACAATACTCACACAATTATACAATGATATCATGACAACAATACTCGCACAACTATACGATGATATCATGACAACAATACTCACACAACTATACGATGATATCATGACAACAATACTCACACAACTATATGATGATATCATGACAACAATACTCACACAATTATACAATGATATCATGACAACAATACTCGCACAACTATACGATGATATCATGACAACAATACTCACACAACTATACGATGATATCATGACAACAATACTCACACATCTATATGATGATATAATGACAACAATACTCACACAATTATACAATGATATCATGACAACAATACTCACACAACTATACGATGATATCATGACAACAATACTCACACAACTATACGATGATATCATGACAACAATACTCACACAACTATACAATGATATAATGACAACAATACTCACACAACTATACGATGATATAATGACAACAATACTCACACAACTATACGATGATATAATGACAATATTCACACAACAATACTCACACAACTATACAATGATATAATGACAACAATACTCACACAATTATACAATGATATCATGACAACAATACTCGCACAACTATACGATGATATCATGACAACAATACTCACACAACTATATGATGATATAATGACAACAATACTCACACAATTATATCATGACAACAATACTCGCACAACTATACGATGATATCATGACAACAATACTCACACAACTATACGATGATATCATGACAACAATACTCACACAACTATATGATGATATCATGACAACAATACTCACACAATTATACAATGATATCATGACAACAATACTCACACAACTATACGATGATATGACAACAATACTCGCACAACTATACGATGATATCATGACAACAATACTCACACAACTATACGATGATATCATGACAACAATACTCACACATCTATATGATGATATAATGACAACAATACTCACACAACTATACGATGATATAATGACAACAATACTCACACAACTATACGATGATATAATGACAATATTCACACAACAATACTCACACAACTATACAATGATATAATGACAACAATACTCACACAACTATACGATGATATAATGACAACAATACTCACACAACTATATGATATAATGACAACAATACTCACACAACTATACAATGATATAATGACAACAATACTCACACAACTATACAATGAGACAACCCCCATCGAATACCAGCACACAACTACGTGGAGATGACAACAATACTCACACAGCCTATACAGTGGCATGAATAATGACAAAATACTGGCCAGGCCCTCCTACACTCGAGCAAGACCACAGTCTGCCCTAGCAAGTCAAGGTGCTGAAGACGGAGGCAACCAGCCAAGAGGCGCACCACAGCAATCAGGATGCCACGCACATGCGCTATGGAAGTATGCCTATATCTGCAAAACGTTATGGCACTCGCCCTGTGACGGACTCCCAGGCAGGTCGGTGCAGTGCCGGGCCCTCTGCCTCGGAAGGGCCCAACCCCTACTACTGGGGGTCCTTCTCAATTGCCCCGTGGAGCCAGGAGGCATGAGAATAGAATATGGACCTCTGTATGAACTACAAAAGACAGTGAATAATATAATACTCAAGAAACTATTGCAGATATAGATATATAGTTCACAACAATACTCACACAACTATACAATGATATAATGACAACAATACTTACAACTATACGATGATATAATGACAATACTCACACAACTGTACGATGATATCATGACAACAATACTCACTCAACTATACGATGATATCATGACAACAATACTCGCACAACAATACTCACACAACTATACGATGATATAATGACAACAATACTCACACAACTATACGATGATATAATGACAACAATACTCACACAACTATATGATGATATAATAACAATACTCACACAACAATACTACACAACTATATAATGACAACAATACTCACACAACTATACGATGATATCATGACAACAATACTCACACAACTATACAATGATATAATGACAACAATACTCACACAACTATACGATGATATAATGACAACAATACTCGCACAACTATACGATGATATAATGACAATATTCACACAACAATACTCACACAACTATACAATGATATAATGACAACAATACTCACACAACTATACGATGATATAATGACAACAATACTCACACAACTATATGATATAATGACAACAATACTCACACAACTATACAATGATATAATGACAACAATACTCACACAACTATACAATGATATAATGACAACAATACTCGCACAGCTATACAATGATATAATGACAACAATACTTACAACTATACGATGATATAATGACAATACTCACACAACTGTACGATGATATCATGACAACAATACTCGCACAACAATACTCATACAACTATACGATGATATAATGACAACAATACTCACACAACTATACGATGATATAATGACAACAATACTCACACAACTATACGATGATATAATGACAACAATACTCACACAACTATATGATGATATAATAACAATACTCACACAACTATACAATGATATAATGACAACAATACTACACAACTATATAATGATAACAATACTCACACAACTATACAATGATATAATTACAATGATATAATGACAACAATATTCACACAACTATACGATGATATAATGACAACAATACTCACACAACTATACGATGATATCATGACAACAATACTCCCACAACTATACGATGATATGACAATAATACTCACACAACTATACGATGATATAATGACAACAATACTCACACAACTATACGATGATATAATGACAACAATACTCACACAACTATATGATGATATCATGACAACAATACTCACACAACAATACTCACACAACTATATGATGATATCATGACAACAATACTCACACAACAATACTCACACAACTATACGATGATATAATGACAACAATACTCACAACTATACAATGATATAATGACAACAATACTCACACATAATACACAAATACCCAACTATTTTCATCTCCTGCATTCAGTCATCAATATTTTTATTTTGACACAAAGGCGACCATATATTTTAACCATGTGAATATTTTTAAATAATATAATATATAAAAATTCCTTTACTGACACACACAATCAGAAGTGCCTATAATCTTTGGGCTTCATAATCTTATTATAGCAAGACTTGGAGGTTGATTGAGTGCATCTTCTTAGTTTTTCATTTGTTTTTTTTTTTAGATTAAATAAATTTGACATTGTGACCCAAGTGGATCCATCATTCTATATCTACTGATGAAATGGAACCAAATAATGCCTCTGACAGTCACACCTTCAATTTTGTTAAGTTTGTTTCTTCGGACAGATACTTTCTTTTAGCAAAAATTATAAGCATATAAAATGATGCCTCTTTCAGGTCCAGATTTCATAATATAAATAATGTATGGGCATTCTTTTTGCTCTATATTTTCAAACTTTGACAGCTGTAACATTCCATTCAGTGACAAAATATGGTCACTATAGAAATGATTATTGGGGAAAAAAACAGAACAAAGCAAACATAAAAAATATTGCTATTAGCCATTTAACAAAAAAATTGTAAAGTAGGAGCTGTCAAAAGTTGGAAGAGAAATGAAGAAACACTCATCCTACAGTAAATTTAAACTATTCAACATGCATAGTATTACAAAATTGCCTCTATCAACAAGAAAGCTAATCTGAAAATTTTCCATAAATTACAACTGTCAATATGTGCATCTATAGCAACATGACTAACATTTATATAACTGCAATGCACTTGTCTTACATATCAGCTGTCCTCTGTAAGATCTCATCACCACTGCTTAAGTGGTTTCTTCAAAAGTGTGTGCTTTTCTTTTACCAGTCTCCATCATTCCTGCATATATATCTTATGCCCATGTGTTATCAAGGCTCTAGAGGGGAGCAAAGATCAGCAACACTACATCCTTCTAGGCATACTGTAGAAGGTAGCTAAAGAGTGTTGGGTATAAGGCAGGTGATCCTTTCATGTAGAAATGTAAAGCCAATAAAAGCTTCAACAACATTGAATATTTATTCATTCATAAACCTTGGCAGCAATAAAGACAAGCTGGAGGACAGACAGTGATATTAAAATGAGAATACGAAAGGGAAGAAAAGCTTTCATTGCATTGAAGTTTGTATGTATATATATATGTAATGGGTGTGATGTGTGTATGTATAAATAAATATATATATGTACGAGTATATATAAGAGTCACCCGTGTGTTACCGGGGTCCAAAAGGGGAGCAAAGAATAGTAACACTGCACCCTACCACGCATGTCGTAAAAAGCGACTAAGGAGGGTATGGGCATGGGGCTGTTTACCCCATCCCATAAAAACTTCGCACAGTGGGCTGATCACCTGCTTGCCAACCAATCTGATTACGGAAACAATGATAGATTGTTTGGTCTGTTTTTGTTCCACAAAGACGCCACTAGGCGTGGTGGAAACAGCGATAGATTGATCAATTTGTTGTTGCCCTAAGACGCCACTAGGCGTACTGGCCACATACTGCTTTGCCGGTTGATGGCTAAGGATGGAAGAAGAAGAAGAATATATGAGTGAATGATGATGAAGAAAACACATTGAGGAAACCATCTGACAGCATTACATGGCAGTCCTTGTTCTAGAATCCACAAGGTAAGAAAAATAAAGGAAGACCTAAATACACATTGAGATGGGAATTGCAGACAAGACATGAAAAATAAAGAAAACATTGGAAGACCTTGAACAGATGGCCCAGGACAGGAAAGCTTGGCATGGATTTGTTGACAGGCTATGCTCCATATGAAGCTGAAAGGTAATGATGATCATTTGAATGGATGGCACAGGACCTGTTTGGACTAACATCAACTAATTGAAGGCCCATGCTCCTCAGGTAGATGGAAGATAATGAAGACAACAAAGACTTCTAATCCAATATACTTGATGTTCTCAAGGACTGGTAGAATGTAACTATCTCCAGAAATATAAACAAAGTGTTGTTGGCAACTATATGTTTAAGTTCCTAATTAGTTCTCTGCTTTGTGACAATATAATAATGAACAGGTGCAGAAATAATATCGTTTCATTCACATTAAAAAAACCCACATACTTATGGCATATTTACATGCTTACTGAAACGTGTGTACTGTTTATGTAAACACAGCTAGCTATCTTTGGTCTGTTCACAGCCAGAATTCTCTTTGATCAAACATTTCACTCAACTTTAACATAAACAAAATAAGACTAATGATTTTTATGATTTATGGTTCTTAGACTTATCTTAAACATCATGTGCTATACATTTATTTTTTCAGAAAGCTATTCAGCTTGCAGTATGTATCATAATAATAATAGCCCCTTCAGTCATAACTCACGGCTGTTTGCGTCATAACTCACGGCTGTTTGCGCCTTCTAAAAAGTCGTTACTTTAGTTTCGCGCCCTTTCTCCTGACCTGAAGGCAATAAATCTTGTTAACTGGCGAACACGGGATCGTTTACGTTGGCGGGAAATATCAGCTGACTTTGGTGTGAAAAAGCGTGAAATGTAAACCAGTTTAAACGCATTCCTAATAATTGCAGGACTAAAGTAATTAGCTAGAAAATAACTTCCTGCAAAATACTATCGCTCTGTGGATTTCCGTTGCTTTTTTCATATTATTTGCTTTGTAGCAACTGTTACAAAACAGCATCATCATGTGAGGAAAATATTACCGAGGGTAACGGACTTTCTAATTAAATATCTTAAACTCTAAACAGCTTAGACAGTTTTAAATTATAAAAAAATGTTGAGGAGAAATTAAAGATTTTCTCCATCTAATTTCATCTTTGCAGCGCACCGCGTTAATATAGGGTAGTCAATTTCATAGGTCAGAGATGACAAAAACAGAAGTATGAAGGGACAGAAAAAATATTGACAAGAGAGATTAGGCATGAATGGGTACATGTGGATATAAAAGAGTTTGTGGGAGATGATGGACAAGAGCTAGAGACAACATTGGTCAGTTTTAACGATTTATGTGGTTTTGTTTGTGGGCTCTTATTGCTAGAGAACAGTTTAACTCGCTCAATTAAGCTTTTGAGAAATTACACATTTCTCACAGAAAATCTATATGTCAAGAATCAGCCTCATTATAATAAACATCAATACAGACATACATGATTTTGTTCAGAAAGCTCTTCCCCAATAGGACAATTCCTAAACAGTGTATATCAGAAAAACTATGTTCAAACTGGATCAGAACTTATGGCTATGGAATGGGCAACAAGGTAGAGAATTTGTATATTCAACATTATCTAAGATTGAAAGATGAGCATGCTGTAATAGAAACATAAGTTCACAGTTGAAATTTATAATGGACACGCAATTTACAACAAATTTCTCCGTCAATTTACAAATTCCCCCCAGGAAAAAACAAAAGCGTAAATGATTATTTTGTTTTAACATAATAGTTTCACATTTTTATTTACAATGTACAGCATCAACAGTGTTACTTTAATATATATATATCAGTATTAGTTTATGCCTATGCACTCTGTATTATACAGAGTGCTAAACTAATACTGATATTTTTTGTTTGTTTAAAGTAACACTATTGAGTGTATAGTACAAGTAATAGGGGTTTAACCAAGATTAATTACTTGTCAGTTCATCTTTTAATAATTCCTATTTGAAGCATGCTGCTAAACATTTTCAGCGATGTCCATTTTCTATAACATATCTATTTTATATTTATGTTTACATTGAATACAGTTTCTTTATTCTGTTAATGCCATTGCGTAACAATGATGACATATTAAAACAGGAAAAAAATTACTTTTTGCACTTTTTTCAGACGACTCTTGTAGTGAAATTGACCGAGATACAACGGTAAAATACTCCAAAGATAACATTTAAGGATAAAAAACATAATGCGTAAGCTGCTGATGTACATGATCGCCTAGACCGCGGGTCATCATCCTCTATAAATTTTGCCTTGCTAGACAGGAGGGGAACGGAGGATCAAAAAGGAAAAAATATGACTGGAAAGATTGCGTAGCAAGGCTAAGGAGACGCAATTGGGGGGGATGGAGGAAAGTAAAAATTCACGTCCCCCAAATTGACACGAGGTACGGAAATGGACGCTTTTGCGATACTAAGATTTTGATTTGAATTGAGCGGCAGAACGCGGATGGTAGGAAAATTACAAAAATTTAAAAAGTAAATTTTCTTAATATTAATGTTAGGAATATAAAAATTAGCTGGCCGGATGGCCTATTCTGAGCAGTGAACTAATATGATCTTAATTTTACAAACGGATAGATAATATTGAAGATAATGACAAAAGACAGTGTAGTTCACATCATCGCTAGACTATATTGAATCTAAAAGTGTCACAATTTGCACACAAAAACACTGACACTCGAGTGTATCTGTGCAGTTCTTGTGACAGAGACCACCATTATTGTCCGCCAGCACGGAGAGGTGGGACCGCAAGTTTTCAGCACCAGAGCTACAAAAAGATGAGTGAGCCTCTGGTCTGCTGGACATTCACCAACTATTGGTAGTGACTAATATCCCCATAAAAATTCCCACCAGTTTCTGGACATGGTGTAGTCAATATAGACAGGTGTGATGAGACCACCCCAACAGCACAGACAATAAATATCCTCCCTAGTAGCTGACTACCAGAACATTTGAATAAAACTAACTATTCTAGTACTTAAATATGTACACTTTTGTATTTATTATGTAACATTCCATGCATAATTTTCATAAATTTTAAATCCTTCTTTTAAAACAAGTTCTGGTCAAAATAAAACTTGATCCAGAACAAATAAATGTAATATAATTATATCAAAAACTTTATACACGTGAGTTAGTTCAGTGTATTTTAACACTTGTTAATCTTATTAGTCTTCTTAAATGCCTGTGGGTGTATTTATAACTAACACACCACATTACACATCATTACCCTAGACACTTTACGTAGCCACATTCATTAAGAAAAAAAAAAAAAATTAAGTGTGAGGTCGTAGTGGTAGCAAGAAAGGCCTTCTGATAATTCTCAACCACATTTTATCTCAGGAGCCTTCACAGCTGGCCTCATACAAGTTACATGTAGTAATAACACCATCATACAATACCATCAACACCACTACATAAATTGGGGTCTTGTCCAGGGATAATTAGCCCAACAGTAAAAATTAGGATCTCCTGGTGGGAGAAATAAAAGTAGGGAAATAAATTGTAAAATTTCCTTTAAAATTAAAAGTGTCCCTGCAGATAAAAGTTGGTGAATCTTCACAGCCAGTAATAATTAATTAGTTAACTGGTTAGTTAGAATTAGTTAGACTATAGTCATATAGTAATTAGAAGTACTTAGTGTATTTACTGGTTAGAGATTTATCTTGTATATTATTATATTGTCCAAAAAGTATGGCAGAGCTAGCAAAGTTTAGATCAGCTGCTGTGCTCACTGCGAAGGAGATGGGGATGGATGGTCAAATTTTAATTCAATACGTAACGACTGAATGTGATAAATATATTGAACGGGAAGAAAGGAGATTAGAAAAAGAGGCTGAAAGAAAATTAGAGGCTGACAGGTTAGCTGAAGAAAAGAGATTACAAATTGAGGCTGATAGAGAAATTAAGAGGCTGCAGAATGAGGCAGAAGAAAAACGACAGCAAAGGGAGGCAGAAGATAAAAAGGCCGAAAGGGAGGCAGAAGAAAAAAGGTTGACTGCCGAAAGGGAGGCAGAAGATAGAAGGTTGCAGAGGGAGCACGAATTACGACTAAGGGAGCTGGAATTACAAGGCCCGGCCCCTGAAAATGGTGCCAGCCCTTTTGCCTCAGATGCTACGCCCAGTCTGGGAGCCTCAAACTCAGCTATGGGGTTTCATTTAGACCATTTTGTTGAAAAAGACGATGACATAGAGGGGTACCTAGGACGTTTTGAGTTATTAGCTACTACATATGGGTTAGAGAGAGAGAGGTGGAGGTTAAAGCTATCACAGGGATTGAGGGGTGCTTCTTATGAAGTATTTGCCAAAATGAACAGGGAAGACCAAGACAATTATGACATGTTAAAGCAGGCTTTGTTATTAAGGTACGAGAAGAATGGTGAATTTTATCGTAAGAAATTTAGAAATGCCAAACTGTTGTCTGGGGAGACATACCACCAATTCTCTGCTAGTCTAGAAACCTATTTGGAGAAATGGACGGCTCTGGGGAAGACCCAAGATCTTAAAGAAATGATCATGATTGAGCAATTGAGAGAGTCCATGGCTCCAGACATGAGAAAATTTCTCATGGAACAAGGTGCAGAGAAGTTGGGGGAAATTTTAAATGTTGCTGAGAGGTATCAGGCAGCTCAGGCAGAGGTAAGTGGTGCTAAAAAGAAGCACATAGACAATTTTAAGCTCCACAGCAATTTAATAAATTTGATAATAGAGAGCAGGGAAATAAAGGTAGGACAAACTTTGAGCGGCCAAGAAATGACTATCGCGACAGAAACTTCAACAGGTGGTACTTCAATGACCCTAAAAGATTCAATGAAAAAAGGGGCGTTTTTGAACCAAAGAGAAAAAATTTGATGGTGCAAATGGTGCAAGCAGGATAACCAAGAAGCACCGAATGTTGGGGTAGAAGGAAACCAAATTCCAAGGACATTGCTGCAAAGAAGGTCGGGGGACCGCAAAGATTACAAAGTTAATCCTAAAGGACAACAGGGGGAAACCTTTGGTTCACCCCCCATTTTTCGTAAGGATTTATTTCCTAATGGGAAAAATCACCAAAAGGTGCCTTAAAATGATACAGGTTTGGATTATTATTCAGTCAATTGTGACATTCCAACCTATTTCTGGACCCAAGTCAGTATAGATCCACAAAAACAGTGGAAATACACGGGAGACTAAACAATACCACTCATGACAACTTACACACCTCGCAAGGATAACTGAAAGACCCGCTATGTGGAAGAGAAAACAATGAGCATGATTAGATATGAACCGAGGATCTATACCTCTGAATGGTGGTAATACTCCTTCTTGAATCCCAGAAAATACCTGTGGTTCAGTTGCGACATGGGGAAGACACAGGGGTCACCAGAAGAAGTTTTTTTTGAGGAAGAATTGTTGAACCTATAAATGCTCAATACCTGAGAGATGATGAAGGCGCAGCTGAGGATAGGACACTCAACCCACAGTTTTAAAAAAGTGCCCAAATGGCCACACAATTCCTCCGAGCAAAGGGGGGAATATTTCATGAAATATAACCTTAATACAGGAAACCATAATTGGAACAAACTTTGGTCACCCACCAGCTGATTTTTAATTCCCATTTTCATATAGAAAAACGTGATGAGAAGCTTCAGGGGACATGCGATACCTTCAGTGGTCATAGGGGGTGATCCAGCGCCAGCCAGACAGCGTATACTTGATTCATTACTTCGGCCAAAAGGATAACGGAGGATATAAATTTCGGCGATATGTCAATTTAATCCTCACAGAATGTCAAAGTTAGGCTCCAAAGCACTGGAGACTGCCCCTGCAACTCTAGAAAAAGTGCCCTTGTGGAAACAACCTTTATGTGAGAGGGTTGCAGAGATATTGTAACTGGACCTCTCACTCAACACTCGACCCAAGGGAGGAAAAGTATACATCCCTTACCACTGGTTGGACACCTATGTTCTATAGTGGGGAAGGGCAATAGCCTCTGCATCAATTGATTTATCAAAAACATGTAAGCAGACAGCTTACTTACAATAATTTACCTGATTCGGGTATTCCCACATGCAGCATCTAGACGGATAAAGGGGTTTAATCAGTTCCTAAACAAAACTAACAGGAAATAAAAAAACCCTTATTTTAACCCCCCCCAGTTGTTTCAAGCAGGCACTTTCCAATTTGTATTGGTTCCGTTAAACCATCCATTCAAGGGAACGGACCAGGTAAGAGTTTCAACGGACTCTCATTTCTAATCCTGAGAAAGCTGGGCTGCATTACACATTCAGAAAAAACGAAGCTCTGAAGTATCAATTCCTCCGGGGCCGCATTGTTATGCGTACCGGGAGGTACCCACATATTTTCAACCGCAGATGGCTCCCCAACTCTGCTATTTGGGTTGAGGACCAATAAAAGGGGCCTTTAGAAGCCTCTATTAAGACCTGGACAGATGAGAAGTAACGGAAAGACTGTTTTTACCTCATCGTAACACTGACGTGCAACCAACTGACCACAAAGATAATCAAAACCCGTTTTGGAAAAAAAACTGCATGTGGAAACTGGCAAATGAAAATTCAAAGCAAGCCAGTGAAGATGACAAGCCAGCATAATTTTTAATAGGAAGGCCAAGACAGGGAGACTGGCAGTCGTAGAGAAGGTGCTTTCTTTTGGTACTACCCGGGGGAGCCAGAATAAATTTAACAATTGGTTTGGCAAGGACCATGTATACATGGTTCTATTAGAGAAGTTGTCTAGAACAGGGTACACATAAAATTGTACAAAAAGGAAGGAAAAAGGTTATCGCATGTAACCTTTTAAAAGAAGTAATCTGGACAACCAACTCCAACAAAGCACCCCCTTTTGACCTTATTCTATTTTCAACCCAGATGCCCAGGGGGGATGAGAAACCACGCAATCAGGGGGGGCTCAGGATACCCAGTGACATACCCTTATACATCCCCCAGCCGTGGTTTTAAAACAGCGAGCACATTAAAATTCAAGTAAGCACCTGACTAAAAATCAGAGAGAGAGTTCAAACCCAAGTTTCTGGAAGGAATCACTACAGATTATTGAAGTCGAGATAAACCAGGCCATACAAATTTGCTTACATTATGACAAGGAAACCTAGGTAAACTCAAAACCCGAATCTGTATGAGAGTTCCTACTTTCCAAGGTATTCCGATTCGCGAAGCGAGAATTTTTCATTAAAGGAAGTTAAAAAGGACCATTATCATTTCAATGAAGGAGGGGATAGTTCGCAACAGTGGGAATCATCTTTTAGTTCTAGTGTTCCAACCTTGTTTTATGTTTGAGGAAAAACCGCCTTAGGAACACAGACTTGCTAGCATGAATCGAGGAAACTGAATAAACAGCCTCTAACAAACTGGTCAAGTGGACCATAACCCACACAAAATCAGTTTTTCCAGACTGCGGAAACAAGGGCAAAATACTTTTGCAATAAGATGGATCGTAGTAAAGCAATTACCGAGATCCCAGTGGAAGCCTGAACTGAGACCTTATTTGGGCTTTATAGCACTTTCCGATGTGACATTATGAATTCAAGTATGCTTACCATCTATTCGGTACTGAAAAATGCTCCATGAGTGTGTTTTTGGCAAACAAGAGATGATGCGAAATTATGATTTGGACCCACCTGAATAACCCATATGTATCACGAATTTCATGGATTGATGATATACTCGTACGCCACAGAGACATTTGAAGATACACATTGAGCTCTGGATGATGATTGTGTATAGACCTTCGAGGGTAGGTCGAGACTTAACTGCAAGGCCTAACAAAATGTTCTTTAGTTGGAATGCAAAGATTCTTGGAATCTTTGGGGCAACACTGTTTTATCAGGGTAATATGACCCCCTGGATCCTAAAGAACTTGGTAAAAACTGCAGAGAGCTCCTAGGAAGCCGCAAACCGAGAAAAGGACGTCGCGATCAAACTCCGTGTCGTTATGCAGATTTTATCAGAAAATAGCATGCAAAAATTTTTAAACGCCATTTTGTGCTCCTCTGACGTGCATCTGACTCGCAAGGGACTTCCCCAGATAAAATAATTTGAGACTGCAAACAATGTGGAATTAGCGTTTCCAAGAGTTAAAGGAAAAACTCACTAGCAAGCCTATTCTCAAACTGCCTGATTTGACACAGGACTTTGTCCTTAAGAACCGATGGCCAGTAATGTGTAGGACGTTGGAGGGGCTTGTGCAAAGAGATCATACTTCAACCTGATGGGGAACTGAAAACCAGTCGCTTAATGCAAGGCCGGCAAAATTGAATAAGGCAACAAGGATAAGTCCACAAGCGCAAAAAGAATGTTATGCATTATAATCTGGGGAATAAAAAGAAGTTCAATACATCTGAATGGTAGGACTTTCGTGTGGTGGAGACGGATCAACATCCTCTCGTGTTCTTGGTCTCAGGCTAAGCATGAAAACGCAAGATTTGCTGGAGGTGGTCATTATATTGCTTTCAACCATATCAGTATCAGTATCCAATATAACATCCCAGGGCAAAGGTGAATGTCGGTGCAGATTTCCTCAGTCGGCACCCCTTGAACAAAAATTAGAGTAATCAGTGATACGTGAGGATGTTTATTGGTTACCTATGAGTATCGCTGGTTTTTGGCAACTATTCCATAAGGCATGTTTTTTCAAGTTGAGGGAGATGTGTAAGTGAAATTTGACCGGAGATACAACGGTAAAAAATACTCCTAAAGATAACATTAGAAGGAATAAAAAACATAGATGCGTAAGCTGCTGAGATGTAACATGATCGCATAGACCGTCGGGTCATCATGCCTCTTATAAAATTGTTGCCTTGCTAGACAGTAGGGAACGGTGGATACTAAATAGGAAAATAATATGACTGGGATATAGAATTGCGTAGCAATGGCTAAGGAGAACGCAATTGGGGGAGATGGAAGGAAAATAAAAAATGCTCACGTCCCCCAGAATTGACACCGAGGTACGGAATATGGGACCGCATTGTGGCGTATACTAAGATTTCTTTATTTGATTTGAGCCGTACGAGAAAAACGCGGATTGTTTAGGTAATAATTCTACAAAAATGTAAAAAGTAAATTTTCTTAATATTAATTTAGGAATTATAAGAAATTATAGCTGGCCTGGATGGCCAATTCCTGAGACAGTGAACTAATAGATGATCGTAATTTTTACAGAACGATAGATAATATTGAAGAATAATGACAAATAGACAGTGTAGTTCCCATCATCGCTAGACTATATTGAATCTAAAAGTGTCACAATTTGCACAACCTCGCCGAAAAACACGATCCTTGGGAACGAGGTGGTTCAAAGTTTACTTATTATGAGGAGAGGGGTTTTTGAGCGGTAGCTTGTCCTAAAATATAACTTTTATAACGACAAAATTTTTAAGGGAGAGAGACAGGTTGCTTCAAAAATTCATTCACATTTTTTTTATGAAACACAAAGTAGAGACGGAGAGACTAACAGATAACCATCCATACTTGCCTGAAGCATGACTGAAATGACTTTAGTGTAGAAATTTATTAGAAAATTTAAAAATAAAATCCTATGGCAGTGATTGGATCCACGAGACCAAAATCAAATCATTAGCCGCTCTCAGAGCGCATTTGGCGGTCATTCTTCAAATAATTTGTTCATGGGGGAGGTGATAGATCACGATGTATAAAGTGTGGTGTGTTGCCCATAGTGGAAGAGACAGTGGAATAAATTTAGGGACGCCATACTATAGCCAGCAGCTCCAGCTGGAGTTTTTTTGCTAGCAATTTCCTTGTGTTATGTATTTCTTAATCAGTAGTCTGTGAGTTTTCTATCGACCAACAAGCAGAGTCCTAATCCGGTGGTGCACTCTTACTCGACGTGTAATCTGTGCAGTTTCTTGTGACAGAGACCACCATTATTTGTTCCGCGCCAGGCACGGAGAGGATGTGTGACACCGCAAGTTTTCGAGCACCAGAGCTACAAAATTTCTGAGTGAGCCTCTGGTTTCCTGCTGTGGACATTCACCAACTATTGGTATGTGACTAATAACCCACTAAAACATATTCCCGACCGAGTTTCTGGACACGCGGTGTAAGTTCAATATGAGACAGGTGTGATGAGAACCCACCCCAACGAGCAACAGACAATAAATATCCTCCCTAGGTAGCTGACTGACCAGAACATTTGAATAAAACTACTTAATCTAGTACTAGTGAAATATGTACATCTTTTGGTATTTATTATGTAACTTATTCCATGCATATAGATTTGCATAAATTTGTAATCCTTCACTTTATAAACCAAGGTCTGTTCAAAATAAAAGCTTGATCCAGAAACAAATAAAATGTATATATTATTATATCAAAAAACTTTATAACACGTTGAGTTAGTTCAGTGTATTTTTAACACTGTGTTAAGTCTTAATTAGTCCGTTCTTAATGCCTGTGGGTGTATTTATAACTATCACACGAACCACATTTACATCATCATATACCCTAAAACACTTTACGTAGCACGATCTTCATTTAAGAAAAAAAAAAAAAAATTAAGTGTGAGTG
Source organism: Oreohelix idahoensis (assembly GCA_024509875.1). NCBI lineage: Eukaryota > Metazoa > Mollusca > Gastropoda > Stylommatophora > Oreohelicidae > Oreohelix > Oreohelix idahoensis. Next base: position 700,594 of record JAMPIV010019879.1, on the reverse strand, counting down.
TCGTAGAGAGTAGCAAGAAAGGCCTTCTTGATAATTCTCAACCACCAATTTTAACTCAGGAGCCCTTCACAAGCTTTCCTCATACAAGTTACTTTATGAGTAATAACACCATCATACAAATACCATCCAACGACACTAACAACTCCTCATATCTTCGTTGGTAATATTATGTACAATGGATGGGGTATGAAAAAAAATCGAAAAAGGGATAGTTCGTCGTACAATGGACAAAAGAAACTAAAGAAAATTAGCCAACGTTGTTGCCGACGAAGGCCCCTTCATCAGCGGAGAAGGGAAAGAAAGAAAGTGAGGCTTAGATAGGACACATAAGAATCTAATTAAGATATACAAATAAAACAATGGGTACTATCCCCTAAAGGCAGCTAAAGATCTAGCACGCCTGCACCGAAGAGCGTCACCCAAAAAAGGAAATGACTGAGCCACTTTCCGGATGGTAAACAGTACATACTAAAGAAGCACTATAAAAACGAAAACTAGAACAAGAAACAACCAAATACGATAATAATAATGAGCGAGTGGAGATATGAGCAGTAACAGAATGGAGTGGGAGATAAATAAATATTTTAATAAAAAGTCAAAAGAATTCTTTTAATTAAATGGGCGAGAAGTACGGCTAAATCGAAAAAGGTGAAATAAGGAGGTGGAAAGGGTCGAAAATATAGAAATAGGAGAGGAAAGTGTGACCTTAATGTAGGGTGTTAATCTACCAACTGTCATAGACACAACCCATATGATGGATAAGACGCCATTGCTCAAGCTGTTCTCAGAGGGCTTAGCTAGTGTCATAAGCGGAGCAGAGAACTTGATCGTCGTGACCACTGAATGTCGATGGTACCATGGGTGGTGACGACCATTAAAGTGTTATGGCAACCTGGTGAATTTTTGCTGAGAAGATGATATTTCAGGTGCTGGCTGCTAATCTGTCCCCCCAAGTCGTTGCCTGTTTTAGCCAAATATAGGTTATTTGCTGCAACGTTTAACATATGATAGTATAATGAAACATTGCATCGACTCACACATGAAGGCTACGGTCGATGAGGGTGAACGTGGACTTAGGAAAAGACAACCTTGTATGGATTGGTATGACATACTTGCACAGACGTGCATTGTGTCCCGACCGACATGGTAGTGTGGCCAAATGTGATGTAGCTTTCTCCTTTGTGAGATCTGGCTGTGATCAAGAAGATCCTTCAGTTCTTGTCGGCATTCTATATGCCCACCAAAGTGCCTCACTCGAAAACATCTCAGGGTCATCAGAATTTGCTTTGTCCTTTGTCCTTGTAAGACAAATCACACCTTTTTTTTTTCATTTTATTTTTCCATACCCCATGCCATTGTACTCCAGTGACGTTGACCACCAGTTTCCCCTCATCTGTAATAATAGTAAAATGTTTTAGGTTTGTAAACAGAAATTCTCTAGAAGCAACCAAAAACTAACTATCACACAAAAGCACACTAATAACAAGGGAGTTTCCAATGATTAACTTTTGCAAGCGAAGGTTTAAGGACCCCCTATCGAATGTTCATGAGCGCGTTCGAAAACTGGGAATTCTCAACGCGCCGGTAAGAAATGTGAAACCCGTGACCAAAATGGTGTAGCAGAAAAGAAATGAAAGTGGTAAACTAAAGCGCAATTTGGAAACAAACAGCCCGTGAAACTAGACTATGGGAATGCACCCCCTGAGGAGGCAGCCCTCACTTGATTTATATTTTTTCCTGGTGTTGTCTTTTCCGATCATTTTCTTTCTCCTCTTTTCTGCTTGCTGGGTGTATGTTTTTTCTGCGCCAAATCTGAAAGGTGGCACCGGAGAGATCATCACTACTTGGTGCGATCGGCATCTTCGCATCGCTACTTGGTGCGATCAGCATCTTCATCCTCCCAGGTTGCTGGATTCATGTCCAGTGCCCTCATGTCTCTCTTGCACACATCTTTGAACTCAGCTGCAGTCACCCAACTGTTCTTTTGCCATATGCCAGTTGTCCGTAGAAGATATCTTTTGGGATGCGATCATCTTCCATGCGGCGGACATGGCCAAGCCAGTGTAGTCTGCACTGTCTAAGCAATGTATACATGCTTTGAAGGCCAGCACGTGACAACACCTCAACATCTGTCACTTTGTCCTTCCGCGAAATTCCGAGGATGTGGCATAGACACCGTAGATGGAAGGTATTGAGCGTTCTTTCTTGCTTAGTATAGGTTGTCCATGTCTCGCTGCCATATAGAAGTGTGCTGGTGACGCAGGCGTAATATACAGCAGCTTTGGTCTTCGTTGTGAGTTTGGTGATTTGCCAGAGACCAAGCTATCAATAGCCTTACTGAGCTCTTCCAATGTTGGTTCAACATCCAGCTCCTCCATTGTTGGCAGGCATTTGATAGCATCAAGGGCTGAAGGCGTGATGGTATTTTCTCTAGCATAAAGCTCACAGCAGGGCTCAACCCACCTCCAACTGTTTACCCATATCAGTTAGTTTCTCCCCGCTGATGGTTCTTAGCGGTTCCATCTCACTATTTTGAGGACCAAAGGCTTTCTTTATACCGTCGTACATTTGTCTAGTGTTGCTTGTTTGCGTTGTGGTCTGGATGCTCTCGCTGAGCTGGAGCCAATAATCACTGGATCAACCAAGGGTCATGAGCTCTATCTGCCCGAAGCTGCTGGTTTTAAGGTACCAGTGACTCGCCTTTGCCCCTTCTTCCGTCAGTGGAAACAGTTCCGCCGGGCTCAAATTGAGCCACACATGAAGGCCGGGAGCTGGGCTTGGTTAGAGGCTATTTGAGACACATGCTGTAGAAGCATTTATCTGCAGTGAGAGCTTATCCTCACTACAACTCCCAGCTATGACAACCTTTGGAACATAGGAGTATGTATCAAGAACTATAAAAAAAACAGATTATTTTTGTAAGTACCAAATATATATCTATACATATAGTTTTCCTCCCCAAAACAAGAGAGACATTCTGCAGCAACATTAGCACCTTCGTACATGAGACAATGATCAGAACACTAACTACTGTCATTAGTTGTCATTATGTTAAGGAAAAACCGGAGCGTTATTCTAAAGCAAAGCCATATCTACTTACATAAATTTTCACAACGTTCCTGTTTTCCACATTACATTTACTGAGAACTGTTTTTCACAACTTTTCACCCACTATAGTGCGTTTCACAATGTTTGCCGCTGTTTAATATTCAATATCTCTGCAACCACTTGATCGTAATTGTTGCAACTTTGCATATGACCTAATGATCGCTATGTCCTGAGGGGGACATTTTTTTCCTCGTTAACAAACTTATGGTTTTAAATTTTCTTTATTTGAAGTATACAAAATCGACCACCTCCTAGTCCAACCGTGTATTGAGAGGGCTTACCTCTTCATATTTGTGCGCTATTTCGATTTAACATCTTGAACGCAAGTTTACGTGATTTTCTCCGTGTTTCAGCTCACTATCGCACTGTTTTGAACATTACATTGATCCTTCTGGTGCGTTCAGTTACCGTTCTACTGATTGTGTATTTCAGTGCATAGGCGTATCTTGCGGTATTCTAGGTCTGTAATACAATGGGTATGAAAGTCAAGTTCCTTACACTGCATACAATGGCAGTGAAGATGTATAAATATTTATGCAGAGAAGATAAGCGTGGTAAACTGCATCGGAGTCTCTCAAATCCTGAAAAGAGAACTATTCACGCTTTGGGTTTAAGTAAATGCTCATTTCATCAATTACTCAAAGCTAATGGAATTTTCAGTTCAATCAATACCAGGACGCAAGGAAGAAAGGAAGTAGTAGATAGTTTTGACAGGGATTTGATTAGAAGAGAGATTTGTAGAATGTTCAATTCCAAAGAAACTGTGACACTAAGAAAACTGAAAATTCGGCTGAGAACACACAATGACATTGATGTGTCGAAATCAACATTATGGAGAACTGTTAGAAGCATTGGCTTTACGTTTAGGAAGTACGCTAGTGGAAGAAACGTCATCTGCGAGAAGCCGCCCTTAGTATCTATGAGAAGTAAATATTTACGTGAAGTACGGGAAATGCGTAATCAAGATTATGATATTGTGTATGTGGATGAAACTTGGATCAATGAACACCACACAAGTGAAAAGGAATGGCAGTTATCAGATGGAACGATTAAAAGATGTGTACCCAGTGGAAAAGGACAACGTCTGATAATGGCACATGCAGGCAGCAGACATAATGGGCTAGTGAAAAATGCTGAACTCATTTTCACTTCCAATTATACGGACAACCGGGACTATCATACCGAGATGAACGGTAACATATTTAGAGAGTGGATTGAAAATACTCTTCTTCCGTCCCTAGACAGACCATCCTGTCTGATAATGGACAACGCATCATACCGCAACGCTGTGGCAGAAGAAGACAAAATTCCGACATCTTCGAGTGCAAAAGATGCTATAAAGATTTGGCTTAGAAAAGAAGACATTCCATTTAACGAGGGGTTTCTGAAACCTGAATTACTGTCCCTTGTTAAGAAATCATAAAAGACCAAGATATTCCATATAGACAAGTTGATTCAACAGCATGGTCATATGTGTTTGAGACTGCCACCTTATCATTCACATTTAAACCCAATTGAACTCGTTTGGGCAAAAGTTAAAGGACAGGTGGCAGCTGAAAATAAAACTTTCATACTATGCAATATGAAAGAACTAACAAATGCCGCCCTCTCGCAGATAGACAAAGATTATTGGTGTAAATGTGAAGACCATGTCTTAAAAGAGGAAAATGACTATTGGAAAAAAATGGACTGTCGTTCATTCAGCCGAGAATAGTCATCAATATGTTAGACTCGTCTGACTCAGAATAAGTGTGTAAATACCTTATATGTTTTATATGTTTTCTCCTCCATCTATGTGTATATGTAAACCAATTCATTTCCTTTTTATCTCCACGATTTCACTACTATTTTTAACATACACAGTACTTTCACCTCTTCATGCATCCATTCACGTTTTAGTTTAAAAAGTAACATTTACAACGAATAGGCGTTATTATTCTCTCAAATATTTCAAAGAAATAAAAAAGGACCTCACGTAGTAATCAGTTAACAAACCCCTATAACATTCGAATTGTATAGACGCCTATGCCGAAAATATGCAACTTCCGTCATTTACGGTAAATTATTTTCTTCCAGGACAAAATAATTACTTTATTAAAAAAGATCAAAGGAATTAGCCGTTGCAAGAAAAGAACACTACTTGCAACATTGAATTTTATAAAAACTTTGGGACATTGAAAATATAAGACCACATGCAAAAAATCATCTTTATCAGTGCAAGGAATATGGAGATATTTGAAGTCAATCGTCGACCGATCTTTTTGAAACGCACTATAGTAATACACTTCATTTGATGCACAGGTGCTGATGCTGCAATCAATTTATCAGAATATGACATACTTCCTAAACAAAATATAATGCAACAGAAGTCAACATGATTTTATATTTCAATATTTTCATGAAGTAAAGCCTGGTTTCTTAACCTGTTTTGTTGCTACAGACCCCTCTGATTGTATGATGAAGGCTATGGACTCCTTCTTGGACGAAATATCATATAAGAATAATGAAAAATTTTACATTTTAGGTTATGTTTACTGACCACCTAGAAATCATTCATCGACCCCCAACAGGTTCATGGACCACAGGTTAAGAAACCCTGAACTAAAGAAATATCAAGTGTGAGACAAATTTGTCCCTGCACAGGCAGTTTACACAGTCAGCATTAACAGTTGGTACAGTATAAATCTTGACTTTATAAATGTACTGCACAGCAATCAAATATTTCTCCCAACAACACAGGCAGTTTACACAGTCAGCATTAACAGTTGGTACGGTATAAATGTTTACTTTATAAATGTACTGCACAGCAATCAAATATTTCTCCCAACACACAGGTATAACAAAATAAGGTTACCTGAGCACAAATAACTTTATAAATGTAGCATAATGTTTATGAAGTCTACAGGGAAGAATCTTCGTTCTGTTGGGATGCTTTTACAGTTGCAGGTTCCAATCTATTAATTCTTGTTGCAGTTTTTCTGTCTTCGGTTAACTAAGTGCGCTGCTTGCCTTGTAGATGCTCAAAATGACATGCATTGCTCTATTTGTTATCTGATTCAGAGTTTTGAATCTTACCCCCCCCCCATATGCAGGATGTGACCAATTCCTTGGGAGAGCCCAGAACCAGAGTACAGTATTTTAACTCTGCATATTTGGAGAGCCCCCTTGGATGGTGGAGAATGCACATTATGCCATGCACTTCTTACTCTTAGCTTGGGATCAGATGTGATGATCCTTTAAATGCAAGCCAAGCTGGAGAAACTGGAGCTCATGACTTCAACTCAGCATATTTCGGAATGGCAGAAAAGCCACAGGAAAAACCTAGATCTACAGTGTAGACAAAACCAAGGAGTCTTCAGCTTGGTATTGGCTGCAAAAGTGCTAGAAGCTGAACAGCCCTAGTTAAACAACAACACTATCAACAGGTTTTCTTTATGTGTGCCCCCTATCCACCTCCAGTGCCTTATTTCCCACTTCTCATTCCACTGGCACTTATCTAGACCCCCATACCTAAGGGTCTTTTATATTTGGACATGCACCCTAATATAACCAACTAGGTTGAACGGGACGCGCCTCGCCAAAACTTTATTTAAAAAAAAAAAACTTATCTAGTTCTTATCATTAGTTCCACATTAGTGATCTTGTCACACTACTTCATTACTTCTAGGCATCCATTTATGAAAGTCTGTGGCTTTTTGGTTGTTTTTGTTGTTCTGCTTCAGAGCCATACAATAGGAATGACTTGAAAGTATGTCTTGCTTGTAGTGTAATTGTACCATAGGCAAACATGTATGTTATTAGAGTAAATGGTAAATGAAACAGCTGTCAAATGTCATTGACCACCAGCAAATCAATTTGTAGATTAGAATGACATAGAATATCTAATTTGTGATGAGATTAAAATCTCTAGTAGTGAAATCATGCAGTGCCAGATAAAGCTGGAAGCTGCAACAAAGATGGCGTGGGTGGAAAAATCAACAGAAAGCTGATACTTGGGAGTCATGATGCAAGTGGGAAACCTTAGAGTGTACAGAAGATGAAATTGCTGAAACACTACTTCTGATGATCAGACTACCTCCTGTTGTAACACTGTATACAGTTTCTTATCATTATCCACACACTTTTCACATGGGAAGAAAATGCTGATGATAAACTGTACAAGAGGACATGAAAATCTGTGCTGCCATGTCCTTTTATAGAGTGAAAACAGAAGAAAGAACGAGGAACCTGACTGGTGTTGAGTGCTGTATATTTTAATAATGTTGACCATTAATATCATACTTCAGAAAAATGATATATATTATTACATTGTACAATTGTTACTAATATTATATTTTGATAATGCTAAATATGATATACCAAAAAAGTAAATATTACTGTGACCAGCTCATCTTGTAATCGTTTAGGGCGTTCTTGTCGTGGTCGTATCCAGGTGCCATCTTGTCATTGCCATTGTCCTCCCTAGGTGTTCACTGCCTTTTTATTTTACCACTACATCTTCAAGAGGATGATAGAAAAGACTAGATTGACGGGGCCATACAATGTACTGATGAGATGATAGTGGAGGGTGAGCGGGGGGGGTTGTGGGGTTGGGGGGGGTGGGGGGACGGGGGAGTGGTTGTGGGGGGGTCTAGGGGGGGGGGTGTGGGGGGGTGGGGGGGGGGCGCGGGTCGGGGTCGCTAAGGTAGGCGGGGGGGGGGGGGTGTGGGGGGGGGGTGAGTTGGGGGGGACAGTGTGGGGGTGTGGGTGGGAGAGGGGGGGGGGGGGGGGGGGGGGGGGGGGGGTGGGGGGGGGGGGGGGGGGTGGGGGGGGCGTCTGGGGGGGGGGGGTGATGGTGGGGGGTCTTGAGTCGAGGGTGGGGGGGGGGGGGGGGGGGGGCATCTGAAAATGGGGGGAACACGTTGGGAGGGGTGGGGGGTGGGGTTGGGGGGTCTGAGGGTGGGGGGGGTGGGGGTGTGGTGTGTGTGGGGGATTCTCAGGTTGTTCGTTTTTACTTTTATATCTTGGATTGATTGGATTGAGTTGCGGACTGAGTGGTGTATGTATTACATCCCCCATATTGCATAAGTTTTTGGGGTGTGGGACTGTGGGTGCATGTCAAAAAGTAGGCTATGTACTAAAAACTTCATAAACGACTCGCAACTAGTCCTAATACACCATTTCTTTTTCATGACATAAGTATCACGTAAATAATATTATATGATCATCAACTATCACAGCCTTTCACACTTCATTGGATGCAGCCACTACAAGAGGCCGGCCCTTGAGGAATGACTACGCTATTAATATACTTATTGAGTACGGTGTATATCTGAAGTAAGTTATTATTACAAACATATGACCTCCCATTCACATTACTAGTCAGAACAAACAACTATAAAACGGTATGAGAGCTGCGTTCCGTTGCTGGTGATCTCTATGGTGCGTGAATGGGAGAGAGACCAGAGAAAAATGTCGAAACTGCCTACTTCCACCACAATCAGCCTAAGAATATGCTTCCAATCATTTTGCCATACCCATCAGCAACTCTTAAAAACTACTAATCGATTAACCAGAACAAGCTCTCCAGTCATACTGCAAAGCTGGGATGGGTGACCAACTGTCCTCAAAGACCTTGTCCGATACCATCGCAAGAAACACGTATCTATGGACCCCCGAGGAAAAGCGATAGAGATGCCCACCATAAACTACTTGGCGAGGAACTTGGAACGGAAATCAAAGATAGAACCACTTAGGCACTGGTCTACAAGAATAGCCCGCCGAACCGGCAGAAAGAGTGGAATCAATTTGTTGCGCCCTATACAAGACGCCTCCAGCATGATGGCCTCTGACGCTTTTAGTTGCGGTTTATGGAAATCAAGAAGAAAAAAGATTCACAATTTACTTCATCCCCCAGTTTTTACAACATGAAATTGAAGAAGTATACCCTACCATAACATTAGCACATCAATGATTACTATTCGGAATTCTACCCACTGTTTTTCCCACCAGCGGCAGGTCGCCTAGTGAGTTCTAGAAGGTCCTAGTTCCAGTCTGGTGTCTGATCACCCCAGAAACAGAAGGCCATTGCACGATGAAGGCCACAAACTATAGTTTCCTCGTACCCATTCACACTAAACTGTTCCTTCAAACCAATCATTAGCACGTGGATGAACTAATTCAGTATATTGTGAGAGACATTTTTTTAAAGGTACCTCATATTAAATCGATGTCATGCGACTCAAAGTATAAGCTGTTAAACATTAAATACCACACTATATCTGGTCAGACTTAACTTTCCGCACACACTCATATATATTACGGCGGAGTTTGTAACAAGATGGTATCATTTTGGGCGTAAAGCACTGTATTCTTACATTGAAAACCTTTATCCAACTTCCGCAAAATTGTAACATTGATGAAGAGTAATGATGAAGTATGACTCCTAACTGCACAATAAAAAAATCTAACTCATCATTTAACCGAGGCTTTTGAAAAAAATTCTCAGGGTGGGCGAGTTACTCAAACTATTGCAATACTTTACTTTCATATACATTTAATGAAAACGGGTTGCAACAATTAATGCTTGGTGGTCTATTGTGTTACATGGTGCAAAAAGTGATGTGTATATATGTAATGAGTTTGGGGTCTTATGTGTGAATAGTCGGTCGACAACGGTTTTCGCACTTTCCAACTATGGTAAGATGAGGCTACCCTTCAAATCGATCAGCAACGGGCGGGGGCAAATGACTTCAGATTCCTTTAAATATCTCATATTCCTTATCAGATGCCCTTTTTTATCAATCCTAGTCATATTTATTAACAAACGTTGAATTTGAAAATTTGCAATTTTATGGCAAAAAAAAGCTATAATTTTCCTGGGAAAAAAGAAACGCGATTTGTCAATGTTCCATTTTCATTATTAAACAGTGTGTGGTACCGGTGCGCACGATAAGGACAAGTATATAACCTCTGCGGCACATCCCTTAACCGACACATTCATAAAAAGCCGATTTTGTCTAAGGAGTTATATGGGGCAGGGGGATGTTTACCCCATTCGCAGTATAACTTCAGCACAGTGCTGATCACCTGCTTGCCAACCAATCATGATTACGGAAACAAAATATAAATTGTTTGGTCTTGTTTTGTTGTGTCCACAAAGAACACCACTATCGTGTGAAACAGCATAGAGCGATCAATTTGTTGTTTGCCACAAGACGCCACTAGGCTACTGGCCACATGAACGCTATTTGCCGTTATCTAAGATTGAAGATAAGAATAGCAATATAAAATCAACAACAACAATTATCATACAAATTTCCAAAAATGAAATGGTATTACCTACGAGAAGGCCCGGACTGCGGCTTTGCAAACAACGGCCAATGCACCTAGTACTTTATACACACAAGTCATTTCCAGCTCTTGTTTTGCCGGCGAACGTGTAGACAATGTAAAGGAAAATTTATCACATGGTCTGATCGAAACCAATCAGCAATGTTAACACGACGAAAGTATGTGGATAATAAATATTCTGTTTTCTTGTTTTTGTAATGTATGTCATTACTACGAATTGTGTGAGCAGAGTGTAAAGAACGACATATGATGCTGTCACCTACATCATCCAGAGACGACATGAACTGGTGAATCAGGATTGTTGCTAACCTCCCTATTTTAAATTAGTATTTTAAAAGTGATGATGACTTTATTAAGGTCCGCTATTCCGAAGGTTTTATTGGTGCAAGCAATTTGAAATTATGGGTTTCTTTAACATCTGGCTCAGACCGATGGGTCTTACCAAAAGTTAGTATTTATTCGTCCTAAGTTCACCGGTGAGTGAACTAAAGCAAGAGCCTATGAAACCTGTCGGTGCGAGTGGCCAGTCCAATAAATATTTTATCACAAAAGTGATGGTTTTTTCACATGAAACACATGGGGACACTCACCATGAAAAACAACCATTTGGTGAAGGCCCTTGTGAACCAGAAAATATGTGGACTCTTAATTTTTAAAATATTGGGATCAATTCAAAATAGTAGTGGGCATGTCTGAAATATATGGTGACGTTAATATTGTGCAAAGTGGAAAAAGGTTTCATTGCCTAAGTCCTACGTCAAGAGCACTCTCTTACGAAATATTTTTTTACAACCTTCGCTAGCAAACATCATTACTCCTTTTCACAGGGGGGTGTGGGTGGTGTTATATATAATACAAAAAATAGTTATAGGAGGCTACTCATTTATATTATCATAGGCCTAATCTAACCAAAATTCAAAAGTTGGAAATTCACATTACTAGTTAAATTTCTTTGGTTGGGCATGTAAAGGTCAATGTGGTCACATCATATGGAAAATTATATAATAGGACTGTAAATTGAGGGGGGAAACATAATTGGGCATTCATTCAATACTTACCCAATGGGTGTTTCTTGGATATTTAACACATTTTGTGCTTTAAACAATGTTTTTAATTTTGTCCAAGGGCCAATGTTCGATAAATAAAAACATATTTTTGGAGTAAGTGTCTAGATTTCATAAAAAATCATGTTCAGCTAACAACGACTCAACCATCCGTTCAAACTTCTCTCTAAAATGATATAAATTTAATATACCTTTCTTGTAAGTATAAACATCTACTGCAAAACCTCCTTATAGGTATATATTTTTGTATTTTCAGTGGATGATTTTTACTAATCGGTTGAGAAATTGATTGCGTCGGTACTGGCAAAGTAATTCCCAATTCACCACCACCACACTTGCCAAACAAGTTGTTGTCATTTTGTCAGCCTTATTTAGATATGAGATCCGGCCCCCCCCCCCCCCCCCCCCACCAGAGAAACGAATGAAATAACATCTAATTTGGAATAAAAACAATAACCATTCAAAGTCAAGCTCAACTTTCAACTCAACACTTTTGTATGCTGGAAAAGCAAGGAAAAGCCTAATCTACAGTGTAATAAACCAGATGTCTGTCACGTTGGTAGTGGCTCTACATACAATTACTGAAAAATTGAAAACCTTATATCAAATATGGTTATATTCTTGTGGTGTTTCACTGTGGCGGGTAATTCCACTCAGTTAAATACCCCCAGGCTCACATCATGTACAAATCAGTGTGGGTTTGTAACTTTTAAATTTATGACCACTCAAAGTTGGCATTTTGACAAGTTACGCAACACGCCCAATTTTTAAAATATTCAAAATTGCATAACTTGTGAACAAATTCACCTAGGGCATTAAATTTGGTACCAAAATGCTTAGAATAAATAGATCTACCCATCTACATATGTTATTAACAGAAATATGTAATTTAAAAATTCAGTTTGGAGTACCTACATGAAGCCAGCCATAAATCTGAAAATAATATGCAGGGTGAAAATATGCAAATTGGCTATAATACAAGGCAAATATTTCTATCCTAGCAAAATGGTGCTTTAAGAGTTAAGTGTATTATGCATCTACACGTTTCACAATGAGTGACTAATCTGTTATATAACTGTTATATAACATTGTGTCCAATTTATCTTACATTTCATGTGCTTTATGTCAAAATAATAAATATTCGTGACATATATGAGACACATTGTTCCAAATTTCTTGTTATGGTCTTTATAAGTATTATCTAAGAACATTGTCCCAATTTCTCATTATGGTCTTTATAAGTATTATCTAAGAACTTTGTCCCAAATTTCTCATTATGGTCTTTACAAGTATTATCTAAGAGCATTTTCCCAAATTTCTCGTTAAGGCCTTTATAAGTAGTTATCTAAGAACATTTTCCCAAATTTCTCGTTATGGTCTTTATAAGTATGTATCTAAGAACATTTTCCCAAATTTCTCGTTATGGTCTTTATTAGTATGTATCTAAGAACATTTTCCCAAATTTCTCGTTATGGTCTTTATAAATATGTACGAGGCGCGTTTTTTAAGTAATTCCCAGTATAAAATAATAAAAAAAACCATCATATATAACAATAATTTATTGTAGCCAAAAGTGAACCACACATTTACATTATTTCTCAACATAGTCACCATTGACTTCAATACATTTTTGGTATCGTGGTACCGGGTTCTTAATTCCAGTGTCAAAGAAGTCTGCCGCCAGTGTCTTGAGCCATTCATTAACGCCTGTCTGCAGTTCATCATCAGTTTCAAACCGCTGGGATGCCAGCCACTTCTTTAGGTGCATGAAAAGGTGGTAATAACTTGGCGCGAGATCGGGGCTGAAGGGCGGGTGGTCAAAAATTTCCCAGTGAAATTTTTGCAACAATTGAACAGTTCGATCGGCGGTGTGAGGTCGAGCATTATCGTGCAAAAGCACAATCCCATGGAAAGCAACCCACGTCTTTCAATAAATATATATGATGGTTTTTTAATTATTTTATACCGGGAATTACTTAAAAAACACGCCTCGTATCCAAGAACATTTTCCCAAATTTCTCATTATGGTCTTTATAAGTATGTATCTAAGAACATTTTCCCAAATTTCTCAATATGGTCTATATAAGTATGTATATAAGAACATTTTCCCAAATTTCTCATTATGGTCTTTATAAGTATGTACCCGAGAACAAAGCGAGCACAAGAACAGCATACATTGACAACTAACACCATTTTCCACACTGCATGCGTTTATGAATTTTAAAAAATGGAATGCGATAAATTGTGAAAGATGTTACAATATCCACTAGTCTTTCTTCACAAGATTTTGTTTCCCAAACTGCAGCCTGTCAGTCACTCACAGAAAGTTGTCACATTTTTCAAGCAAATCTTCATTTATTCATGTGTTTATTACAGCATCCTACACTTGACACAGTCAGCACCAGACTTGTAACAACTTTGTAAAAAAAACTCAAACATAACACTGTTGATCTAACAACATGGCAATTATCACATATTAATTAATAACATTAATCAACATGATTGTAGGTTCAGTTTTTGTGATGTCCAAAGAACACCAGCTTGTGAATTAACAGCATTACAAGCATGATGTACAAAGCACTTACAATGAAATGAGTGGGTTTCAACATAGAATAAATCTGCAGAATAGGCAACAGTCGATCAGCATTGTATAAGAAATAATATTATAATGACAAGAGTGTATTATGGCACAGACTTATAATATCTAATGACTTAATAGAAAAGGCAGAATTTATTAAGCAGAATGAGCAATAGCACAGACTGACTGCAATAACTAGCACGCAGAATATAATAACTAATAAAAGTTATGATTGGAATGAGCATTAACAGAGAATGAGGTTTAGCACAGAATGAGTAAAAATAATGTGACTATAACAATTACAAAATTAATACAATAGAGTTAAAATAATGATTATAATGAGCAACAGCTCAGAATAAACATAATGACCAAAATGAGTATTAGCCAAGAATATGTTAGGAACATTTTTAGGAACTTATGAGTGGACCAGCTCCATAAAATCCCCCAGACATCTAGCCAGCAGAAATGAAGCTATAAGATAACTGAAAGATCAAATACAGAAGACATAACAAAAGTGTAACACCTCTAAAAGATAGTAAAGCTGCTGGCCCAGATGGCATTCCAGCCTAGGCCATCAAAGCAGATAGTGGCAGTGCTACAGAGATATACAAATTAATTGGTAAAGTCTGTGTGAGAGAGAAGAGATACCCACAAAATGGAAGGAAGGATATCTGGTAAGTTGCCTAAGAAGGGAATGTTTCAAGAGTGCACCAATTATAGAGGGATAATAATATTCTCAGTGTCAGAGAAAAATATTAAACAGGAACATCCTTGAGAGATTTATAGCCCACAGACAGACAACTGAGAAATGAAAAAGCAGGTTGAACTCACCTTTTTACATTGGATTTGTGAATTATGAAAAGGCATTTGACAGGGTAGACAATCACTTTGGAAATTGATCAGGCATTATGATGCTCCCCTGAAGATCATTAACTTAGTAAAGAAAACTTATGAAGATACGAAATGGAGAATTCTTTATGAAACACAGATTACAAAACCATTTGAGACAAGAACTGGAGTGCAGCTGGGAGGCCTAATGTCACCACTTCTCTTCTTACTGGCTATAGACTGGTTTATAAAAACAACATCAGCCGACAGAAATGGAATCAAGTTGATTCTTGACTAAACAGCTTGATAGCATATGTTTGGCCGTTGACCTAGCTCTTTTGTCTCATAACCATTAACAGATGCAAGACAAAATGCAAATACTTGATGAAAGGTCACAGAAAAAGGGTCTGAAAATACACAGGGAGAAGACAAAGATAATGATAATAAATGCAGAAACTTTAACAAGACTGTACTCAGAGAAACATCCCTACAGATGTGGACTCATGCATAGATCTTTGCAAACTTGGAGGAACAAACAGTGATATCTAAATAAGAATGTATAAGGCAACAACGCGTTTCACTGCAAATGGAACTACAGTAGGATGCTGATTATCCAAACATCAATTATCTGAAAAGCCCCCGCCAAAATAAAATTACAGTATCTAATTTTAGTACACTAATTATGCTGAAGCATTACTGATGTTGCTTAATGCATTCTTTTCCTATTATTTATTCAAAGACATGTGCAGTATTGCATAGAAATAGTCTTAAATTGTCATTGCAGGAGTTACAAATCAAATTTTGGCTTTAGCTACTGTGTGGACTCACGACAGTCTCTCGTGACCTTAATTGTAGGACTAATTACACTTTGTTTCATATAAACTGGGTATTCTTATGTATGTTTAATTATCCGAAACCTTCTGATTAACCAAACCAACCTTGATCCCAATTAGTTCGGATGAATTTATGCTCTACTATATAAGGAATCAAATAGTCCAACACAAAAATAAGCTAAACTTATTTTACAGCTCTGAAACATGCAGAACAACAAATATGAATACCAGGAAATATGACAACCTTTCATAAATGGGTGCCTGCGTAGAACAGAAGGATTTCAGTGGTGTGACAAGATCACCAGTGAGGAAATGATGACAAGCACCAGACAGGTCCCAGAGATGAGAAGACACTGATGATGGACAGGCAAAACATACATTGAGAAAACCTGCTGATAGCATTACAAGGCAGTCCTTATTCTGGAAACCCTTAGGGTAAGAGAAGTACAGGGAGAACAGAAGAGAAAGACAGATAGAAATGAAAGAATAAAACACATGGAGAGACCCTGAGTGGATTTGTTAAAGGTCTATGCTCCTTGGCAAGTTGAAAGGTTATGAATAAATGAATGAACAGAGTATGTTAACAACAGAAAGAAACTATAATGATCTAACAAATATGGACACCAAAAAATATGATTAGATAGAACATTGGCATAAAATGAACATAACCTCAGTATGATCTAATAAATAGCTACAGAAACCATCTCTGCAAGAATAAGTGAATGTTTGATGCAGGCTTCCTACAAGGAGGATCACCTTCAGTGGTGGCTCCATGCTCCGTATGGAACAAAAAAAGAAAATAATGATGATAAAATGAATATAAGTGACATAAAAGAACAATAAGTGGAATGAATATAATGTATTGAGACAAGTGTCACTACACCTGACGGTAGAAGGGGAATGACTGACTAAGTAGTAGAGACAAGTGTCACTACACCCGACGGTAGAAGGGGAATGACTAAGTAGTAGAGACAAGTGTCACTACACCTGACAGTAGAAGGGGAATGACTAAGTAGTAGAGACAAGTGTCACTACACCTGACGGTAGAAGGGGAATGACTAAGTTGTAGAGACAAGTGTCACCAACTTCTCAACATGACAATCATTTTTTATAAAACTCTCTTTATGCAGAAAATCATATTTCTGTTAACCTCAAAGCACACACAGAAGCAAACATTCACTTTAATAAAGCCCTCCCATCTCTGTCATACCGCTGGTTTCTACCATCAAACACACAAGTACGTTCAAAATGGATGGGTAACAGGAATGGAAAGAGAATGTTAGCAAAAGCTGTAATAAGTGAACACTGACACTGTCATAACTGCTGCTTCCACAACATGACAGTTCTGTCACTGCCACCTGTCAGTAGTATGCCTCTATGACTGGAGTCCATACATGTGACAGCACCTGTGAAACAAACCATTACAGATTGTCACAAACTTTAGCTTGAGTATTAACTGAGCAATTATTCAGCTTTTTATTTCCTATTTTTAAGTCTAGAAACTTCATACTCGCCAAAGCTGAAATATTAATAACTGCATAACAAATCAGTTAATATCAGGAAAACTTTAACAATAGCAGAATATGACACAGTAAAATACCATTTAAGAAATGCAGAACAAAAGTTTAACATACTTTACAACCAGATCAGCATCCTCATGTATTATTATTTGTTCCCTATCAAACACAGGGCAGGAACTGTTACTAGCCAGTGATTTCTATTTTTGACCATCCTCTGAAGATATGATGATGATGTTCTTGTTGCTGTAATCACTTGTACCATTCTTTGCCACTTTCTTTTCCTCATTTTTATCATCCCCTGTGAGTTCCAGGCAAGGCATTGTCTGTTTATAATGATCAGCTTGCAAGATTTTGTCTGGACTCCAACTCATAGTCTAAGCTCTTGTTGCAGTTCAACACAACTGACATAAGCTGGTTCTATCACAACTCCCTAACCTGGAGGAATCTCTTTGTTGTGTTCTCTTTGTAAAGCTTTTTTATTGCATTATATATTAGGCTTGCTTCAAACCTGTCAGAGCACAAGGCCCTCAAAATGGCTAGAATGTAGTTGGTATCGGCGGGTACCAGATCCCGGAAATCAGATATGCTGACGACACAGTCCTCCTATCGACCAACCCAAAAGGACTTGAACAATTACTTCTGTCCACCAAAAAACACAGCGAGGCCCAGAATCTATACCTAAACACCAAGAAGACCAAAGTATTGACAACAGACAAAGTAAAGACCAAACCAGAATTTGAAATTGATAACGAAGAACTGGAAAGTGTCAATGAATTCGAATACTTAGGATCAATCATTAACAGCTCTGGCGACTGTGCAGTAGAAATTAAAAGAAGACTTGCATTGCTTCACATAAACTAATACAGATGAAAAACCTATGGCAAGGCACAAGCAAAGAAACAAAGTTACAACTGATCAGAGCATGTATATTCCCAGTAGCAACATACGGCTGCGAGACTTGGACACTACAAAAAAGATTACATCATTCGAAATGAAATGCTACAGAAGGATGTTGAGAATACCCTGGACAGAAAAAAAGACCAACAGAGAAGTACTGCACTCACTAAAAGTACAGGAACATTGGCTCCTAAATACCATCGCAATAAGGAAGCTGAAATTTTTCGGTCATATAAAAAGACATAATAGTCTGGAAAAAACAGTGATGGAAGGCATGGTCCCTGGAAAAAGGGGAAGGGGTCGACCTAGACGACGGTGGACCCAGGACATTACAGAGAGTCTGAACTTGTCTTTGGCTGATGCAGGTCGACTTGCCCAGAATCGTGATGCGTTCAGAGCAGCTGTAATGGAGACAACGTTCTGGAAAGAATACGTCACATGATGATGATGGTAGTTGGTATATTTCTTGTCTTCATCATATTATCTAATTAATGTTTTTATTATAATGCCTGTTGAAATTTTTTTTAAATACAGTAGTGTTATACTACTCGTCAAAAGTCAAGGGCCACTTACAAAAACCTTGGTTGAAACCATAAAACAAATCTGATATAAACGTAATTGGTATCAGTCAAAACGGCATTTATTGAATACCAAATTGACATGTCACGTAAAGAAATGGAAACACATATTCAAATGCAATGAAGCTGTGAAGTGTGTCACCCACCTTTTCAAAAGTCACACAATAGATATTGGACAAATAGACATTTCAAAATCGGGTATGACCACCGTTTGCAGCAAGGCATTCAAGACAGCGTAGACGTATCGAGTCCACAAGGGTCTGAAGGGTATCCTGAGGAACAGCTTGCCATTCCTGAAGCAGAAATGCAGTCAGCTGTGCAACATCCATTGGCAGGGGGTGATTTGTTGACAATCTTCGACCAAGGACATCCCAGAAGTGCTCAATCGGAGAAAGGTCAGGTGAATGAGCTGGCCGTGCCATCCTGATGATCCCATGTTGCTGAATAAACTCATTCACCACACGAGTTCGATGGGGTCGAGCGTTATCATCTTGGAAGATGGCATTACCACCTATGGCCTCCAAAGCAGGCTGAACAATTGGTCTCAAGATTTCGTTCTGGTATCTTGGGCCGGTCAAGTTGCCTTGGATGATGTGGAGTGGGGTCCTGCCGTGTCTGTAGAAGCCTCCCCAGACAATGACAGAACCCCTACAATAACGATCCACCTCTCGAATTGTGTCATCAGTAAATCGCTCTCCTGGTCGTCTCCAAACTCGAATCCTGCCATCATTGAATGACACAGTGAAGCGAGAATCATCAGTGAAGAGAACTTGACTCCATTGTTGCCTTGTCCATCGGATGTGCTCGCGACACCAAGCAACACGGGCTCTACGATGAGCAGGAGTAAGAGGGATTCTGACTGCAGGACGTCAAGCAGCCAGTCCAAATTCATGTAAACGTCTGCGAATGGTGCTTTGACTGACATTAACGTTTACTGTTTGTCTCAGCTGACATCTTAGAGTGGAACAAGTCACTGTTCGATGGTGCAGGGCTGATAACAAGAGGTACCGTTCATCATGTCTATTGGTGTATCTAGGGCGACCTGGCCGATGGCGATCCTCCACACTTCCTGTGGCCTGAAATCTCTCGAAAATTCTTTGGATAGTAGAGTGTGACACTGCAAGCCGTTTAGCAACCTCACAGACAGATAAACCACTTTCAACCCACGCTATAGCCCTCATTCTTTGTAAGGTGTCAAGACTTCTTCTCGGTGGCATGGTTTTTGCAAGTGATGAAACTACCCTAAGTCTGCTGATTGTAAAAAAAATTAAGAGTGAACTCTGTTCACGAAAAGTTGCCATTGCAGGTGGAATGTCAATCAGCACGATTACTTCACTTGTTTGGTTCTACGGAAGTTTGAAAAAACAGATTAAAAATGTGAATTTATGGTCAGCAAACCAAATTGCACGTGATCACCATGGTTGTCGGTGAGTTGTTTTTATGCTTAACATGCATAGAGGACTGTCAGAGGAAGATATTGCACCCATTTTTACTAAAAAATTCCTTCATTTAATCATTCTATGCGCTTATATAAAAGTGTATTGAAAATAATAGGGTGGCCCTTGACTTTTGACGAGTAGTATATTATGCAAAACTTTATGTGTACATAATCCCTTGTCATATAATTTTACATTTGAATATACTGGAACCATAACCCACAGGATGTTTACACTTTTTATGAGCTGCGAACATTGTTCAGTGTCCCTATTTCCGCATGAGACTCACTTGAGAAGTCAAGCCTCAGATCTCAATGAGACAACGTCTATTCTAAATTCATGGCCCAAATCTCAACAAGATAACATCTGTTATATTCATCTGTGATTAATGTCAGCTAACTCAGAGTACCCCACAGTGGAACACTACCAGTTAGTACATATTATACAAACATAACAATGGCAATGAAGATATGTTGCACTAAACATAACAAATTGTGTAATACAAAAACTGATCTTACAAGAACTGAAGTTAGGTCACTGATAACAGAAATGAGCTGAGAAAAACTGCTTGTGACAAAGCATCTGAAATGATAATAATGCAGGTAAGTAGCTGCATCATTAACTGCCAAGAGAATAAAATCTGTCTACTTAAAACAGAGTCTGGAGAAGAGAGGGATGGTGATCAGCAGTTTCAAAACAAATATCATGGTGATATATGAGAGGAAAAACAACATTATTTTATGCTGGGAGAACAGGCCTTGGAGCAGGTCAACCATTTTAAACACCTTGGAGTTGTTATAGACTGGAAGGGAGGTATCAAAGAAGAGTTGGCTACCTGAATAGTAGCAGATGGTAGACTTTTTCAGGCCATAAATCAAAGATTCCTCAGCAAAAGAGAAGTTGGCACAAAGATAAAGATGGTATACTGCTCCACCTATGTTCCAATCTTGACTTACAAATGCAAGCCATGGGCAAATGACTACAACCCACAAAAGCCAGCTGCCAACCTCAGAAATGAGGTATCTGAGGAAGGTGGTCAAATTAACAGGAAGGGACATGGTCCACAACCAGATGATACATCACAGCCTCAAAATGCAGCCCCTGCAGACGGGAGTGGAACAGTCCCAGTTAATGATGGTTTGGCCATGTCTGCAGTATGAGAGAAGATCAGCTACCACAACAAATATGGGAAACCAAAACCAAGAGCCAGGGATCCAGACCTCCAGGACAACCCAGAGTTCGCTGGGAGGACAACATTAGACAATCACTGAAAGGACTTAGGACTGGCCTGAAACCAGATCAAAAGGAAGACAGCTGATAGGATAGCTTGGCACTCTCTTTGGCTAACCTCTACACTCCAAGGTGGAAGAGCAACGACTAACAGTACTTAAAACAGGTTATATGGTCAGCAGTTCTGGGCAATTAACACTGAGTATAAAGTGGTTCAGATATTGTTAAAATATTCCATCATGTAAGAAAATACTGAACAAAAACAAACCTTTGTGGGCTGAAAGTGTTTGAGTAATCTGGCCTTTATCCATGTCCCAGACACAAAGATTTCCTCCTGCATCCCCTGACAGCAAGAGAGTGCATACACTGAGTTTGCTCATGCAGCTGATTCGTTAAAAAAAAAGAATCTTAGGATTATACAGGAAAAAATAAATGGGAAGATTAGAGATGAAAAAATTAGCGGTATGTGTTAATATGACTTGGCTTAGTCCTCTTTGGTCCCTGTCACTGCAATTCTTCAATGTGCTCAGTTTTGAGCCAGTAGTTGTGCTTTCTCCCAGTAACCTCAAACTGATCTTAGTTAAAAGTCATACTGTCACAATGTGAGCGGTATTCCTCTTTGCCATTTCCCTGCAGGTTCCAGTCTAATGCATGTCTAATGTGTATCATTTTTTGTTGGTGTTGTATGCATTAGATATGTCCTATCCATTACCATGTGCACTTCTTGATGTTACTTTTTTTTAGTATCTACTTTGTTTTCCTTGCCACTTTTCTTCAGCTGAGATTTTATCTAGTCATCTAATTTCAAGTATCTAACCCAATCAGGTGATAATCTGAAGCTTATTATTCAGGATGAGTAAGATTGTATACTAGCTGTTTATTGTATTCTATTATTTTTTTAAAAGCAGTGAAAGGGATGGCATGAACGTGCTGATACAGCCAATGATTACATGCAGGACTAGACACGGAATAGTCAATGCCAGAATATTAGGACCTAATGAATGGCAGAACTATACAGAAAATTATTAACCATTTCACTAAACGGTCAAGAGAAATGTTAGTATTACAGAGGAAAAGCACATGTTTTTTTATATAGGCAAGAATGAATAGTAATATTATAGAGGTAAAAATAAATTGTAGTGAATCTATTACCAATACACATAAACGGTTATTTACTGAGGAAAGAATGAGCTGTAGAATTATCAAGGAAAGAATTAATTGTAGCATTATATACAGAATAAATAGCGGTTTTACAGAAAAAAAGATGACAAAATCATACAGGATAGGAAGAATAGTAGGGTTATATAGGAAAGAATGGTAGTTGTAGCGAAATTTGGTTCCTCTTGCTTTGTTGTGGAAAAAATGTGTAGCGCGACACCCACAAACACACAGCGCAAGGTCGGCTCGGCGGGTCTTTCTTTGAAGTTTGAAGACGGGAAATGTGAATTACGGTTAAAGCCAGACAATATTACTGAAGAATGAGGAAATAGCTATATAGGAATGTATGGCGGACTTTAAAAGTTTGCATTTACTGGACATTAAATTATTAACTACCAGAGAACGCCTGGTTGGACTACAATTAAATAAAAATAATTCAACAAAGGAGATAGACTAGGAATTATATCCAAAAGGATATTATTCAAATATAAATAGTTTTAAAGATAATTAATATTTTTCACCTTCATCACGTCTGCTAAAAGTTAGCTAATAATCTTTAAACATTTATTATAACTACATGCCTAAACGGATTTAAATATAAATTGGATAGAATGGAAGCCTCATATGGGGAGAAGGAAATGATACCTAGGAAGGAAGGATGGATATAAGTGTGTAGTGAACAGAAGAAAAAACAAGTACAGGAAAAGCACAGATCGCCTCAAATCACCTCAAACCGAGAGATTAAACAAAAATCTTTTGGGATTTTTAGAGGTGCTTTCTCATACGGGCGAGAGACTGAAATATAGGGACAGAGCGGTGCATTGGAAATCACACACACCAAATCCAGAAGCCAGAGTGAGAAACTGGAAGACAGTATCTGCAAGAAAAGTTATTTTTTCACGCTGCATGCAGGGCAGATTAACTTCAACCAAAACAGTCTCACCGTGAGCTTATAAATCCTAAGAGGGTATGAAAGTTTATTAAAGATATATGTATTACTAATATCATTTTATTTCAGATTTTATTTCTGATTGATTGTATCAGATATAATAAAAAAAGGAATGACGCTAACCAGAGATAACCTTCACCGGCATTGTCAGGAAGCATAATCATTAATTGGTTAGCCAAATATATCATGGCTAGTTCTTGCCTGGAAGCTTACGACATACCAGCAAGTACATAAGTGACTTGACATCCATAAGTGGAAGGCAAAGGTTATATCGTACCCATGTATCATAACATGTGATTATTCATGTATTTTGTTAATTCTGCACAGTATACATTATCTTATCATGCTATCTCTGTAACATACTACCATGATTCATTCATTTATATACAAACACTGAAGACATGGTCGCATCATGAACAGCAGTGGGTGGTGAGATTGTTGGAACACCATGGCCACCTATTACCTTTTGTTCCAGGTTTTATGATCAATGTTTATGATCATTCCTGATCGAGAAACTAAAGACTTGAAGACCGTTGATCCTGCGAACTGAAGCCTAGAGGTCAATCAATCTTCAACACCTTAGTCCCCCGTTGTTATAGGGCGGGCTGAAGGAAAGTCTTCCGGATTCAAGTGTGTCTCAGGAACCTCGAACTAAGATCAGATGAGTTTTATGTGTATCCATCCAACAAATCCTGTGAGCAGTTTCTAAAACGACTGTTTAATGATGACAACTAGATGGCAATAGATAATGTGACAAACTTGTTTTATAAGTTCAGTGGAAGATAAATCCAAGACTTTTTAGCTTGTTTATTTGATTTGTAACTGTAAATAATCATACATTTTACCATCTTACAACAACCATTTCTCATTACAAGAATATATAGATGTACATAATAAATTGGATAATTGTACTCATTTGACTTGTTAAATTTTTAACTGTTAAATTTTGAGTTACCTTTTCAAATTTAATTATATTATCACATAGGGTTACATAGCGAAAGTAGCAACTTATACTTCTGAAGCCTAAATCTATTGTCCAGCTCAGAGTATTCACAGCTGTAACTCACTTGTGATACCAGTGTACTTCTCGGGCACTGGAACTTCATACTTTCTGGAGAGAGATTCTACTTCTGCTCTACCACTATTATCATAATAGGAAAACCTTTCGCTACAGTAGTATCACAGAAATGAGAAGCAACACAAGAAATAATTAATACAATTACAGATGAAAGAATAAAGACTAGGATTATAAAGAAACATTTATCAGTAATCTGTTCATGATACCTCATTCATAAGCTAGTTCGTCTCAATAATAAGCTAGTTCGACTAAATCATATTAGTTTGTCTAAATCATAAACATTTGACTAAATCATAAGCTAGTTTGTCTAAATAATAAGCTAGTTTGACTAAATCATAAACGTTTGACTAAATCATTAACGTTCGACTAAATCATAAGCTAGTTTGTCTAAATCATAAACGTTCGACTAAAAATCATAAGCTAGTCTGTCTAAATAATAAGCTAGTTCGACTAAATCATAAGCTAGTTTGTCTAAATCATAAACGTTCAACTAAATCATAAGCTAGTTTGTCTAAATCATAAATGTTTGACTAAATCATAAGCTATTTCGTCTCAATAATAAGCTAGTTCGACTAAATCATAAGCTAGTTTGTCTAAATCATAAACGTTCTACTAAATCATAAGCTAGTTCATCTCAATAATAAGCTAGTTTGACTAAATCATAAGCTAGTTCGTCTCAATAATAAGCTAGTTCAACTAAATCATAAGCTAGGTTCGTATAAATAACACTAGTCAACAACCAAAATGTACCAGAAATAAAAATAGCTGATCTTAAACTAATTTGGTGTGCTGAAAACGAAAATGACATTAAAAAATGTTGATTGGCTCTAGTTTTCAAGATATATGCTACTAGTTTATTTAATTAAGGTCAATTTATATATATGACGCAACTGTTGTGGGCGATTGCATAATTTTTTCTAATGACCAATAAAAATGTAACTAGAAGTTGATGATGCAATCCTACCTATGATTACATCACCTTTGTGTATAAATATCTTATCTCTGATAAAATTTTGCCATTAGTTAGTGCATTTGTCCTTATCAAAAGTATCGTAGTTAGAAATGCTTAGGACATGTGTGAACAGTGCTAATAATTTCTGTTATATATGTGGTGAGGTGACATTTTTATCACAAAAATGAAATATAACTAAAGTGATTAACTCTTACAGGACGAGGAGCCAGTTATATTGGTCGACGTTTCTAGCCTTAGATGACGGGAAGCCCCGAATCTTGGTCGACATGTTTGAACTAAGTTTTTGTTTCGTTTCATCCCAGTTAGAAGTTTTCGATGACTGGGAAGCGGAAGTATAGCCATTTTTATTATTATTTCTAAAGCGGGAGAGTGATAGCGTCACTCTTTCTATTAAATTCAAAACGATTCCGATTGCATCCTCGTGTTTTTTTTACGAAATTTGGGTTACCTATTTTCGATACATATTTTTGAAGGCATCTAATTCATCTTCTCGAAAGCGACCTGCTCGTTTAAGTGCTCAGCAGGCCCTTAGTTTGCTAGAAAATTTCAGCGAAGATGAGGACGGCTATAGCAGTAGTGATTTTAGTGCTAATTCGATGAATAATTCGTCTTTCAGTGATGTCGATTCAGAGAATGAAGGTAGGCCTATTATGTTAGAAAGAGTGGGCGTGGTTCTATCACCTAACTTTGATTCTTCAACATCAGACCCAGTAGGACCTAATTTAGTTTTACAAGAAGGTAAAGGTAAGGTAAAGGAACCCGTTACACGCCCATTGAGGCATATTGGGAATATGGTGTTAGGCCCATATTATCTTGACCATCGGCACACGAGGGGTGATGTGGTCGGCATCACGCCGGCCGCCTTAACCTTCCCAGAGTAGCTCTGGTACCCATTAGGGGCTGGGTCAACCCAGGAGCCGTTTGTGGCCTAAAAATTTTTCCGCCTCATCTGGGGATCGAACCATAGACCACTGCGCTAGGAAGCCAGTGCACTAACCACTATGCTACCGCGGCTCCATTTTACAAGAAGGGGAAAGATGAAAACAGGAGTGTGTCAGAAATATAGAACTAACAACGAATAGCTTTAGATTTCAACCTAAAGACGGAAGAGCAGTGGGTGTGTCCGCAAATTTAGGCCTAAATGAATCATCTACCCCGATCCAGTGTTTTGAAAGCCTTGTATCATCAGCTGCTAGGGAGGAAATTTTAAAAATCATAAACTGCTTTGCAGAAATTGAAGTACAGAAGCATACATGGAAAGTAGTTAGAGTATAAACTTGATGTGTGGTTTATTTCCAAAATGGATATAGTTTACAGTGATTTCTATACTGGATGGTGGATTAGCTTCAATTGGTAAGTCTGATATGTTTGTTTTGTTTTTTGTTTAGTAAAATATTTTTCTGTCTCGTCTTTAACTACTTTATATTCATAAAAATTTTCACAATCTTCATTCATTTTCCTTTTTAAATATCTATAACATGACTATATTCAGTTAAAAACTTTGAAATAACTGACTCTTACATGGTAACACTATATGCAAAACCTGTGCCGCAGAAAATTTGTGACAAAAGAGTGTCTTTCCTTTTCTTGAAGCCAATTGAAAAGTAGTTAGAGTATAAACTTGAACCATATGTATTTTATTTCCAAAATGAATGTAGTTTACAAATATTTGTATCTTGGATAACATAAATGATGCATTAGCTATCTTGAGTGGGTAATTCTGATATTTTTTTTTTTTTTGTCAAATTTATTTTCCCAGTTTCCAACTACTTTATACTCATAAAATTTTTTTTTAATTATAAACTGAACATATTCAGAATCCTCATCCATTTTCCTTTTTAAATATATATAACATGACTATATTTGTTAAAAACTTTGAAATAACTGACATTTATATGGTAATAGTTTATGAAAAACCTGTGCCGCAGAAAATTTGTGACAAAAGAGTGTCTTTCCTTTTCTTGAAGCCAATTGAAAAGTAGTTAGAGTATAAACTTGAGCCATATGTATTTTATTTCCAAAATGAATGTAGTTTACAAATATTTGTATCTTGGATAACATAAATGATGCATTAGCTATCTTGAGTGGGTAATTCTGATATGTTTTTATTTTTTTTATTTTTTTGTCAAATTTATTTTCCCAGTCTCCAACTATTTTATACTCATAAAAATTTTTTTTAAATTATAAACTGAACATATTCAGAATCCTCATCCATTTTCCTTTTTAAATATATATAACATGACTATATTTGTTAAAAACTTTGAAATAACTGACACTTACATGGTAACACTATATGAAAAATCTGAGTCGCAAAAAATTCCTTGCGTAAAACATGGGAAAACCCCTACGTCCTGAAAGAGTTAAGAAGGCGTACAGTTTGTATTTTGGCTGCAGAATAGGAGATCAAGATAAGAGCTGGGCGCCACACATATGCTGCAATACATGTGCAGCACATCTTAAACTGTGGTTGACTGGCAAAAGGCAAGCTATGCCTTTTGCAGTCCCAATGATTTGGAGAGAGCCCACTGATCATCTCAACAACTGTTTCTTTTGCATGGTCCCTCCAATTGGGAAAGGCATATCAAAGAAGAAAAAATGGACTCTGGAATATCCAAACATCCCCTCTGCAATACGTCCGGTACCACATGGCGATGACCTACCAGTTCCCAAAGTGCCAGAATCATTTTCAGCTGCTTCCACTGATGAAGAAGAGGACATTGGTGGTCCTGAACCATCAACCTCAAACGACCCAGATTTTGAGCAAACTACATCCACTAAACCACACTTAATAACCCAAGGTGAACTGAAAGATCTTGTAAGAGATCTGAATTTACCGAAGAACAAGGCGGAGCTTTTGGGTTCCAGATTGCAACAGTGGAATCTCCTGGCAGAAGATGTTACAATTTCTGTGTGTAGGAACTGCCAGAAGCCGCTTATTACATTCTTTTTCAAAGAGGGTGACCTTTCTGCATGCCACAACATTTCTGGTTTAATGGCAGCCCTCAAAATCAATTACATACCGGAAGAGTGGAGGCTTTTCATTGATTCATCCAAGACGAGTCTTAAAGCTGTTTTGTTGAATAATGGTAATGTGTTACCGTCAATTCCAGTTGGTCACGCAGTTCATATGAAAGAAACTTATGAAAACATTAAGCAGCTTTTGAAGTGTATAAACTACGATCATCATCATTGGTCACTTTGCGGTGACTTAAAAGTGGTCGCTCTTTTGCTTGGACTACAGGGTGGATACACCAAGTACTGTTGCTTTCTCTGTGAGTGGGATAGCCGTGCATGAAGTGACCATTACATCAGAAGACATTGGCCAATCAGGCAGTCATTGCAGCCTGGCAGTAAGAACGTTGAGAACCCAACACTTGTCGACACCAGCAAGATTTTGTTGCCACCTATGCACATTAAGCTGGGTCTCATGAAAAACTTTGTCAAGGCAATGGAGAAAACAGATGAGGCTTTCAAATACCTCATCAGAAAATTTCCAAGACTGAGTGAAGCTAAAATAAGAGAGGGAGTATTTGTTGGTCCGCAAATTCGAAAACGTCTTCATGATGACGAGTTTCTTTGCGTGTTGCATGGCAAGGAAAAAGCAGCATGGCTAGCATTTAAGTCAGTGGTGGACAATTTTCTTGGAAACAACAGATCTGATAATTACAATGAAATTGTAGAAAATCTCCTTCTGAAGTATAATAGTCTTGGCTGCAACATGTCTTTGAAAATTCATTTTCTGGATTCTCATCTGGATTTATTTACGTCAAACTGTGACGCGGTCAGTGATGAGCATGGTGAACGATTTCAACAGGACATTGCTGCTATGGAGACAAGGTATCAAGGCAATTGGAGCCCTTCAATGCTTGCTGATTACTGTTGGACTGTGACAAGAGACACCTCATCGACTGATTACAAGAAGCAAGCAAAGAGAGCTCGAACAGCAACTGAATAATGACGGAATGGGTTCAAATGTGCCTTTTTAAAACATGATATGTGAACTTTAAATAATGTTTTTATTTTTTCTATCATTTTATGTTGAAATATCAATTGAGTATGTAACCACAATTTTTATAATGCTAAAGTAGAAAGACTAGCTGTTCACCCCAGAGAATTAAACAAGCATACGTTATTTGTATTACTGTAATGTAAATTCATCATTTTTTTAAAAAACCAGAGCCAATTGGTGAATTTCATTATGATATTTGAAATCAGCATGTCAAAATCAGTAAGAAATGGTATATTTAATTTCTGGTACAAATAACTTTTGAAAATTTGTTGACTAGTGATAATAAGCTAGTTCAACTAAAACATAAGCTAGTTTGACTAAATCATAAACGTTCGACTAAATCATAAGTGAGTTTGATTAAATCATATTCTTCTAAATTGTAAGCTAATTCTTCTACTGGGAACTCTTGTTATGGTAGAAGACCCTGAAAAAAAAAAGAGGGGAAAAAAATGTCCAGATCAAGAAGCCTGGCCGAAAGACTTGAACTTCACAAAGAGATGACTGGTGAAAATAAAAATAAGTTACAACATCAAGAGAGCATCACAAAGATGGATCAGCAGCACAGAAAATGATCTGAATTAAACTGGAAGGAACAAATGAAAATTTATGGTTATACAGCATCCAAAATATCGGTGTTCAGGTCAATTTTTTTTTTTTTACATTTCTGCCACGAGTTACGAAGTAACATATAAATTATATGCAAAATATGAATGCAAGTTAAAGTGCATTTTATGTCTAAAAGTAACTCTGATATTAAAAAACTATGAAAAGTTAATATAAATATATTAACTTTTAAGTACTGATGTTAAAGGATTTAAGTTTGAAGTAATATTTTCAGAGACAGACATGCCAATTGAGGGCATGCTCAGACAATGAGGGAAGTACACATAACTGTTTAGTAATTTAACATACAACAAGTACAGACAATGAGAAGATCAAGAATAGAGAGAAATTTATGTTTGACAAAAGCCTTGATAAATGAAAACATCTGTGAGAGGTAAGAAACTGTAACAACTGCTTCTTACTGTATCTGATGTTCTAGATCTTTAGTAAATATTTCAGTCATAGTTTCCACATCTATCACCTTCAACAGGCTGTCAGCACCACATGAGTAAATACGTCTCTTGTCTGGTAACAAAAATTAGAGAACAGTGATTATTTGATAAAGTAGACCATTATAGTACAAGTATTTATATCAAATCCATATACAGCTATCCATGTGAAGAAGGTATCTCACTTACAAATATGAGTTCAGTTATCCTATTTCTTCAAATGCTTATGACAATCTATCAACAACACATTCCTCACGTTTACTGTAAGTTATCTTTTTAAACATTGAAGCACAAAAGATTAACGTTTGTGGCCAAATGTAAAGATCAAATATGAAAAAAAAAAACATCAACAGTAAATTGAAATTTATGTTTCTAAAAACCTTGAATTTATGACAACTGACATCCTTAAGGGACACTATAATATGTAATATTACATTTCTACACCAGAATAAACCCATGTCTTATAATATTTTGTACACAATATGTTACACAAATATACACCAATAAATAGAAAAGACACACTAGTGTAAGAGCTATAGGACCATATAAAGACTTTCTGACAACAATATACAGACTGAGGCTGACGTGGTCACATACCACAATCACATGTACTACCAAAGATTTTCATTCAAGGCATAGTAAACAGGCAAAAGTTAGGGCAGAGAGAGACATCCATGACATTTCAAACTTGAAGCAAATCATTTGTACTCTTAGTACTCCAAATTCATATATACATGGGGGTGGGGCCAAAAGTCATGACCAGGTTTAAACAATTAATTAAGGGTGGTGTTTAAAAAATTCATAATTTTTCTTTCCAGATATAGAGAGGCCCTTAAGAATTCATTATGGAAAAGTACACGGGACCTCAAGACGCAGCAATAGAGACCGCAGTCAGCGACTCATAGCTTGACTGCCTGCATCAGGACCAGCGAACCAGAGCTGGTCAAGACCGCACTCCACCTCCACGTGGTGGTCCTGGAAACAGTCTGCAGCTGTGCAGGCTGGCTGAGCGAATGTGGATCGAAATGGGAAGGCAAACCCGGTCCTAAAAAATGCCGTGCAGAAGTCGGATGTGTCGACCGAAAGGTGCAGATATCACAGCTACGTTGTAAACAGACACAACGCAACCACCGTCCTTTTCAGGGCGAACGAAGAAGAAGAAGAAAGAAGAAAAGTACACTACACAACAAGTCAGAATTATTGAATTTTATTATTCAAACGAACGCTCTGTTATTCTTCCTCAACAAGCATATCAACAGATAAGATACAACGTTTGTAGTTGCTATTTAAGAATTGGTACGGGAAAATGCAGATTTCATAGACAAGTTAATAATGAGTGATAAAGTTCATTTTCATTTAAATGGCTTTGTTAATAAACAAAACTGCAGATTCTGGGGTTCTGAAAATCCAAGGTTCATTGTCGAGTGACAAATGAACCCACTTCGCTGTACAGTTTGGTGAGGGATAACATCTCAAAGGATAATTGGTCCTTATTTCTTTGGAGACGAGAATGGCAATGCTGTGACTGTAAATGGTGACCGAAACAGGTCCATGATACAACATTTTTAGTGCCGGCAGTTCAAAACAGCTCATACTCGAAGCAAAACTATGGGACTATTAAGAGCAATTTTTTATTACCGGATTATTTCCAGAAATTCAGAAATTAATCGGCCTTCACGTTCATTGAATCTGACAGCACCAGATTTCTTACTGTGGGGATATATTTAAAGGAACGTGTCTACAGGAATAAACCCATCAACGTTACGCATTTAAAAAACATTATGATGGAATATGAAGCTTTGAATGGAGCCGCGGTAGCATAGTGGTTAGTGCACTGGCTTCCTAGCGCAGTGGTCTATGGTTCGATCCCCAGATGAGGCGGAAAAATTTTTAGGCCACAAACGGCTCCTGGGTCGACCCAGCCCCTAATGGGTACCAGAGCTACTCTGGGAAGGTTAAGGCGGCCGGCGTGATGCCGACCACATCACCCCTCGTGTGCCGATGGTCAAGATAATATGGGCCTAACACCATATTCCCAATATGCCTCAATGGGCGTGTAACGGGTTCCTTTACCTTTTTTTATGAAGCTTTGAGAGAGCATGTTTTTAAGAAAAGTCATGGAAAATTTCAAAGAATGAACAAGACTTTGTGAGGCAGTTCGAGGAAAACATTTGCGTGATATTATTTTCTGCAATTAATGTAATAAAATAACAATGTATGAATTAAATTATATTTTGAAATTTATTCCTTGTGTTTTTATTGAATATTTCAAAAAGTTATAAGAAAATAAAATCTGGTCATGAATTTTGCTGCCCCACACATATATATATATATGTGTGTGTGTGTGTGCTTGTGCGCACACACATATCATCAACTCCCATCATGCAAAAGGCTCACGAGGCACAGAAAGGCTGTTTTATGCACTGTAACAAAATAATTAACAGGTTGTAAGTACTGAGCACCGCTCAAGGGTTAAGGATAACCTGAGCTATTTTGACTGACAGTGAGATTGAGGAAACCCTGTGCGAGGAATGCGAGTGGTGAAAGGTAAGAAAGAGGGCAGTGAAATTGGAGGAGATGGATTGCAGATTTGGTACTGGATGGAGTGTTGTGTGATAGCTTGTTCATGGGTTTGGAATTGTAATTGAATTGATTTTGTAGGCTTGTGACGAGGAAGTCCGGCCATTGGTTATTGCATGTCGTGAAGTCGTACACCATTATTATGATTGTATTTCCATAACCAGGATTTGTCAGATTTGTACTGGTTGCAATACACATGTGTGGGACTGTACACTCAGATTTTGTTATTGATTATTGTTCGAAGGTCCTGTACCTGTTTTCTATCACAAGCCCATAACACATCCCCTAGATAGATGTTACTAATCTCGTAACAGCACTAAATGTGACATATATGGTTTGTTTAAATATAAACTATGCTTTCAGAAAGTTGGGACAACAAATGATAACTACTGTTTTATGTTCCAGCAATATTTAGTTGGATTTTTGTATATACCGCCTTGTAATGATAGAAGCATGAAAACTTTTGTTTTCTTTTTAATATTAATATAAAAATAAGAAAATAACACTGACCTGAGCTCAACAAGCAGGTACTGACAGGTCCAACATGGGCTGAAAGAAATATGAATCTGAGTCAGGTGATCTGTGTCATGTAGTATGTAATTGGAGCAGTCAGCAGAAATAAAATGCTACATTATGAATAGTAAAACTAGTTATATGGACTACTTGTAAAGTCCTTAATTAGTCAACCTATTTCTAGGATGTGAAAATATAGTCTTTTATTTTTGTACCCCTGGATTGGGTAAACTGTATACCAGCTATCTTCCTCAGATGTGTTAGACATCTCTCATGCTCTCCCTGTTTCCCTATTACCTGCTTCAGGCGAGAAAGTGTCACATGCTATCAACGTATACTGGGACAGATGTATGAAAGATGCATAACAGCACAGAAGGCAATGTGGATAGCAGAAAATTAGTCACCAGAAAGGACCTCACAAAGAATAATAACTGGCTCTGAACTCGTAAAAAAAAAAAGAATTCTTTCACATGGGTTGGAGGTTGTTAGGCCTGTGGACCACTGTCAGACAGTAAACACAGATTTGTAATTTAATCTTTGTGATAAGCATTTGACTAATGGCAAGATCAACCAGAAAGCTGTCCAGACAACTTGGTCAGTACCACATTGTGGAAGGGAGACATGACCATACTCAGAGTGGATTCCTGCAGCTCCATAATTTCTGAGGACACAAATACAAATAGCCTCCTATACATGAAACACTAATAAAGTAAAGCTGTAACACTATGTGGTGAATGAGACTACTCACAGGTGGACCATCCAGTGATGCTTACTTCTACCACCTTTAGTTCAGGGGAAGGTGGGATGTCTTTGAAGAGAAAAAGGAAAAAAAATGCTCCCTTGGGCGTGTGTCACGAAGTGGATTTAAGACTAGAGGCTGTCTACATATAGTGACAAGACACTAGTGAGAAGAAAGACTGAAAGGATAGATTCAGATGAAAAATGACAGTGCAAATGTGAAAGTTGAGACCATTGGCTCTGAGGTTGAGAACCGAAGTTGACTCTTCCTCGCCACTCCGGACGTCTAAATTGCTATGGCCTCAACCACCTCTAACTACCCTAAGGGGATAAGGTTCAATTAAGATTCACATACACCACGATACAGACAACAGATAGCTACTGTACGTAATTGAAATGACTGATCCAAGCTAAAATGTACAAGTTTTATTTATACACACAAACAAGTAATCAAATACATATCAAAAGAATAAAAGTGCAGTGTAAGCACACCTGGAAAACAAATTCAGGAAAAATTACAAATGATGTATCATCAAAACCCAACCCTTCACCCACAAGTTTCACCTGTATGGAGAAAGAAGGTAAGATTAAATTAAATAAACCACACTGCACTTGGTGGGGTCTCAGATGTCGAGCCTCCACTCCAAACTAGCTGTCCTAAATTCTAACTCTAACTACACAGTCAGCTGGAATGACTCCGAAGTGTCTACACAATCTCTGCACAGACTTCGTTTCTACACAGCCTATCCTGAAATCTCCTGAACACTGCTACACAACTAACTCTTCTACAACTCTTCAGCAGCTGTCCTCTGTTATGATCTACACAAAACTATGTCTCAGTTCTGTCTTTCAAGTCTACCACCTGTAGACTAAACTTCAGCAGCTGTTCTCTGCTCTAAAATCTGTAGAGGGTATTGTAACCCTGTTTCCCTCCACAATGCTGAAATTGACGACTAGGTTTAACACTCTGGAGTTACCTGCCCGCTCCCTCCTCTGGGTTCAGGCCTTCGGCGATATTATGGCCGGGACGAATCAAAATAATTACGATAACGCTGTCAGCATGCCAAATCTGCGTGTGTAACAGAACGAGCTCAGCGCTCAGGATTTATCCCACAAATCCTGTTCCACTCGAGAAATGTCTTCCCCTGCCTGGGAAAAACGGGTTCTCTATACTTCGTCCGCCTCTGGCAAAAATCTCAACCCTTCTCTGTGTGAGATTGCCAACTCTTGCCGGGGAAAAATTATTGGAAACTTTCGCTCTCTCCCTCAGAGCCGCGATACCTGCTGTTAGACAGAAAAAAATTGCAGCAGCTAAACAACATGTAAATAATACATTCCTAAAATAACTCTCTGACTCTCTTCCCGTTATGCACCACCATACAAATAATCAGGCCAACAAAGTCCGCTCCTCCACTCAACTCCTTTCTCTACCTGAGCCCAAAGTAAACACTGGCTGACCCAGATCGTCTGTTCTGCCTGACTAAGTCCGAGCAACAATAATATTTCACTGGCCCTATCTGGGCAGACGTACTGTGGCCTACTTCTTACGCTGACCCTACCTGCAGCAATGTTTACCACCAATAACTAGACCTCACTCTAGAAACCATTACATTCCCGTACAGTATTATTAATCACCTCAAAATGAAATAAAATATTATTCCCTTAACAGAAATAATTTCATCTCCGTCTTCTGAATACTCAGAACCACAATACATAATCAATAACGTATAACCCTGTTAGATGCTAGCATATACATACTGCCTAGAAGTTATACATAACCCCAGGTTACCAATTTAATCTCGGTAGTTACAAACACGTGTTTACAATTCTTACGACCACGTGCTCCTGCATAAATATTCGTTAAATGATAGCACCCACGTGCTTCTCTCCCCCTCACACCTCTGAACATCGTCTCGAATAAATATTCAGTAACCAACGCACCCACGTGCTTACAAATTTCACCTCTTTCACTCTCGTCCACAGATAGATGTGTACTTATATAAATAACTAGCAGCATTACACTCTCAATAAAATCACAAATACCCATGCTCCCGCCATTCTGTAATTAAATATAACTCGCAGATGCGGGTTTCTCTACAGACCTGCTTTGAAAAAAATCCAAAGCATGCCCATAACATCACAACTTTTAAACCATCTAGACACCGCTATTCCTTCAATAAGGAATTATTATGAACCTCTTAAGTTTCTCAAGTCTATCACTAAGATAGTATTGATGGCGCTGGCATTAAGAATTAACATTAAACTTAAACTGCCCAAAGAAACTTAACTGATCGGCCCAGGACTAGAAAAATTAAAATAAAGTACCACGCAATATTTATGCTTACCAAAACTCGAATTTTCCCACTGAAAGGCAATCGACAATTTTGACTCTGGCACGCGGCTGGCAATTACATTAAGAGAGACCGAGCTATGAATTACGGGCCTTTTTATCATCATAGATTAGCACGCTGACCTCTTGACGTCATATGCGTGGCTTTGTTCTAAGCCCCAATGAACGTGCTGCCATTCAAAGCAGTTAAATCTCAGCCAACCAGAATTGTAAACAACTCTGGCTCATCCGGTTACTGCCAGCACGTGTTGCATGCATGGGTAACAGTCAATACCTCCCATCCCCCGTTTAGACAAAGAAACGGGATTTAGCTCGCAGCCCTCTACTGCCTATTGAAGCAAAATGACCGCCTTAGTTAAACTCCCGAAAAAATGCGTCTAGCTGCCTGCTATATCTTTAAAAAGACTAAAACTGGTGCAAATCTGATCTAGGCTCTATAGTCTTTCTTCTAGAATAAAACTGCAACAATTCCCTACCCATTAACTCTAAACTCCATAAAGAAGAAACATAAAGAAGATGAGATAAAACTCCATCGGGATCTCACTCTGAAAAACGTAAATAATAGAAGGAGAAAAAAACATGGGGTGGATTACCTGTAATCCCTACTAGAAGTAGTGAAAATAAAGCGAGGAGAAAAGAAATGGGGCCTGTTGCAAATCCAATCACATTAACTCCTCACAGCGTGTCATGGAGGCATAAAATGAATAGCTATGAAAACACCTCTGTGAGAGCACATGAAGTAACCTGATGCAGGCTTCCTGCAAGGGTGTTGCCCTATGCTCCTTAAGAAGTGAAGAAGAAGGTACCCATTTATGAGTGCTTTAAGCCTGATAACCCTTTTCTTTTCTTTTTTTTGTTTTGTGAGCATAAAATATGTTGTGTCATTGTTTACAGCTGGGCTGTGATATCTAGGCCTTTTGGCCCGACACATCCAATTTCAGCAACCAGTTTTATTCGGGTTCACTTTCTTTAGCCTTTGGCTGTCCCCAGCCTTCCTGCAAGGCTGCAATGGGTTTTTAATCAGTTTTCCTTCTCCTAAATGATTTGCCATCCACGGCTTATGGTCATCGTCAGCCGAAGCTTTCTGGTTTTAGGGCACTAAAAACTTGCATCTTGACCTTTCTCTTGTTATTATTAGCGATGGTGTCTTGTATGGCAGGAACAACCTTCTTCCACTTTGCTCTGTTGACGGTCATCCTTCGTGTAATGCCCCAGCTCTGGTTCATTCTTTGCATCTCAGCCTCCACAGTTCTCCAGCATCTGGGTCTCTTCTGGGGATGTGGCCAACCCAACGGCCAGCTGTGATGGTCCTCTTAGTTGCTTCGAGTAAGCAGTTCTTGATGATGGTATTTGGCCAAAAGATTAGAATTTTCCTTAGGCAAACTGTGTGGAAAGAGGAAAATTTCAACATTTCCTTCTCTATTACTCTTCAGCATTCTGTATCATAGAGAAGCAAAGAAAGTACACAGCTCTCATATAATCTTAATTTGGCGTTTGTGCTGTACTGGGAAGGCTTCCAGATGTTGTTTAGACTAGCAAAGGCTGTTCTCGCCATATTGATTCTATTGTTGATGTCTTTGCTTGTTCAGCCGTCTGGTGTTACTATGCATCCTAGATATGTAAATGTGTCTGTATGTATTTATGTCTAGATCATTTTCAGCCTCAGGAACATTCAGCTGTGTCTCTGGTGGTTCCTTATTCAGTGTTTCTATGAAGTGCTCTGCCCATCTTTTTTCCTGCACCTGTGTTGTGGTGATGAGATTTCCTTGCTTGTCTCTTACTAACAGAATATTGTTTGCACCCTGTTTTCCGCTGATGATTTTAGTTATTTTATATACTGTGCTTTTTTTCATTTTTCAGTGCGTCTCTTCTGCCTGTCTTGCAAGATCGTCTAGGAATTTCCTTTCGTTGGCTCAGGTTTGACGTTTTACTTATTTGACCAGCTGACTGTACTGTTTGCTATATATTTCCTTAAACCTGGGGAACTTTGCTTCTATTTCCTTTCTTTTCTCATTGCTATGGTGTTTAACGTTTCTGTTGTTATCCAATCTTGTCTCTTCCTTTCCTGGAATCCTAAGCTTGATGCTGCTTTCCTTATATATTGTTGAAATGATGTTGAATTTCTGGTCAACATCATCAGTCCTGGCTATCGGCAATTTGATACTGTCTCTTTATATCAACCACAAAAGCTTTTCCGGTATTAGGGTCCTTCAGTTTGATGACGTCATACCTTTTCTGTTTAGATACAATTGGTCCAGCAGTTCTGAGTTTCACCTTCAGTCTTGCTACTACTAAGTGGTGATCGCTTCCAACATCTGCACTTCTTACTTTCACATCTTGTAATGAATGCCTCAATCTACCATTGATCATAATGTGGTCATCTACCATTGATCATAATGTGGTCTATCTGGTTTCTGTTCCAGCCATTTGGTGATTCCCATGTTAATCTGTGAATTTCTTTGTGTGGAAAAAGCGTTCCTCCTATGAACAAGTTGTTAATGCTTCAGAAGCTTATTGGTTTATCCCCATTTTCATTTACAGTTCCGCTGCCGCAGTTCCCAATTACTCTTTTATTATATGTATTATGTGTTCCAACTTTCGCATTGAGGTCTCCCATTACTATGATAAGATCATATCTAGGTGCGGTTTCCATTTCCTTTTGTAGCTGTTGATAGAATTCGTCCTTGTCGCTGCCATTTGTGGGCGCATAGCAATGTATTATTGTGGTGTTGGTGAATCT
This sequence comes from Oreohelix idahoensis, assembly GCA_024509875.1. Lineage (NCBI taxonomy): Eukaryota > Metazoa > Mollusca > Gastropoda > Stylommatophora > Oreohelicidae > Oreohelix > Oreohelix idahoensis. The sequence goes on along the minus strand of JAMPIV010019879.1, from coordinate 661,050 downwards.
CCCTCTCAGTCTTGTTCTTATCAGTCTGTTGTTGATGGGTTTCCATTCCAGTAATGACCTTTCTGTTCCTTTCTTTAGGATAATGGCAACACCTTCATTGTGCTATCCATCTTCTCTTCCAGGGTAAAGTACTATTTCTCCTGTTGCTATTTTTATTCTCCCCGCCCCTGTCCATCTGCTCTCACTTATTCCCAGGATATGTAATCTGTAGTTCCTCATTTCTGTTGTGATCTGCCTCAGTTTTCCTGCCTCATTCATAGTTCTGACATTCCAGAATCCAATTTTGGTTTCATGTTTTGCAATCAGGGCATCCACTTTCATGTCAATGGCTGGGAGCCGCGCTAGCGTAGTGGTTACAACACTGCTCTGGCGACCGGGTGATACAGGATCAAACCCGGGCGACGGCATTTGAGGATTTTTCGTCGACCGGGATTTGGACTGGATTAACTCGAGACCTGGCGAGAACATTTGAAGGAGTGTCGTCGACCAGGGACTGGCGGCTCCTGAGCCGACCCAGCTGCAATGGGTACCTCCGAAATCAGCGAGTATTTGCCTGAATGGCGAGGGACACCTGTCTCTGTACAAGAAATAAAGGGATACTCACGTAAAATCAATGTCAGGTTAGACATAAATAATAACCTGAGATTACTCCTCGAGTATTAGCGGGCGTACGTAAAAAAAAAAAAAAAAAATTAAAAAAAAATGTCAATGGCTTCCTTTCAGCTTTCACTACTGTCAGTCCTCAGACTCCAGATGGCTGTCCCGCATCAAAGCCTTTTCATCTGTTGCTGTTTCCGTAACGTGATGTTTTTTTTACATAGACAGGGGCATTGGCTCTGAACTCCCTACCAGGGTGCCAGCTTTGGTCTGACCCGTATTCGTGCAGAATTGTCCAGCTTGGTAGAATCTGCCAGGAGTAAAACTCCCACTGGCACAGCACTGGGGGTTGTCAGGGTACTCAAGCCGCCTGATTGCTTCAAGGTATAGATTACTGCACATGCCTTAGGTGTATTTAAATGGAAATTGAGAGCTCATTCTCAACACCACTCCCAACTATGACAGTATTTGGGACCTGATTACCTTTGAATAGACTGTTGTGACTTAGTTTAAGACCTACTGCATTCTTTTAATTTTTTTAATAAATGTAATAACTGAATGGTAATTCATGAGAGGTTAAAAAAAGTATAGTAAAACTCTTCACATGTAGCAGGAAATATGTGATATGTGTGAAAAACATAGCAAAACAAGTTCTCAAATATTTGTGCAGGTAATAAAACCTGTAACACATACTTCAAACATTCTCAAGTATAGTAAAAATTTGAAGTAAAACGTTATCTTGAAATATATTAAATTGTTTTAATGGATTAGTGTCTATGCATATTTTTCTAACCTGCAATGCTGGACAGTACATAGTAGGAGGCCAAGTCCCAAAGAGTGATGTGTCCATCCTTGGTTCCCGTAACTATGAGGGTACAATTATCATCAATGTCCAGACAAGTGACTCCCTCATCATGATCCAACTGACTCTGTGAGATTGGGTGAAGATATAGAATCTTGTAAGTCAATGAATAATGAAAACCGTAAATACTCGAGCATAAGTCGCTCCAACCATAAGTCGACCCCTAGACTTTAGTACTTAAAAACCATTCAAACTGAAAGACCCAATTACAAGTTGAATGAATTTTTCGTCAATTCCAAATTCTCGCATTGCGTTGGAATTTCCTTGGCTTTCTGCTAATTTTTTTTCACTTTCAGCTTAACCCTTTTCCATTTAAAACTACTGAAATCGCCCCATTAATATGTCAAATGCATGTGAGAATAAATGAATTCAGTATAAAAGGTGAGAGAAAGGAAGGGCAGAAGTCAGGCAGGCATGCCCAATTCTCAACCCTTTGAAAATAAAATTTGTTTGTTCGTTCACAGGGAAAGTCTGGTTACTGCTAAGTTATAAATAGATTTTTGGTGCATTAAAATGCTTTATTTTTTCTGAATTTTTTTTAGAGGCAATCGGTATTATGAGTTTTCATTTTTAAAGCCAAGACTTTCCGGGCGGTTGAATACTGCTTTGGGTTCTGAGAAGTGACTTAATATTTGATCAGGATGCTAAGTAGCCAGGAGATCTCGGTATCTAGCGAGACCTGAGTTATAATTAGATTTCTAGTAGGCCTACATTAATTAAAATGCTTCTGTTTTTTATAATTTTGTTTTAGAGGCGATTGATTTGATCAATTTTCGTGATTTTTTTTAAATCCAAGGCTTTCCGGACAGTCGAATATTTGCTTTGGTATCTGAGAAGTGACTTGTTATGTGATCAGGATGCTAACTGTGTGGCCGAATCAGATGCGGATATTGAATAAGGGCCCGATTTAGAATCTATCAGTGACACTAACCAAATTGAATCCAGTGAAACATGTAATGTTATTGTTTATAGATCAAACAAAGGAGGCTGATCAACAAGGCGTACATTAGTTGAAATTTGTGACTCAATAGGAGGTCAAACGTGAATAACATAAGATATTTTGATAAAACATTTAATGAAGCAGCAAGTTTATATCTGAAGGATACCAATGTGCGGCGGTAAGGGTAGGGGAGCAACACTGACTGGTTTCATAAGTCTTTTTATTACTCGAATATACGTCAGGGATAAGTTATTTAAGGTCCAAAAAGGGAAAATATTTCTCGACTTATACTTGAATATATATGGTACTTTTACTTGTAAATTTTATATTATTTCATCATTATAATTTTGAGGACAAAAAACTAAATTTTGTATGCATGTTAATTACTACACACAGCGAGCCGCGCTAGCGTAGTGGTTACAACACCGCCCTGGCGACCGGGTGATACAGGATCAAACCCGGGCGACGGCATTTGAGGATTTTTCGTCGACCGGGATTTGGACTGGATTAACTCGAGACCTGGCGAGGACATTTGAAGGAGTGTCGTCGACCAGGGACTGGCAGTTCCTGAGCCAACCCAGCTGCAATGGGTACCTCCGAAATCGGCGAGTATTTGCCTGAATGGCGAGGGACACCTGTCTCTGTACAAGAAATAAAGGGATACTCACGTAAAATCAATGTCAGGTTAGACATAAAAATAATAACCTGAGATTTCGCCTCGAGTATTAGCGGGCGAACGCAAAAAAAAAAAACACAGCGAAGAATTTTTAGAATCTATAAATAAACCCAGTGCACAAACATGTGCCTCCAAATAACCAACAAAGACAATGCTTTAATTATACTTAAGTAACTTGATAAAGCATTGCTGCAGAAGCATGTAAATAAGAACTACCTGAGTGTAGCCAACACTGACAGCATCAGAATCAATACAAATAAACATCTAACATTCACAGGAAATGAACCAACATTACAAAAACAGGATCAATTTACAGTAAGAAAACCAACATGGAAAATGAATAAACAGCCACAAACATAATCTCCAATCACAGTAAGAGTATCACCATATGACAAATGAATAAACAACCACAAACATAACCACCATCTACAGTAAATATATCAACACATGACAAATGAATTATCAACCACAAACATAATCACCATCTATAGTAATCGTATCAATATATGACAAATGAATAACAACCACAACCACCATCTACATTAAGTGTATCAACATATGACAAATCAATAAACAACCACAAACATAATCACCATCTACAGTAAAAGTATCAACATATGACAAATGAATAAACAACCACAAACATAACCACCATCTACAGTAAATGTATCAACATATGACAAATGAATAAACAACCACAAACATAATCACCATCTACAGTAATCAACATATGACAAATGAATAAACAACCACAAACATAACCACCATCTACAGTAAATATATCAACACATGACAAAGAATAAACAACCACAAACATAACCACCATCTACAGTAAATGTATCAACATATGACAAATGAATAAACAGCCACAAACATTAGTTAAAATTTGTGACTCAATAGGAGGACTATGTTTGTGGTTGTTTATTCATTTGTCACATGTTGATATATACTGAAGCACATTAAAAACACACCACTATTATATATACTGATGCTGAGAAGCTGGGAAAAAAAAAGTGTGGGAATGGATTTTCCCCATGTTTGTCATGAGGTAGAGAGCGAATGGCTGCTGGAATGGAAAGTGCATGATTCAACCCACGGGTTTGTGTACAGACTACATGAAAACAATGAAAGTTACATGTGCAACACGATTACCAACAGCTATGACCCTGAAAATGTTTACGCGTTGTGGCAGTATACTCGGTATAAAAAGGCCGTTGAGACAAAACACCCAGTACATGTGCTTGAAATGCCACGACTATCTGAAAACGACCGCCACGAGCCATTGGTATGTTGGAGACCATAATGAGCTCACGGGCCATTGCCAGAAGGAGGAATTGCCACCACAGCACTATTGTACGTCTCAATGAACGTTACGGAACCACTGGCAGTGCCCGGGATAGACTTCAGAGTGGCAACCACGAGTTACTACCCCTGCGCAAGATCGTCATATTGTGCTGAGTCACCTAAGGAATCGTTCTCTCCCGGCAAGTCAAACAGCAAGAGCAATAGTGGGTAGACATGGGCAAGTCTCTCGAATGACAGTCATACAACGACTCAGAGATACAGGCCTTACTGCAAGACGACCTTATGTTGGGCCAAACATGACTCACAGACATCGTTAGCAGCGCCTGCAATGGGCAGAGCAACATGTCAGATGGACTAGACTGCAGTGGAATGCTGTCCTATTCACAGACGAGAGCAGATTCAACATATCCTTCGCTGATGGACGTATTCGGATTTGGTGACGGCGTGGAAAGCGCTTTGCAGATTGCTGTGTTCGTCAGCACAACCGATTTGGAGGTGGCAGTATTCACATTTGGGGAGGATTCAGTTTTCACCATCGCTTGCCTCTTCACGTCTTCTGTGGAAATGTTAATGCTGTGACATATCGAGATGAGGTTCTGGATGCATTGGTTGCTCCTGCGTTCACAAATTGTCCAGACTTGCAGCTTCTCCAGCAGGATAACGCACGTGCGCACACCGCATACATTACGCAGCAATATCTACAGCAGCAGAACATTGTGACGATTGATTGGCCTGCCCATGTCCCCTATAGAACATCTGTGGGACAAGCTTAGACGCAGAGTCTACAGGCAAGGTTCTCCAGCTAATCTGCAACAGCTCGAAGCTGCTCTTACACGTGAATGGGACTTGATTCCCCAGAATTTCCTTCAGAGACTTGTGCGTGCGTTCCATGCGGAGCCGCTGACAAGCTTGTTTGCAAGCACATGGTGGACATACCAGATACTGAGGATAGTGTGAATGAATTTTTTTTATTGGTTGCATTTTTGGTTTTCTCCCTTGCCTGCACAGAATGCAATGAATTTCATAACAATCAAATGTACAAATTAATTACCAGCATGGATCCATAGAAAAATGAATAAAGATTCCAAATATGTAAACTTGTAAACACTTATACGAGGTCTGGTCAAAAAGTATCCGACCTTTTTTTTTTTCGGGGAAAAAAAATGATAAAAAGGAGGTTTCTCTGGTGGATACAGTGGAGAAGACCTTCCTGCGCATGCATGAATTTTTTCCCTCCCAAAGACAGTGTCAGTCGTCTGCAATTAGTGTACGCGCGAGCTGTGGTAGTAACAAGCCGTCGGATTTTTATTTGTCACGAAATGACGGAACGTTTTGAACAGCGGTATTGCATTAAATTTTGCCAAAAGCTCGGTGATACCCAAGTAGAAAGAATTCGAAAGATTCAACAAGCTTTTGGCGATGAAGCCATGAGCATTACACAAATTAAGGAGTGGTACAACCGTGTCAAAGATGGCCGCACATCGGTGCATAGCGAGCCACGTTCCGGTAGACCATCAACAAGCCGAAACGACGTGGTCATTCACGAAGTGCGGACTTTGGTCATGCAGAACCGTCGTATCACCATCTGAGAACTTACACACGAGGTGGGGATAAGCCACGGTTCAGTACAATCCATATTGACGGAGGATTGAACTTGCGGAGAGTGTGCACTAAATTCGGACCTGTGGACAACGGGAACTTGGCAGCTGCATCACGACAATGCACCCGCACATTCTTCGCATCTGATTCAGACTTTCTTGGCCAAACACAAGACTCCTCTGATTCGTCAGGCTCCATACTCTCCTGACATGGCTCCTTGCGATTTCTGGCTGTTACACAAGCTGAAAATACCGCTGACAGGGAGCCGATTTGAGTCACGAGAAGACATTATGATAAATTCGACGGCCGAGCTATACTCCATTCCCAAAGAGGCCTACCTGAAAGTCTTCCAAGCATGGCGGGACCGCTGGGAGAAATGTGTGCAGTCCCAAGGAGATTACTTTGAAGGGGATTAGGGTTTCAGACTTCCAGGTGAGTGATTGTATTTTTCCTGGCCAAAGGTCGGATACTTTTTGACCAGACCTCGTATTTACATTTCACACTCTGTTCCTGGATTATACAGGTGGTGCGTTTTTAATGTGCTTCAGTATATTTACTGTAGATAGTGGTTATGTTTGTGGTTGTTTATTCATTTGTCATATGTTGATACTTTTACTGTAGATGGTGATTATGTTTGTGGTTATTCATTGATTTGTCATATGTTGATACACTTAATGTAGATGGTGGTTGTGGTTGTTATTGTGAGGAGTTAATGTGACTGGATTTACAACAGGCCCCTTGTCTCGTGTTCTGGCATTTAATTGCGTTTTTGGGTAGGAGGTTTTGTAGTAGTTACGTTTTTTTCAGGGAAGGATTACGGTGGGATTTTTATCTTAGTCGGTTTTTTGTTTCTCTTTGTATAATAAGGGTGTTTGGACTTTTTGTGTAGATTAAGTATTACGGTTTCTAGAAAGGATAGTAGGTTTAACTTGTAGACTGGCACCAGTGCGCTGTTTCATTAAGAAAATCGCGATCAGGGAATATTTTCTAGAATAACATAATGGCAGAGCATTTTTGTTTCTTTCCCGGTGAGCACGCCGGAATTATTAGGAGGGGTAATTCAGACCCTCTACGCAATGCAATAGTTGGGGGTAGTGGGGGAGATTAAGCGCGTGGAACAGATAGCAATGGAATTATTCCGGCCTGTTGATTGGGTCAGTGGTTGACCCGCTATTGGGTCGTTCATTTTCATAGTCAAGAGGTAGTTGTAAGCTAGTGTATGGTGTCACTGGTCTATGCTAGCTTAAAATACGCGAATGGTTTTCTCAATGAAAATATATGAGAAGTGTTCTTAAGTTGAACTCCAACAAGCAATAGTCAATTCTCCAATTCAGGACTGCACGCAAGTCGTTGGTGAAAGTACATGTTATTTATTGACACGATACAGACGGGAATACACAAGACGATCATGGTTACAGATTACAGATGCAAATGTCATACTTTAAAGTTGCTGATCATACTCTTAAATTCTTGGAGAATCTTCAATAATCAATTCCTCTTCTATCCAAGTGAGTTGAGGATTACTTCTGTTCTCCGCTAATATATATTTACGATGAAGTCCGTTGACCTTCTTCCAAGGACGTCTATCGTGGTAAACGGATTCATGTTCGAGGATCAATCTTTGATATCATACTCGTAAAATTCCCAGACTTTCTTCATACAATACTAATGTAGCATATATATAATCCAGATAAAGTTATACACGGCAATACAATCAGGTTAGAGTCTTCTGTTGACTAACCTCTCCCAAAATCCATGCCATGACTTTGGCATTGACGAAACGGCATATTAAAACATGAGAAGCATACAAAATCAATTAACTTCGTATCCTCGTAGGTATCCTCCCTCTACGGTAATTCAAACAAGGCAATCGACTCCATTAGTCCATTCTAGGAATGACATACTACGATGGATTCCCGCTAGACCATAACTAGGAGCGGCCTGATACTTCAATTAAAATCAATAAACATTCAATATGAAATGGGGCGACACTTACATGATACTTCCACAATTGGCTTCGACATGAAGACCAATATCTATATCAATAGAACTAATGGCTTCCACCAACTTGCCACGAATACAAGAAAAATTCCACGGCCATAAACATGGTCCGTACTGCCCCGTTCAAAACATGATGTCACAATCCCCAAACTAGGTTACCCGTGCGTCCAAAGCAACTCACACTGCATTGTGCACGTCAGTGCGTGAATCAATCGAACGCACAAATAATATAATTATATTAAGACTGGTGCGTACATTTGGCAGGACCGAAGACTACCCCCTTAGGTAATAAATGTACGTAACAGCTCCCTTATTACCTCCCCTTAAAAAAAATTAATTCTATTAATTTTTTTTGAACTTAGTACCCGAGAGAGGTGAGTCAAAACTACCACAAGATATGAAATGCATAAAGTTATATCATATTAAGAAAAGAATATTAAACGAAATCAATATAACTAAATGATAGTATGCATTAAAGCACACATCCACGATCGACCTACTTTGGAACGATGTGGTAATATTCGAAGTAAAAACAAGTTGAAAATGAAAAATGAAAAAACCATAAAAAAAAAGATGATAATAAAATTCAACTAAGTTTTCAAAAAAAAAATTTGAAACATATGATTTTCAAAAATGAAAAGCAACACTGATGATAATCAATGACAAGAGAATCAATAAAACAGAAAAACTGAAAATACAACGTGCAAAAATGAAGCAATGCAAAATTAAACACTGTAAGAATCAACTCTCTTAATGTTTTCTAACACTAGTACGGTTGACTAGTGATCTAACAGTGAGATATCATAACTAAGACCCGTGAATGCAGGTATTACGTGACAACTAAGAAAGTTAGTATGTGTGTGATCCATAATCAATTAAATAGATTAAATTGAATTATTCTAATTTATATATATTTCTTAGTTACTAACAAATAACCATTTACTAATATATTCTAAGTAATTCCAATATCACTATCAATATGTCAATGTTCAGTTACAACTAGTTAGTAATCGACGAGACGATGTTCTCAATGTTCCATCCACGATAAAATATATTCTCGAACACGATATGTAGTGTAATATGTTCCATAGGAATAACAAATGTATATTTGTCGCTCTTAACAATGTTTCCATACTCATAAAAAATTACTCTAATACCACTGTTCCCGTTTTAATAAAACGTTACTACACAAGAAGTAATATTATAATCTATAAGTAAGTATATCATGAAAGTTATACTTATACGAATAATTCAGTTATATAAACAGTCTTTATAGATGTACAATCAATGATAATGTACAAAGTTATTCATGTTATCGGTGAGGATGTTTCAACATCTGGAAGTGGTTTAGTTTCGACAAGTTCGCTTGGGCATCTAGACAAACAGTCTGCGAACACATTCTTCACTCCAGGAATAGCTCGTATTTCAAAATTGAATGGTTGAAGCGCTATAGCGTAACGCGCTGACTTCGATGATTTAACGTTCTTCGTGTTCAGTGCGGTAAGAGCTTTTTGATCAGATTCCACCACAAAGTGTGAGCCGAGAAGGTAACGTTCCAGTTTTGTGATTGCCCACACTAATGCGAGGAGCTCTTTATCGAGAACGGAGTATTTGAGTTCGCTCTCCGTAAGTTTTCTGGACACGTACATCACCGGAAATAAGGTGCCGTTATATTCCTGCATCAAAACTGCAGCAATAGCGTAAGAACTTGCATCACTGCGAAGAATGAAAGTGAGATTTTTGTTAGGCAACCTCAAAAAAGGTTCATTTGAAAAAAATCCTTTTTATATAGTCTAACGCCGTTTGGTGATCCTGCGACCACTTTATTACATTAGATGTGCCTTTCTTCAGTAGAGACGAAAAAGGTGCAGTTATAGTAGACAAATGAGGGATGAATTTGGAATAGAACTGTATTAGTCCTAAAAGCGACCTAACTTGTTTTTTTGTCTTAGGTGCCGAGATGTTTAAAATTTTAGAGACGTTACTGTCTTCTGTATACATGAAACCATGACCTATGCGGTGACCCAGAAATGAGATGTCATGAAAACCGACAAAAGCCTTTGAAGGTTTCGCTGTTAAGTTATAATCCCGTAAGGTAGAAAGTAAAGCTTTTAATCCATGAATATGTTCATCCCAAGAGTCACTGAAAAGACAGATGTCATCTATATAAGTAATGACATCCGGACGATGAGACAATATGCGGCGCATCATGCGTACAAAGGTAGCTGGCGCATTCATTAATCCGAATGGCATAAAATTCCATTGAAAAAGACCCCGTGGCGTCGAGAAAGCGGTGAATGGCTTTGCTTTAGGAGTGAGTGGCACTTGCCAATAGCCCTTTGAAAGGTCAAATTTCGAAAAGAATGTGGCATGAGATAATTTCTCCAATAAGTCGTCTAAAAGAGGTAACGGTTCCGCATCGAATTTTGTAACTTTGTTTAATTTCCTGTAATCTACGCAAAGACGTATATTGTTGTCCTTCTTCCTAATGATTACCATAGAAGAAGAATATGGTGATGAAGATGGTTCAATTATATTTAATTGAAGCATCTCATCCAATTCCTTATCAACCTTATCACGAAAGTGTAAAGGAATAGGATATGGGCGAACTCGAATAGGCGTATCGTCAGTCAGAATAATGTCATGTTGGATGACTGACGTATGACCTGGGATGTCAGTGAGAACATCCTCATACGAGTGTAGAATATTAGAGACTTGCTGACGTTGATCAGCCGAAAGAGTAGATGAGATTGTAACATCATTCCATTTCTCAGTGGAATGGAGTGGTACAACTGGTATTGGTAGTTGTACATCATCGAAAGAAGATTCTTCTTCTTGGATGACTGACAAACTAGAATAGTGTTGAATAGGAGGTGTAGGATCGTCAGTTGCCTGAAACACTGACTGTAGATAATCAGGACGTGAGTAATACTCCTTCAACATGTTAATGTGGAAGGTTTTATGTTTACCATTAACATCAACGATGTAGTCGACATCGGATATTCTTGAGATGATCCTGAAAGGACCTCTCCAGGTAATTAAAAGACGATTGTTATGCGCAGGGAGTAATACAAAAGCTTCGTCACCAGGAATAAGCTGGCGAAGACGTCTATACTTGTTTGCAAATAGACGAGCTTTTTCTTTGGCTTGTTCGGATGATGCAGTAGCTAGTCTACAAGCATCTATGATTCTCTTTCTCAGAGAGATCACATACTCATAAGAGGATTGAGTTTCCTCTTCAATATTCTCGTCAACCAATAAGTCGTGGATTAACGACATCGGACCGCGTGGTTGCATGCCAAAAACTAGCTGGAATGGAGAAAACCCCGTGGCTTGATTTTGTACTTCGCGATACGCGAACAGAGCAGCGGGTATGACCCGATCCCAGTCTTGTGGATGGTCTTGGGTCATCTTACCCAACAACTGCTTGAGTGTCCTATTGAGACGCTCAATTAACCCATTTGACATCGGATGATAAATAGAACTAAGAGATCTGTCTATACCTAATGTCTTCATAACTTGAGACATGGATTCAGAAATGAACTGAACCCCATGATCCGACAAGATTTTCCGTGGAAAACCAATGCGTGAGAAGATTAACATCAATGCCTCTGCTACACTGGCAGATGAAGTGTTCTTGAGAGGGATGGCCTCAGGCCAACGAGTGCACATATCAATGCACGTAAGGATATGCGTATGCCCTCTAGCAGATGGAAGCATCGGACCAATAATGTCTATAGCCATTTTATCAAATGGTCTAATCGGGATGTCCGCAGCTTGAATAGGAGCCGCATGAAATGGACCCCGTACCTTAACTTCCTGACATATCAAACAGGACCGACAATAGAGAGTGATGTCCCTATGGACGCCTGGCCAGTAGAATGCCGAAAGCACTCTGGATTTGGTACGCGAAAAACCCATATGGCCCGCACATTGCGAGTCATGCGCATGTCGTAATATACGAGATCTCATAGAGGATGGGACTAAGATCTGATAACATAAGGATGAATCCTTTTCCCGTATTACTCTAACCAAAATCCCATTTTTAAGTATAAAGTCATGTCTAGATTTTGCAAGTTTGTTGCTGGTATTCTTTTTGTTCACGTACTGAAAAATTTTTTTTAATGAATCATCATTCTTTTGCAATGTTGCAAACAACTCCCGTGAAATAGGAGCATCATCATCACAAGTGGTATGAACTGTAGGTTCATTAGGTGTATCATGCGACATATTAGTAGCTTGCGCTCTAGTCACTACTGCATTTGCAGTTTGAATATGTCGCTCTTCCCATTCAGCTATTTGCTGTGGTGTACACTCTTTAATACCATGTATGCGACCAAGTATTAAATCACAAATTGGATTCGGAAGGAGACATGCCTGGATCTTTCCTGAAAAAAAAATGGTGTATTAAGATCAATAATAGCAGTGGGAAATGTTTCAACGGTGCCACCAAAAGTCACACACTTGACAACCCTGCCCGTGGCACAACTTGGGTTGATCAGCGAAGTCCGGACGCCCACAGTGCTACAACCTGAGTCAAATAGGAGAGAGCATGAAATGTTGTTGACAAATCCCTTGTTAAACTTAAGAGAGCCCTGTCCCTGGTGTACTGACGCAGCAGTGGCCGTACAGACTGCAGGTAGACTAGGCAAGGTATGTCCGCAACGCAGCGTCGTGATCGCCTTAGGCTGGAAAAGAGTCGAGCATTCTGGACAGTCTTTCACCTGGGTACAATCAAGAGAACAAGACATAGCATTGTGAGTTTCAGCTACTTTACCCTGTTCAATGTTAGCCTGTGTATCAATTAAAGAGACATTAGAATGTCTACCCGTATTACTCGACGATCTATCTCTGCGACGCGATCGATTTGGATTATTTGCATTAAAATTGCCATAATTGTCGTTTCTGCTTGAGTTAAAATTTGGATGAGTCCGATAATTTGTATAATTAAAGTTATGATGTTCTTTAAAACTTTTATTCCAAGAACCTTGTCTGTTTTGCGGACCCTGAGATCTTGATCTCCAGTTTTGTTTATTATAATGTCCTTGATTATTTTTAAAATTATTGTTACCAAAATCTCGTGATCTGTGAGCTTGGTTCCAAGAAACATTAAATGGAGCAGATTGTTGAAATTGCTTCCCTTTGTAAAAGTTATCATTGTTATAATTGTAATTATTTCCCTTATTGACATACCTGTCAGCACTAAAGGAACGATTTCGTGAAAAAATTGTTTTGTTGTGCTGCAAAAGCAACAGGCAATTCATTCTTAATCTGTGCATTACTTAGATCCATGGTTGGGTGAGCAGTGCAAAAATTTTTTGCATGTTCTTCTAAGTCTTTCATTGATAAAGGTTTCCGTTCGTGTAAAAATGCGAGAAATGTAGGATTTACAGACGATAGTACCTTATCGCGCATCAGTAAATCGAAGAGACCTTCATACGATTTTTCAATTTTGGATAATTCGATCCATCTTTCTAGGGTTAGTCGTATTTGTGACAGAAAATCACTGAAATTTCTGCTTGATTGCGGTAGCAATGTACGAAATCTTAATCGGTATTCATCTTCTGTCATTTGAAATTTCTTCAGAAGTGCGGCTCTAAGAGCATTATAATCATTCTTCTCATTAATACTGGTAGTATGATAAACAGCTAAAGCATCCCCAGTAAGTAACCTGGATAAATATGTGCAATACAGTGTTTTATCCACGTTATAAGACCTACAAGTGGCCTCAAATCTATCTAGGAAAAATATTACGTCATCCGACGGGGGATTAAATTTAGGTAATTTAAGGTTAATTTCCTTAAAATGATCATGTCTGGATGAAGTTTGGCTTTCAAAAGTTCTCTGAGAATTAGCTTCCTGAGTTAACCTAAGTCTCTCATATTCTGACTCTGCTAATTTCAGTTCATGCTGTCGTTTTCTATCATTCTCTTCCATCTCAAGCTGAAGTCGTAATGTGTTTTGTTCAGCTATTAATCTTCTTTCTTCCATTTCTTTTTGTTTAACTTCCATTTCCTTTTCCATTTCTTTTTGTTTAACTTCCATTTCCTTTTGTTTCTGTTCTGCCTCTTGCTGAAATCTCTTCTAATTCTCATTTTTTTCTAATCTTCTCAGTGGCTAATCTCATTTTTTTCTCATTCTCCTGAGATTCAATCCGTTTTTGATCTGCCTCAAATTGAAGTTTTTCTAGTCTTAAAGTTTCTAACTTTCTCTGTTCGGCTTCTATTTCTTGAGCTTTCTTATATTCTGCAAGTGCAAATGCTTTTGCTTCATCAGGAGCCATCTGAAGAGCTTTTGCTTGCTTAATGAAATAATCTAGTGAATACATTATGCTTTATAAGTAGTCACAATACTCTTGATTTATAAAATGATAATTAATCAATGTAAATTAATTAACCTTGTTACTTTGCCAAGTGTACGTCGTTCCTGTCCTAGAACGGTATCTTTTGTTATCATATAGTTATGAAATATATCAATAATCAATACAGTAATTTATGTAATGAAATGTATTGAAATCAACGTGAAAGACAATAGAAACATTACCGACAAGACACGATAATCAAAGACGAGTGAACACAATCGTAGAAATCAACAAAATTAGAAATGTATAACTAAAATAGAATATCGTAAAAATTTACGATGACAACTACGATCAGATACTCAACAGGACAATTGACAACACAGTGTAAAAACATAGGTTTTGTAAAAAAACTGAACGACAGGAAAGGTGAGACGGACGCATAATACAAACAAAATTCATCATAAAACTAAATACGAGTAAAAATAACTACGAGAACAACAATTAAACGTGACGAAACAGCTAAACAGATACTATTATAAGGAACAATTAGCGATCGGAACTTCGGCAAGGTTTCTAGCCTTGAACCGGAATTATCGCTCAATTGAAACTTACAAGTTGAGCCCTACAGAACGTCTGACGAAGAGCCCGAATAGGCTTCGAGATGGATCTCGTTCGTCAGATCAACCTCCCTACCTCCCACGACAAATGTACAACATATAACATGGAAAATGTAAATATGGACATAACAATAAAAGGCACAGCTAAAAGTAATAAAATGTACAACGAAAGTACGTTATACTTATCTCGCGTGTGCCGGGAAAAAAAAAACAATGTGCCTCGTCTCCGTGGATGTACGTCTGAGGATAAAATACTTCGCTCTGCGTATATAACACCAGCTCGCACGTAGTAATGACGAATAGGTGATCCCAAGGCAGTCAGTCACTGTAAAACTTGACGTGGAGGTTGATTGATGACCTTGAGCATTTGGTAACCGTAAGTTAATTCTGATTCATCGTCACACTAGGTTCCAAGTTTGAGATGTTGTCGCCTTGAAAGTTCAAATCTTCTTTTCAACCGATACTTGGATTGAGTACGTTCCTGTGAAATTATTAATTTCCAGACCACACTGGCATACCATTTACTGTTGGGTCGTTCATTTTCATAGTCAAGAGGTAGTTGTAAGCTAGTGTATGGTGTCACTGGTCTATGCTAGCTTAAAATACGCGAATGGTTTTCTCAATGAAAATATCTGAGAAGTGTTCTTAAGTTGAACTCCAACAAGCAATAGTCAATTCTCCAATTCAGGACTGCACGCAAGTCGTTGGTGAAAGTACATGTTATTTATTGACACGATACAGACGGGAATACACAAGACGATCATGGTTACAGATTACAGATGCAAATGTCATACTTTAAAGTTGCTGATCATACTCTTAAATTCTTGGAGATTCTTCAATAATCAATTCCTCTTCTATCCAAGTGAGTTGAGGATTACTTCTGTTCTCCGCTAATATATATTTACGATGAAGTCCGTTGACCTTCTTCCAAGGACGTCTATCGTGGTAAACGGATTCATGTTCGAGGATCAATCTTTGATATCATACTCGTAAAATTCCCAGACTTTCTTCATACAATACTAATGTAGCATATATATAATCCAGATAAAGTTATACACGGCAATACAATCAGGTTAGAGTCTTCTGTTGACTAACCTCTCCCAAAATCCATGCCATGACTTTGGCATTGACGAAACGGCATATTAAAACATGAGAAGCATACAAAATCAATTAACTTCGTATCCTCGTAGGTATCCTCCCTCTACGGTAATTCAAACAAGGCAATCGACTCCGTTAGTCCATTCTAGGAATGACATACTACGATGGATTCCCGCTAGACCATAACTAGGAGCGGCCTGATACTTCAATTAAAATCAATAAACATTCAATATGAAATGGGGCGACACTTACATGATACTTCCACAATTGGCTTCAACATGAAGACCAATATCTATATCAATAGAACTAATGGCTTCCACCAACTTGCCACGAATACAAGAAAAATTCCACGGCCATAAACATGGTCCGTACTGCCCCGTTCAAAACATGACGTCACAATCCCCAAACTAGGTTACCCGTGCGTCCAAAGCAACTCACACTGCATTGTGCACGTCAGTGCGTGAATCAATCAAACGCACAAATAATATAACTATATTAAGACTGGTGCGTACATTTGGCAGGACCGAAGACTACCCCCTTAGGTAATAAATGTACATAACACCCGCTTAAGAACAAAGCCAGGGAGTGACGCACGCTTAGCGTGGTCGCCGGCCTCGGGACTTGTAATAAATACGCAGGTTTCCAGGCAGAGTTCTCTGAGATTTTAGAACTTCTACGCCGTGGAAAAAAACTGCCTGTATTTAATATACAGAGCCGATTTGCTCTTTCAAAAGAAATTCGTTGCTGGTAAATATGAAGTTATTTAAGCTTGAATAGTCTATAAGATTTTAGCAGAATTTGTTTCTAGGAGTTAAGTTTATCAGAGTAGATCCTAGGTCATAATTGGGTATTGTAATTAATTGGGTTATTACTGTTATATTGTCAGAAGACAGGGGTAATTACTATTTCTTGGACGCGTGATCTAATAATATTGCAGCTCTAATAATATTGCAGCGTAAAACACGCGCGCGGAATTTATTATATTTTATAACAGACAGGCCATTGATTACCCTCTTATCGACAGGATAGCGTAAGAGTGCATTTATTCTTTTATGAGATAAGGGAAGCTCACAGATTTAAGATATGGAGTGTTTAAATTGTGAGACACGATGCCTGAAAATTCACTGTGATTTTCTCGGATTTTGAGAGGGCGCACGTGAGCGCTAACTGTGTAGTTTTCTAGCGGGGTAATTGAATAACGGAAGGGGAAGTGAAAGAGAAGAGCATGAATGAATTTTCTAAGATAGTTTTCAGTTCCTGAAGAATATCCACATGTAACTTTATATGAATAGGGTGTAAAATATATTTTCTGACATAGAGAATATTTTCCCAATGTTTGATTTACAATGTGGGTAGAGTAAATACGCTAGATTGGTGTGTGTATTTAATTGTTCTTTAAGTGTGTGTAAATTACCAGCGGGCTCATTTGGGTAGCGCTGTTGTTAAGAATGAGTGACTTTAACAAGTTATGTTAGAGCATAGGTAATTGTGTATTTTTCTCTGTGTGGGTAAACCATGCCTTTTTTTTTAATTCAGCAGTTACGGGATTTAATAAATCCTAAAAAAATTGAGAGATATATTTATAGTGGTGAATTCATGGAGACGGGAGGTTATGGTCTCGGGTGAAGTCTATGGTATTGTGATTTAGCGAGGAAACACCTCGATCTTTGTTAAATAGTAGGGCCAGGAATTTACCGGCAACAGGTTCATTCAGGGGTCGGAATGTTATGACGGCTAACGGAGCCGCCAGCATTTAAGAGATTAAGCCAGCTGAGTCTGGAGATTAGAGTTGTCGATAGGACAGTATTTGAGGGGAAGTGGGGGTAGGCATCTTTACGGATCGCTAGTGCGATTATAGAATAGAAAAGGGGAGTGGTATTGAGTTAAGTGTTGAAGATTTGGAAGTTAAGGGTTAAGGATATGGAAAATTTGTTGTGCGATATATATATTTGTTATTGTTTTGTCCACAGCAGATATTTTCTAGGCGTGGCAGCTAGGGCGTCAGTAGTCCTTCAGCTCGCTAGAAGTTCGTCGATCTTCTCAGGAGAAGAAGAGTCGGCAGAGCCAGAAAAGAAAGTGGAGTGGTGACGCGGTGGTCACTGGTGCAAACGTCTGTTTTGTACCCAAGAGAAATCGGAGTGGTGACGCGGTGGTCACTGGTGCAAACATCTGTTTTGTACCCAAGAGAAATCGGAGTGGTGACGCGGTGGTCACTGGTGCAAAAGTCTGTTATTTGTACCCAAGAGAGAGCAGGGAGCTGGAAGCACAGACTTCTTCAGCAAGAACAGATGTTCTTAACAAATTCGGAGCTATTTACGCTCAGATACAGCACACACTGATCCTAGGCGCAGGGCTTAGAGGTGTCGTGAATTTCGGGCATAATAATCCCGACAGCCCTAAACCCAAGAGAGGGGTAAAGTGGGCCTGTGCACGCAGAGTCGTCACTGGTAGTGCCGAATAGAGTTCAAGTCAAGAAACCAGAGTACCAATTCAAGTTAGCAGCTACAATGGCAGTCAGAGGAAAAAGGGCAAAAATACCTCTGAGCTGGACTAGAGAGAAGGAGAGTAGTGGAGGAGTCATTTCTGTAGGAACTAGGAGTGTCGGACAGACACTGAACATAACATTAGAACTCAGCAATTCATCTTTAAGTGGTGTAGGTGAGGATAGAAGAGTTCTGGTCGTGGACCTTGTGTTAGTCAGAGAAGAACATTTAGCCTATAGTAGAGCAGCGGCGTAGGCACATCATTTGTTTAGGAACACATCTGCAGACAGACGGACAGTAGAAGTTAGGGTGTGTTTACATGATATCAGGTTGATTAGGAGAAAGACGGATCTGATGTTAGAGATCCCCCTTCACATGTTGTTGTATTTCTTGCTTTTCTTATTTCAGGTTCGAGGGAGAGGGCAACTGTGTGGGGTTATCATACCTAATCACTTGAAATTAATTGTTATGTTCTTTTTCCAGGTGTGTGTCTATGCATTGTATTTAATTGTAGTATGTTATTCTGAAATTCTGGTTGTGTTTGTAAATAAAATCTATTCAAACTTTAGGCTGGATCAGTCACTTACTTCAACCTATATCTTCTTCTTCTTCTTGCGATCGCATCTTTGATGATTACACCGTCAGACGAGTTCTCATGATGAATTCGACTGTTGTCTGAAGTTCCCCCTCAACTCCACACAGCTTTGAATTTAGTGTTGAGTCATTCGGCCAGTATATCTTTCCCAACTGGTCATACAGAGGACAGTCCTGTAGAACATGCTCAGCAGTTTGTTCGTTTAATCCACATGTGCACAGCGGTGAAGCAGACAATCGTAGCCTGTGCATGTGTTCATTCAGTTTGTCATGCCCTGTCCCGAGTCGAAAAATAGCTATCTGTCCCTGCCGGTCGAGAGTGTGATAGTCGTCCCTGGGTTGGTTCTGCCCTCCCCTGACAGTCCGGATAGCTCTCCTTTTCTCAAAGCATGTGACTTCATTATCTTCTTGTTCACATTCTCCTCCCTTTTTTGCAAGTTTATCTGCCTTTTCATTTCCGGGTACACCACAATGAGATGGTACCCACTGAAGTATGGTTCTCTCTTTGGCAGCCACCTTGTTTAGTTCACCTCTCAGATGCGGGAGTTTACCACCCTTGAGAGCTTGCAGGACAGACAGTGCATCTGTGAGGATGACTACCTGGTGGCAGTCAGAGTTGGTGTTATAAATCATATTTGCAGCTTGCTCTAGAGCTTGAACCTCAGCTGTATAGTTGGAACAGAATTTACCAGTGGGAATGTGCCTAGTCTCATAGTGGTTGTCAGGATATGAGACAAAGATACCGGCACCTCCATTCCTAACAGCATTAGTTGCTGATCCATCTGTATAGGCATGTATCCATGATTGATCGGGATAGCTTTCTTGGATCATACTCAATGTAGCAGTTCGTTTTTGCAGATCATTACACTCACATCCACCCGTGAGACCACTGACTGTTGTATTAATTTGGAGGGCACTGCTGGCCTGCTCCCATGGTACAGGGTATAGGGTGGGCTTCAGTGGTGTTGTCTTCACGGATAGGCCCTCCCGATGCTGTCCCATAAGTCTTTTCCCCCGATGCACAAAGCTGCCACGCCCTAGACGTCCCAATGCCAGATCATCTAGTCTTGCCCTCACTGGGCGCACCGGCATACTGCCGCACCTTTCCATCTGGATCATGGTTTTTGTGTCTCTTCTATGGGACAATGTCTGCAATCCAGCAACCCCCTGCATCTCTGTCACTGGTGTAGCCTTCATGGCTCCTGCAATGAGCCTGAGAGCTTGATTTTGCACCTTGTCCAAAGACTGCAGATGTGAGTTAGCAGCTGATGACCATGCTGCCGAGCCAAACTCTAAGCGCGGTCTTACCACTCCATTACAAATCTTCTTTAGATTTCGTTCACCTGCTCCCCAGTTGGCACCTGCCAACTTTCTGAGTATGCCTAGTCGTCTTCGGGCCTTTCCTTCTGCATTTTCAATATGCTTATTCCATGTAAGCCCTTGGTCAAATGTCACCCCAAGATAGGTGGGGTAGCTTTCTTCCTTGATCACGGTTGTCCCTAGGTGTATGTTAGCTGATTTGTCCTTGGGGGCGAGGGAGAACAGTGTTGTGGAGGTTTTGTCTGTGTTTATTGTGATAAGCCATTTCTCTGCCCATGACACTAGCATGTCTGCTGCCCGCTGCATTCTATAATTTGCTGTGGTGACATTTTCATCAGCGCACCAGAGTACTAGGTCATCTGCATATAAGGCAGCTTTAACTCCTGCAGGGAGATCTTTCACCAGGTCATTGATGTAAACAAGGAAGAGTGTTGGGGAAATTACTCCTCCTTGAGGTACCCCCCGATGGAGCAACACTTTTCTGCTCTGCAGACCGTCAAGAGTGACTCTAGTTCTCCTGTTATGCAAGTATGACTGGATCCATTTCATCATGTTGCCCCGGATTCCACCTCTCCTAAGTCCCGCAATGAGGCCATCTTTCCACACCTTGTCAAAGGCCTGCTTGAAGTCGACCCAGATCGTTAGGACCTTTTTCTT
>JAMPIV010019879.1:0-35000 GCA_024509875.1 Oreohelix idahoensis | reverse complement strand
TTTAAGTGGTGTGTTCTCTTGTCCTATCTTACTATCTTGTAAATACGTTTACAGGTATCTCGTGTTTTCGTTCGTGTTCAGTCACGCAGTGTAGATATTAATCTATCTCTTCTCTTTGTTATCTATCGTCTTGTTCGTCGTGACTGGAATTTTGTTTTCGTGGTGTGATGTGGGTGTTTCCTTAATCTGTGTAGTCCTTATTGGTGTTCATTTTCCATAGATAGTACTTGCATAACAGAGAGTATTGTGTGTAATAATAAGAGGAGCGTTATTGGTTCATAGCACCAGTGTGGTGCCAGTATAGAATTGTGGAAGTAATACCTATGTTGAACCAAGTTTACAGTATTGTCAAGGTATACAACTGTTAATTATCATAAGTTGATACATTGTTGTCAAGGTATCAGGAAGCTGGTATTAGACAGCTATTGACTATAGAATAAGGGGTCAGAAAGACCTAATTTTTCACAACTGGTGATAACATAGCCAAAGAGGCTAAGTGTGACTTTATTGATATTATAAGAGGTAAAGGTTGATGATATATTTACACTGAGACTTGAGGTGACATATACTTACACGCATATATATAGATATATGTATATTGAGAAGAGATATTTATAATTATCATATTTACTGCACCATTGTAACCAGAGAGTTTTCTACTAATATAAGTGAAGAGGTTACAGTGCATACAACTGAGCGATTTCATGGTAAATATATTGTAAGAAATAATACTGAGCATTCTAAGTGTACATCATGGACATTGATACTTGCATGCGGATAGGCCAAGTAGCCGGGTACACGGGAAAAGAATTAGTGGAGGTTGCAAAGGCAGAATTCAATTCAGTAGAGAATCAAAAAGATTTGAAAGAGAAAGCAGCAAAGGAGGATAATGACAGGAAAGAGAAGGAAGAGAGGGACAGAATTGATAAACAAAATGCTCTAAGAGATGCTCGAGCTGAAGAGTTAGAGCTAAAAAGAAAAGAATTCGAGTTGCAAGAAAGGAAGATGAAAGAAGATAAGGAGTTGCAAGAAAGGAAGATGAAAGAAGATAAGGAGTTGCAAGAAAGGAAGATGAAAGAAGATAAGGAGTTGCAAGAAAGGAAGATGAAAGAAGATAAGGAGTTGCAAGAAAGGAAGATGAAAGAAGAAAACGAGTGGAAACAGAGAGAATTTCAATTACAAGAAAAGAAGATGAAGGAAGATAGAGATTTACAGTTGGAGAAGGAGAGAATGAGAATAGCTCTGGAAGAGAAAATGATGGAGAAGGAGATACAATTAAAGAAGTTAGAAGTGGGTGCGAGTGGTCAGAACTCAACTTCTGGTGGGGCCCATCGTCCTTTTAGACTGCGGCTACCAAATTTCAATGAGAAAATTGATAGTTTAGACTTCTTCTTGGAAAGATTTGAGGCCGAATGTGTGGCCTATAAGGCTGATAGGGATCAGTGGCCATCTCTTTTATCAACACTGCTAGTTGGGCCCGCGATGGAGACTTTTTTTAGCCTCCCCGTGGAGGAAAGGGCCGATTATGACAAAGTGAAGGAGAGATTGCTCCGGAGGTTCCGTCTGACTGCTGACGGCTACCGGACGCGTTTTAAGAACGCGATGCCTAGTTCAGACCAGGACTTTGAGGATTTTATCTCAAAGATCAAACTTCTGCTGAATAGGTGGATCGAAATGGAGGGAATTCCTAAGGATTATAATGGCTTGCTGGACTTAGTTCTACGGGACAAAGTGTTGTCCTTGTGCTCTAGTGAGTTGGTGGCGTTCTTCCAGGAACGTCAACCAAAGGACATTGAGTCCATGGCCCAGTTGGGGCACCATTATGTCCTGGCCCATCCGGGCAAACCTATTCAGAAGTCGGGTCTGACAGAAGACATAGTTGCCAGTGTGGGCAAAGTTCAACGCCAAACTAGGCAAAATCAGTCAGATAAGGCAGACAGGGGTCAAGAACAGAGTTATGAGAGGCCCTCCAGTCCTTATCGGCCATATAGAGGTACTAATACGAATTTTCGTTCCCATAGGAACAGTTGGCCGAGGTGGCAGAGCCAACGTTATGATAGTTATAGCAACGGAGGGGATCGTCAAGCGCGAAAGCAGGTACGATTCGAGGACTCGCGTGACGAAGACCGATTTTGGTATAAAACCAAACATCATAAGCAGAGGAGTGCGTCCTCAGAGAGTCGGTCTTCTGACTCTGATGCGGGGTCTTCGTCATCGAAGGGCTCCAGCAAAGGTACACGCGAGGAGAAAAAGAAAGAGCGCGTGTGTACCAATTGCGGTGGCAGGGGTCATAGTGCTGATAGCTGCACTACTCCGATTGAACACGCAAATTCCGCGGTTGTGTTGGACACAATGAACAGCGAGGACTATGCGGGGTGCCGCCCTCTGTTCAATGCGAACGAGAGATTAGTGCTACAATGTGGGCATGCGGCACCATGTCTATCGGCAGTGCATGAGACTGGCAAGGTGATCCTCCACGAAGGAAAGGTGGAGAATAGACCAGTCCGGGTGTTGAGAGACACCGGATGCACAACAATTGGGGTGCGTCGATCGTGCATCGACGACTCATGCCTGACAGGCAAAACGGTAAAATGCACCACGTTCGGAGGCAAAGTTGAGACTTACCCCCAGGCGTGCATTAGTGTGGACACACCATTCATTACGGGTAGAGTCTACGCGTTGGTCCTGGAGGATCCGATTGCCGATTTAACCGTCGGTAATGTACGCGGGGTGCATAGTGCCATAGGTGTAGCTGATGCAGAGGCTCAGCATCACCAAACTTCCAAGATTGATAAACAAAAGGTACATCGGAAGCGTAGTTCGAGGCATGTACCGAAGGACATGACTAGGAGCAGTGGGGACTTATATTCAAGTCCGAAAGTTAGTGATCGCACAGTTTTGGTGCGTAATGTGCCACTGAGTGCTAGTTGGCGCACACTCAGACGAGTGTTTGATGAGGTTGCGCCGGTTAAGTTTGTAGAAGTATTGTCGCTACGCGACAATACCAAAATGGCACGTGTTACTTTTGTGAATAGTTGCGGTGCGCGTAGGGCAGTTAGGCAGAAGCATATGTCTTTGCTTCGAAACCATCTGCTAATAGTTCAGCGTTAGCTAGAGCTAGATTTTCGGGTTCGTTTTAGTAAGATCTTTCGGTTGACGCGAACCGAACCTGATAGGCTCTGACCCGCGCCCCCAGTTCTACTATTATATCAATATGAGGATGTTGTAAATGTAGTAACAGATGTCTTGTCCAGGTTGTCAAATAATTGAACAGTTATAGTCTGTGGGAAAACTTACATCTGAAAAGAGATTATTTATTGGAATTTATGTAAGTAAGGCATTATGACTATTTCAGTTGATATTTCATGATGATGTATTTTAATATTCAATGTATGGTATATGCTGCCATAAAGGCAAGATCTAGTAGGTGTACTCTATGTGTGGACATACCATATTATATTATGCCTATAACTATGTTGTGACATGATGATTGTGTTACGAGAACTTAGGGTTTGATTGGTGACAATCAGGTAGTTGGATTTTGTGTAACATGCATGATGTATAGACTACTCCAGGATCAGTACCCAGTGTAGATTGGTGCATATTTCTTTGTAATGAGTCTAGTAAGTGAAAAGGCATGTACGACGAGGGTATAGCACAACTCTGGCATTCTTTATTTGCATAAGGAGGTGCTATCTCGGCATTTGTTCGTCCATACTCCAAAGGGGGGCTGGGCGTGACTCCTCCGGTGGAAGAAAACTGCGTTTTCTTTCTTAAGGGGGGGATGGATGTCACGACATAGACTTTCGCTAAATTGTATATTGGTCACACTGGAGAGCGACAACACTGGTTCGTCTCTTGTAAAAACTTGCTCGGCCAGTTTTCGATTAGACGGAAGCCGGAAGGGAGCTTTGTGGCGCAAAGGGGATTCTAGATATGTCTGCCGGCCTAAGCGGTCGTTGTTGGCCTTTGTCAGCAGTTTTGCTGGGGAATTATTTGGATGCCGCCTCTGAGCGATAGTTCAGTGCCTTCACTGATGAGTTTATGTCGGTAACCATTTTGGTTCTCATAACGAATTATAGTGTTCGCCAGGATACGTGGCAGTTTTCAGTGCTTTGTGCTGTGCCTTTGTGCTATTAGGAGAGTTGGTATGATTATCGCAAGTAAGTTGGCTTATGTATTCATTATCTTACGTATTGCAGTTTCATGCATAGTGATTGTTGTGTGTACTTCTCATTAAAGGGATATTACTGTATTTGAGGCGTTATTGTATTACTCATGTCAGCTATTGTGTGCTGTGGTACTATTTTGTAGACAATGAGCCGTGAGTTAAATCCACGGTACAAATAGGGTTAAATCCAACAGCATTTATAGATTGTTGTTCTGACAACTGGGTGGCTCTTGTCCGGTTAGTTAGAGGCCATGGGGCCGATGTTTTGATAATATTTATTGCGGACGATTTTTTGGGTCATGAGGCCTGTATGTTATAGCGTAAATTCCCAGCGAGCTGACGTTTTGACCCAGTATGATTATGGCCATTAAATTTTTGTACACACACAGTGTAGAAGGCTGGTAACGCCACTGTGTTGGCGCCTTCGTATTTTCCTGAACTCACGGGTGTGAGTTGTTTTCGTGTTTTTTTCCAAGTGTCCAGTGAAAGGGTAGTGCTTATGTCAGTTTCTACGGTATTGTTTACGGTCGCATGACCTGACCCCGTTCTCAAGCGCTGACCTACTTTACCAGCACAGTTCGTTATGGCTATTTTCTGTAGGTTTTCAGTTTATTGCAGGTGAAATAGTGTGTAGTGTAGTTGCAAGTGTTTTGCTCTGTTGTGGTTGCAGGTTTGGGAAGGATTGTCAAAGTGATAGGCTAAGGTTACAGAGTGCATCAGGACGGTCAGTTTGGTGTAATTCTGAGTCTTTTTTGGTGATTGTTGACATTGTTCCAGGTGGAGCAGCGGAGCTTGGGGGCTGGTACTACTTAGCTAGGGGCCCAAAAGGCATGACCAGATGCAAGATGGGAGGTAGTTTGGTCAACCTCGGTACTAGGGTGGTATGAGTTGTTTGGTAGGTGTGTTTATAGTCGATAGGAGGCTGTTAGAGGTGGTTGGTACCCCCCAAGTCATCATGATGTGCTGCTGGGTCTGCCAGTGCTTCTCAGAGGTGCCCACCCAAGAGGGACTATGCTCTGACGTGACCTTCCTAGGCCGACGCCTGTAACATTGTTCTGACGTGACCTTCCTAGGCCGACGCCTGTAACATTGCTCTGACGTGACCTTCCTAGGCCGACGCTGTCAACCCAGAAGGGCCCAATAAGGAGTGAATCTGTTAGCGCTGGTGCCCTGCTGACTTACAGAAGACTGTGTAGTCAAGCTGTGTAGCTGAACAGTGAAATAGTACACATTTTCAGTGATAATATAGACAGTGCTGTGTTAGCACCGTGACAGTGTACTTATTCCTGGACTATATTCGTTTGGATCACGTATTTTCAAGTGGGGAGTCTTGTTTGTTCTGTTCATCATCTTCGTCAGTGCGGAGGATTCTGCTTACTCAAGCGCCGTTGGAGCTTCAGTTAAGTTATTGTTTGTATGTTTATGTATTATGTCATATATTGAAATTTTCTTGTTTTTCTGAGTATTTAATCTTCTTGGCTGCCTTTCTTACTGATTCTATTTATCAGTTACTTTGATGTGTTGTATAATATAGTGCTGTTTTCTTTGTCTGCTTCTTAATTTGTTGTTGTTTTCTTTCCTTTTGTTTTGTCTTTTCTCATTGTACCAGTATGACTTAGTTTGTTTGATTGTATGTTCATTGTTGGTGAATTTGATTTTGCTCTGTGTTCTTTGTAGTTTGGAGTTATGGTATGTTATATTTTGATACATTATAATATAATTGTATTGATACTTTGCTTAGGTTATTATGACTGAGGGGAAGACAGTGCTTGGTGCAAGAATTAGCTTCTAGCACCTCATTGTTGATTGTGGTTTTCGTTGTGTCTTTGGTGTTATAGTGTATTGGTGTGTGAGTGTAATCCAGTTTTGGCCTTTCGTAGGAAAAGATTGGATTGGACCAATTCTATTAGGTTGTGGCTGTATTTGTTCTGTGGTGGAGTCTGACAGACGAATTTCCTGCAGCTGCCCTGCATAACATTCCACTATCGTCTTGTTCGTCGTGACTGGAATTTTGTTTTCGTGGTGTGATGTGGGTGTTTCCTTAATCTGTGTAGTCCTTATTTGTGTTCATTTTCCATAGATAGTACTTGCATAACAGAGAGTATTGTGTGTAATAATAAGAGGAGCGTTATTGGTTCATAGCACCAGTGTGGTGCCAGTATAGAATTGTGGAAGTAATACCTATGTTGAACCAAGTTTACAGTATTGTCAAGGTATACAACTGTTAATTATCATAAGTTGATACATTGTTGTCAAGGTATCAGGAAGCTGGTATTAGACAGCTATTGACTATAGAATAAGGGGTCAGAAAGACCTAATTTTTCACAACTGGTGATAACATAGCCAAAGAGGCTAAGTGTGACTTTATTGATATTATAAGAGGTAAAGGTTGATGATATATTTACACTGAGACTTGAGGTGACATATACTTACACGCATATATATAGATATATGTATATTGAGAAGAGATATTTATAATTATCATATTTACTGACCATTGTAACCAGAGAGTTTTCTACTAATATAAGTGAAGAGGTTACAGTGCATACAACTGAGCGATTTCATGGTAAATATATTGTAAGAAATAATACTGAGCATTCTAAGTGTACATCATGGACATTGATACTTGCATGCGGATAGGCCAAGTAGCCGGGTACACGGGAAAAGAATTAGTGGAGGTTGCAAAGGCAGAATTCAATTCAGTAGAGAATCAAAAAGATTTGAAAGAGAAAGCAGCAAAGGAGGATAATGACAGGAAAGAGAAGGAAGAGAGGGACAGAATTGATAAACAAAATGCTCTAAGAGATGCTCGAGCTGAAGAGTTAGAGCTAAAAAGAAAAGAATTCGAGTTGCAAGAAAGGAAGATGAAAGAAGATAAGGAGTTGCAAGAAAGGAAGATGAAAGAAGATAAGGAGTTGCAAGAAAGGAAGATGAAAGAAGATAAGGAGTTGCAAGAAAGGAAGATGAAAGAAGATAAGGAGTTGCAAGAAAGGAAGATGAAAGAAGAAAACGAGTGGAAACAGAGAGAATTTCAATTACAAGAAAAGAAGATGAAGGAAGATAGAGATTTACAGTTGGAGAAGGAGAGAATGAGAATAGCTCTGGAAGAGAAAATGATGGAGAAGGAGATACAATTAAAGAAGTTAGAAGTGGGTGCGAGTGGTCAGAACTCAACTTCTGGTGGGGCCCATCGTCCTTTTAGACTGCGGCTACCAAATTTCAATGAGAAAATTGATAGTTTAGACTTCTTCTTGGAAAGATTTGAGGCCGAATGTGTGGCCTATAAGGCTGATAGGGATCAGTGGCCATCTCTTTTATCAACACTGCTAGTTGGGCCCGCGATGGAGACTTTTTTTAGCCTCCCCGTGGAGGAAAGGGCCGATTATGACAAAGTGAAGGAGAGATTGCTCCGGAGGTTCCGTCTGACTGCTGACGGCTACCGGACGCGTTTTAAAAACGCGATGCCTAGTTCAGACCAGGACTTTGAGGATTTTATCTCAAAGATCAAACTTCTGCTGAATAGGTGGATCGAAATGGAGGGAATTCCAAAGGATTATAATGGCTTGCTGGACTTAGTTCTACGGGACAAAGTGTTGTCCTTGTGCTCTAGTGAGTTGGTGGCGTTCTTCCAGGAACGTCAACCAAAGGACATTGAGTCCATGGCCCAGTTGGGGCACCATTATGTCCTGGCCCATCCGGGCAAACCTATTCAGAAGTCGGGTCTGACAGAAGACATAGTTGCCAGTGTGGGCAAAGTTCAACGCCAAACTAGGCAAAATCAGTCAGATAAGGCAGACAGGGGTCAAGAACAGAGTTATGAGAGGCCCTCCAGTCCTTATCGGCCATATAGAGGTACTAATACGAATTTTCGTTCCCATAGGAACAGTTGGCCGAGGTGGCAGAGCCAACGTTATGATAGTTATAATAGCAACGGAGGGGATCGTCAGGCGCGACAGCAGGTACGATTCGAGGACTCGCGTGACGAAGACCGATTTTGGTATAAAACCAAACATCATAAGCAGAGGAGTGCGTCCTCAGAGAGTCGGTCTTCTGACTCTGATGCGGGGTCTTCGTCATCGAAGGGCTCCAGCAAAGGTACACGCGAGGAGAAAAAGAAAGAGCGCGTGTGTACCAATTGCGGTGGCAGGGGTCATAGTGCTGATAGCTGCACTACTCCGATTGAACACGCAAATTCCGCGGTTGTGTTGGACACAATGAACAGCGAGGACTATGCGGGGTGCCGCCCTCTGTTCAATGCGAACGAGAGATTAGTGCTACAATGTGGGCATGCGGCACCATGTCTATCGGCAGTGCATGAGACTGGCAAGGTGATCCTCCACGAAGGAAAGGTGGAGAATAGACCAGTCCGGGTGTTGAGAGACACCGGATGCACAACAATTGGGGTGCGTCGATCGTGCATCGACGACTCATGCCTGACAGGCAAAACGGTAAAATGCACCACGTTCGGAGGCAAAGTTGAGACTTACCCCCAGGCGTGCATTAGTGTGGACACACCATTCATTACGGGTAGAGTCTACGCGTTGGTCCTGGAGGATCCGATTGCCGATTTAAACCGTCGGTAATGTACGCGGGGTGCATAGTGCCATAGGTGTAGCTGATGCAGAGGCTCAGCATCACCAAACTTCCAAGATTGATAAACAAAAGGTACATCGGAAGCGTAGTTCGAGGCATGTACCGAAGGACATGACTAGGAGCAGTGGGGACTTATATTCAAGTCCGAAAGTTAGTGATCGCACAGTTTTGATGCGTAATGTGCCACTGAGTGCTAGTTGGCGCACACTCAGACGAGTGTTTGATGAGGTTGCGCCGGTTAAGTTTGTAGAAGTATTGTCGCTACGCGACAATACCAAAATGGCACGTGTTACTTTTGTGAATAGTTGCGGTGCGCGTAGGGCAGTTAGGCAGAAAGCATATGTCTTTGCTTCGAAACCATCTGCTAATAGTTCAGCGTTAGCTAGAGCTAGATTTTCGGGTTCGTTTTAGTAAGATCTTTCGGTTGACGCGAACCGAACCTGATAGGCTCTGACCCGCGCCCCCAGTTCTACTATTATATCAATATGAGGATGTTGTAAATGTAGTAACAGATGTCTTGTCCAGGTTGTCAAATAATAGAAACAGTTATAGTCTGTGGGGAAAACTTACATCTGAAAAGAGAGTATTTATTGGAATTTATGTAAGTAAGGCATTATGACTATTTCAGTTGATATTTCATGATGATGTATTTTAATATTCAATGTATGGTATATGCTGCCATAAAGGCAAGATCTAGTAGGTGTACTCTATTTGTGGACATACCATATTATATTATGCCTATAACTATGTTGTGACATGATGATTGTGTTACGAGAACTTAGGGTTTGATTGGTGACAATCAGGTAGTTGGATTTTGTGTAACATGCATGATGTATAGACTACTCCAGGATCAGTACCCAGTGTAGATTGGTGCATATTTCTTTGTAATGAGTCTAGTAAGTGAAAAGGCATGTACGACGAGGGTATAGCACAACTCTGGCATTCTTTATTTGCATAAGGAGGTGCTATCTCGGCATTTGTTCGTCCATACTCCAAAGGGGGGCCGGGCGTGACTCCTCCGGTGGAAGAAAACTGCGTTTTCTTTCTTAAGGGGGGGGATGGATGTCACGACATAGACTTTCGCTAAATTGTATATTGGTCACACTGGAGAGCGACAACACTGGTTCGTCTCTTGTAAAAACTTGCTCGGCCAGTTTTCGATTAGACGGAAGCCGGAAGGGAGCTTTGTGGCGCAAAGGGGATTCTAGATATGTCTGCCGGCCTAAGCGGTCGTTGTTGGCCTTTGTCAGCAGTTTTGCTGGGGAATTATTTGAATGCCAATTGTGGTTTAGTGCTTGCCGATTTCCATACGTTCAGGAATATTTGATGGGTGCTAGATTGAGCTTAGAAAGTTCTAGTGATTTTTCCCTTCCTGATTATTAATTGTGATAGTTGGTTGCAATTGTGTATTGCTTTAACCTAGTATTAGGTGCCGCCTCTGAGCGATAGTTCAGTGCCTTCACTGATGAGTTTATGTCGGTAACCATTTTGGTTCTCATAACGAATTATAGTGTTCGCCAGGATACGTGGCAGTTTTCAGTGCTTTGTGCTGTGCCTTTGTGCTATTAGGAGAGTTGGTATGATTATCGCAAGTAAGTTGGCTTATGTATTCATTATCTTACGTATTGCAGTTTCATGCATAGTGATTGTTGTGTGTACTTCTCATTAAAGGGATATTACTGTATTTGAGGCGTTATTGTATTACTCATGTCAGCTATTGTGTGCTGTGGTACTATTTTGTAGACAATGAGCCGTGAGTTAAATCCACGGTACAAATAGGGTTAAATCCAACAGCATTTATAGATTGTTGTTCTGACACTTGCCTTGATGTCAAACCTACAATAAGTTTCCACTGCCTCACATTGCTTGCCTTGATCAGAAACCTATAATAAGTTCCACTGCCTCACATTGCTTGCCTTGATGTCAAACCTGCAATAAGTTCCAAGCCTCACATTGCTTTGCCTTGATGTCAAACCTACAATAAATTCCTACTGCCTCACATTGCTTGCCTTGATGTCAAACCTACAATAAGTTCCACTGCCTCACATTGCTTGCCTTGATGTCAAACCTACAATAAGTTCCACTGCCTCACATTGCTTGCCTTGATGTCAAACCTACAATAAGTTCCACTGCCTCACATTGTGTATTATTTATTACACTTCTAACAGAGAATGGCATCATCTTCAAGAGGAGCATGTTTTCTTTCACCGCATTTATTTTGTTATATTTGTGGAGAGTACAATTTCAAAGAAGAACATAGGAAGCATATTACTGTTTTTGTGAAAAAGGCATACTTTGCTTACTTTAAAGTAAACTAGGTGACCAGGACAAGTCTTGGGCTCCTCATATTGTTTGCAAAACATGTGTTGAACACCTGCGACAGTGGACTTGTGGGAAAAGAAAATGTTTAAAATTTGGAATTCCAATGGTTTGGAGAGAGCCCAAGAACCACTATGATGACTGTTATTTCTGTGTTGTGAATATTAAGGGAATTAATGGAAAAAAAATCACAAAAAGTGGAAATATCCAGATTTAGATTCTGCTAGGCGACCTGTTCCACACGGAGATGACATACCAATTCCAACTTTCAGTCAGATTTCGGATTCCCTGCTAGAAGATGAGACAGCAGTGACATGTGGAACGACAAGTGATAGTGATTTCGAAGATGATTTTTCAGATGCTCAACGCTTCGACCAGCTTGAACTAAATGATCTAATCCGAGATCTATATCTCTCCAAGGAATCTTCAGAACTTTTGGCTTCAAGATTGAAAGAAAAAAAAATTACTGACTGCTGAAACAAAGGTTACATTTTATCGCAGCAGAGAGCAAGGTTTTATTCAATTTTTTTGTAAAGAAAACAACCTTGTGTTTTGTACTAATGTAGGAGGTCTTGTTAACAAAATGGGTGTAAGTTATACACCAGATGAGTGGCGACTTTTCATTGACAGCTCTAAAAGAAGTTTGAAGGGTGTTCTCTTACACAATGGTAACAAATATGGCTCAATTCCAATTGCTCATTCTACTACAATGAAGGAGGAGTATGCTACAATAAGCACAGTTCTGGAAAAATTGAAGTATTTAGAACATAACTGGATGGTTTGTGTAGATCTTAAAATGATGAACTTCTTGCTTGGCCAGCAAATGGGATTCACCAAATATCCATGCTTTATATGTTTGTGGGATAGCAGGGCAAAAGATATGCACTGGACAAAGAAACAGTGGCCG
This sequence comes from Oreohelix idahoensis, assembly GCA_024509875.1. NCBI lineage: Eukaryota > Metazoa > Mollusca > Gastropoda > Stylommatophora > Oreohelicidae > Oreohelix > Oreohelix idahoensis. The sequence continues at coordinate 23,010 of JAMPIV010019879.1, read as the reverse complement.
TTGAGGGATGAATTTAAAGTTGGAGAAAAAAATATTGTCAATAAGCCTCTCATTGATCGAAAAAGAGTTCTACTGCCACCATTACATATAAAGCTTGGCTTGATGAAGCAGTTTGTTAAGGCACTGAACAAAGATGGTACCTGTTTTAATTACTTATGCAGAAAGTTTCCAGAATTGAGCATAGACAAACTTAAAGCTGGAATTTTTGATGGACCTCAAATTAGAAAGTTAATAAACGATCCAAATTTTATTGATTCCATGAACATAAAAACAGAGTCCACAGCCTGGTCATCATTTGTTTTAGTTGTGCAAAACTTTCTGGGTAACTTTAAAGCAGACAATTATTCTGAATTAGTTGGAAACATGCTGTCGAGTTTTTTGTGAACTTGGATGCAACATGAGCATAAAATTGCACTACCTCCATAACCATTTACATTTATTTCCGGAGAATCTTGGCGACTTTAGTGAGGAGCAAGGTGAAAGATTTCACCAAGATATAAAAACAATGGAAGAGAGATACCAGGGACTTTGGGATGCCCACATGATGGCAGATTACTGTTGGACCCTTAAGCGTGACTGTCCGGGCATATCACATTCCAGGAAGTCCTCGAAAAGATCCTTTTTGCGTGTTGACTAAACAAGTGCTAGTGATAAAGTTTTATTACATTTTTGGTAATATATGCACAGTAATTACATATAATATGAATGCAGACTAAAGTCAAAATGCCACTGATAGCACCTAACTCTAGGATTGTACATAAAAATTGCCCTACTAATATGGTCATTTTTAATTATCTCAAAAACTAGAGCTGATAGAAAAAAATCTGATTTCCAAAACTAGTTTCCTGTAGCAGTTAATTTATCTTTGTCGTTCACCCTTGCCAAAGTTCCCGTGGTGTTGATACCTTTTTCCCCGAGGAACACCATTAATATACCAGTCAAGTTTCTTTCCTCTCATAAACGTGACCAAAGAACGTGGATGGATTCCAATCTAAACAGGTTAAATGTAGTTTTTCATTGTGCCGTAGCCTCCTTCAGGACATTCTTGTGACACATTTTTCGTCTATTCTTTATATTATTCTATAATATCACAATTCTATTTGTTTTATGGATTTTCCAAGATCTCCGTTTCCATGGACAGGATTGGTTTTGGTTTCGTTGTTAAGGACCATTTTCATTATGCACACGGACAACTCCATCAGTGCTTCGATCTCCTCACCTTAGATCACAACAAGGAGAATCTCAGCACAGTGCACGAACTCTGTAGCACGACAAGGATCCCAATGTTGAGACATTCTATAAAATATTGTTATGGTGGTATAGGTTTACTAATAGTCTAAATGTTAGTGCCAGGGCAGCGGCCATTTTTTTTTTACTATTTCCAACTGCCGAGGGATGTTTAACGTGCGCAACTTGCACCGTGGTAACTCCTATTTTTGTCGCCCTGTATCCGAGAAGGTTAGCCATCCGATCACTAACAAGAGGACCAGGGGGGAGTATGACATCATTTCTGTTTCTGAAAAACATTTCCCTATCAAATATATTCCCATGTCCTGGGAACCGAACCCGGTACCTTTAGAATTAGAGGCGGACACCATATCTCTTAGTACCACTCCGAATCAGTAGGATTAGTTTGAATGTTACGGCTGAAGGACTCTGTTATTTTCAATGAACAAGATTTGTTGTATGAATTATTTCCGATCAGTATGTCACTGCACGCCTACACTTGCCTACACCAATAGATTTGGTTTTAACGCACGAGGAAAATCATAAGCAGATGGTTAGATAATATTACAGATATCCTCCCAGCAACACGGGTTCACCTACAGGCCATAGTCACACACGTGGCTTCACACCTCCGCCTAACGCAAAGAGTGGATCAACAAATGTATAAGAAGCCCAAGTCAGTGACACTTGAACAGTAGTACACGTGTCAAGGCAAGACAAGACAAAAGTAAGCATTGTAACTTTATGATGATACGCGCAAAACCCTGCACTTATTGAGAAACAATTTTTTAACGGTAAGGGACCTGAAGTTCTTCGAAGTAACCAACCCCCCCCCCCCCCCCCAAGCCCCCCATGTAGAGAACAGTTAATACCGTGCTAGTCATGTGTGTATGCTCCTGGGGGGTAACTGAAAAGAGAAAGAGAAAATTGGACAACTGCACTCTCAGGCATGTCGTACCAGGCCCATACTAGTATGTGGTTTTACATGTGCATGGTGACCTGATCATGTAACACACAAAAAGTGCCACAGAAACAACTTCCTCAAGAGCACCGTGAACGCTTGGTGCAGGTTTCCTGCAAGGAAGCTGGCTGTAGTTGTGGTTCCATTCTCGGCCAGGAGCACAAAAGGAAGACGAAGGACAGTATAGACTAGTCATTTCTGCTGCATCAATGTTGAAAAAGACTAAGATGCCTAGTTTTAATATCACATAAAGGTTTTAATAAGGATTGTTCCATTGTTCATTCGTTCATTAATTCTAGTTTTTACTTAAATTCTTCAGTAATCTAGTATTTATAAATTTTTGTGCACTTATTGATTTCGCCATTTGAATATTTTTGTTCCCTTGTAATCGGGCTCCTTGTCTGTATTTTTAGTTGTCCGTTCAATCCTATAATGATTATGTTAACGATTGCCGCGAACCACAATGACACGGTTTTCCGCATGATTAAAAAACCAGCCATTTCCCGAACGTTTGCCAAAGACCCCCGCATTTTCTTCCCACCCCCCCCCAAGATATCAGTCACGTCTTGCAGGCATGGTGAACATTTTACACATGTTACAGGATATCCGCATCAACTCGTCTGCTTGCTGTGTCATCTTGTCTTCTGTTAGAGACTTTGAAATATCGGTCTGACGGCGGCAAGATTTTAAAACGTGACGTGCTAGGGAAGGGTAGACCTGGTGCAGACGCAATCATTTCCCCTTAGTAATTTGCAATTTACAGAAAAGTACGCAGGGAATACTAAATTCTGAGATATTCTAATTTACTGTCTGGTTTTGATGTATTTTTCTTTTTGTCGTTCAAAAAAAAAAAAAAAAAAGAAAAAAAAAAAAAAAGAAAAAAAAAAAAAAAGAAAAAAAAAAAAAAAAGAAGCAAATTAATGAAAGTATATTTGCTTCAGAGCAAATTTTGATGCTTTCTGAATCCATGATTACGCATGTAGGTACTGCGCTTATGCCATGAACAACATTTCTAAATTTTTAGATCGCTAAATTGGAAAAAAAAAAACGAACCACTACCCCCCAAAAAAACCATTGCTCACTTGACTATTTGTTAGTCGGGCATCTCTGATCAACCGAAAAACGGTTGGCGGGGGAGGGGGGAACCTCGGGGAGGGCAAGAATGCTGAATCCACGATTGACCTATCGAGAATTGATCAGAGGCTTCTAAACGGTTTCGATTTCTGAGCAACAGCTGGAATACCCATGAGTCTGTGTTATGGAAATTCTCTGTGCAAAAGCCAAGAAAATTCACAGGACGAAAAAGGGGTGTGGTGGCTCTTTACGAATAGATTAACAGCGCACTGTTCCGGCATATAAAACGTGAGAAGATCTTAGCCCGGATCAAGTCACATCACGTAGAATGTTGAAGTTGATCTGAGTGTTGATGATGATCGCACTTCTTCGGCTGAAAGTTTTATGTTTCCATCTATAACTGCAAAAACAGTACGGGAAAATCTGGGTTAAAAGCACTGTCCAAAGAATGAGGCGAACACTTGAAGCAAGAACCTTGTCAAGAAAGTTGGAAATCTTCGGACCATATGGTACTGTATATTTTCAGCGTCGCAAACAGTTTTTAATTGTAATTTGGGTAGCAAGTAAAGACTGTCCAAGAAAGCAATGATAGCAGACAAGGATGAGTCTTGACAGGTATGAGAGCACTTGAAAGCACAATTCAATACATTTTTTGCAAGACAGAATGAGTCTTGACAGGTATGAGAGCACTTGAAAGCACAATTCAATACATTTTACAAGACAGAATGAGTCTTGACAGGTATGAGAGCACATGAAAAGCACAATTCAATAACATTTTGCACGGACAAGACAGAATGAGTCTTGACAGGTATGAGAGCACTTGAAAGCACAATTCAATACATTTTACAAGACAGAATGAGTCTTGACAGGTTTGAGAGCACTTGAAAGCACAATTCAATACATTTTACAAAGACAGAATGAGTCCTTGACAGGTATGAGAGCACTTGAAAGCACAATTCAATACATTTTACAAGACAGAATGAGTCTTGACATGGTATGAGAGGCACTTGAAAGCACAATTCAATTACATTTTGCAAGACAGAATGGCTGTGCAGAAACAACAAGAAAGAAAGTACGTAAGGCTAGTAAGATTGTTTAGGAAATCTTTCGGATTTGGTACATAACTTTTTGAAAACCTCGGTCAGGAAACAATAAGCAATGGTTTGGTTTGGTTTGGGTTTGGTTTGGTTTGGTTTACTTTTGGTTTGGTTTAGTTTTAGTTTGGTTTGGTTTAGTTTTGGTTTGGTTTGGTTTAATTTTGGTTTGGTTTGGTTTGGTTAAGGTTTGGTTTGGTTTAGTTTAGGTTTGGTTTGGGTTTGGTTTGGTTTAGTTTTGGTTTGGTTTAGTTTTGGTTTAGTTTAGTGTCGTAAATTTATTTGAGATAATTCTTGAAAATAGTGGTCCCGTTTAGAGTGAAGAATGATGGTGAAGGCTCTGTGATAATAAGGGTTTAGAAATAGGTAGTAGATTCACGAAGGTGCTGGAAAGAATAAAGGACAGTCTCTTTTACGGCAATCTGTTTTCTCAATCTACTCCTTAATTTAAACTCTTCTGGCTAAACAATTATTTGCCAGTTTCCAAACACACATGTACTCACACCAATTTGGTGCTTCAAACATACAGACGTCACGTGAATACAGACTATGGAAAACAAATATGGGTAATTTGGGCTTGGGTCTTCCAACACAGTACTAAAAAGTTTTATGATGTTTATTTATCCTTAAAATCAAAAAATCACAACATTTATCAGATTACAGGCAATTATCATAGATACAGAAAATACAAATAACAAGATGGTGGGGGAGGGGGATGAGGAGGAGTATCCAATCTGCCCTTCCCGCTTGTATTAACAAAGAAAGACCCAGTCCAAAAGACAGGGGGGGGGGGGGTATCAGAGATAGATAATTTAACCCAACAGTAAATTTATTTCTCTGATAAGAAGTGTTACAATATTAATTGTGGGGGGTGTGAAACAGGTCCTATTTTTTTTCTCAAACAATGTTTTCCCTTGACTAAGCAGAGTTAAGGGAGGGGAAATAACCAAAGTTAAGAAATCCCACTTAAAAGAGCAAATACAATGAATACGGTAAAAATATTACCAGGTAGAACCAATTATAAGGTTTACAAAATAAATCTCATTCATTCATGCACGCTCGTGATGGCCAACACTCAGTTTCTCACACACACTTACCGATCGTGGAATCTGGCACTCCATAGAAAAATTTACAACAGCAATTAAACACTTGACAAATGGAATTGGTTTTTTTTTTCTTCGAATTCCAGCCCCAGATTAGCGAGTTTGGCTTGTAGCAAATAGTCTCGTAATCGCTGGACGATGAAGCATTAGTGTTTCTGTTGGTTTTAGGTAAAGTTTCTAAGGGATGGCAGAGTCACAGATAGGGGGGTGAGATCGGTGTGGTCTCATGTATTTTCACCGCTGGTGGTAGAAAAACTTTTCTAGCGTGATGACGAAAAACTGTCAGTGTTCTTAAATGATATTTCTTTTCCCACAGTAGAACAGGAATAATAATATAAATATAGCTCTGGCAATGTTCTTCTCCAGTTAATCTTTACAGACTTTAATTTGTTTGATGAGTATTATTTGAATATACTTGGGGTTGCTTTCTTTCTGATAAATTCAGGCAGCAGGATCCCAAAACAAAGATCTCCACAAGATTAAATTTACAAATGTTTCATCAAATGTTCTGGAGGTTTAAGAACTGAGTCTGGAAGACTCTATATAATTTATTGCTGGGACGCAAAGGTTGTATGATCATTCTATAGGAAAAGATAGAAAAACATGACAACATAATTTCCAATATTAATCATATTCTAGCGCGTGATAAATTTACAGTTAAAACTATTTTATACACTCGCGTCTTTGATTATATAAATTCAAGAAAAACTCCCCGCTAGTCTAATAGTTAAAAACACACATCTATATATACAGAAATAAACTGTATTAAATAGTTAAAAATCCCTTAACGGCTTCAAAATTAATTTAAGCATCTATTGTATTGGGAAATAACTTATAGATATATTATTTAGTTTACACTGGAACAGTGAAATGGGTTTAATTTAATAGATTTAAATTGATACACAATCCAGTGAAATAAAATGAAAGCACTAGACCACTGATCACTTTAACAAATATATTATACCGTGCACAGAAAAGAAGCACTCCAATATAGCCAACAATTTAGATGGAATCTAGCAGGATTCAACTATACGCTAGTGTTTCTTTAAATCTCTGGCAAACGAATGATAAAATGCATTTTCAGAGGTCTTTATTTATATTAAATGGAATGAAAGATCGAGAGGACACGTTATAATTTCACACCTTTTAAGAACTCAGGGAAAATTCGAGGTTTTATGCCGCCCGTCCCCCGTGATTATTCAATTCTCTGGCCACTTCGTCTTTCCTGTTCGTTCCGTCTTTCGAGCGATTCCAGCGCTCTCCTCTGGTTCACACTGCCGTGTTATCCAGCAGCTGGAAACTTCATCGTCCGCTCTGAGATCGTCATTGTCTCAGATCGTGTGCCGCTTTCTTCGTTTGATTTAGGCAACGCCTTTAAGGCAGGTACGAAAGAAAGGTGTAACGAAATGCTTGCTTATGATCGCTCTAGAGGTTTCAGTAGGCGTGGCTTCACCTCCCCTTTAGACAAAGCAATGTCCAGAATGCACAGAAGATAAACTGTCTACATATTAATTAGCAAACGTGGTGACGAGTCCACTCTGCTCTGATTCATATTAATGAGCCTAGGTGGAGTTCCGCGTTTCTGTTGTGCATTGCTAATGAGCCCACGTGGTGAGAATTCCCGTTGACGGTAAAATTACAACAATATTCGGGGGTACTGATGCTACGAGGGTTCTACCATATCATCTAATACTTCAGGGTCAGCTGAGTTTCATCGTCACAATCGTCCCCTCTTTTGAGACATCTTCAACTTCCTCCTCTTCCTCCGTAGTCCGAATTCTACTCAGGAAGTCTGCCCTGACTTTCTGTTTTCCCGGAATGTATTCCACTTTGAAGGAGTAAACGCTTAAAAGGAGGGCCCAACGCATGATCCTTGCGTTAAATTCTTTATTGGCACAGAGAAAAGCTAATGGAGCGTGGTCTGTTTGCACCGTGAAAGATGTCCCATAGAGAAACCCATTATGGCGTCTGATAACGTCAATCAGAGCGAGACATTCTCTTTCAACTACGCTGTAGTTCCGTTCAGCTTTATTTAATTTCCGACTGCCGTACGCAACTGGGAATAGCATATTCGGGTCACTGTCCTCTGCTTGCAGCAGTGTTGACCCGATGCCCTGACCCGACGCGTCGACCCGCACTACGAAAGGTTTCTTGAGGTCAGGTAACCTCAAAATGGGGTATGCAGACAACTGTCCTTTTAAAGTGCTGTACGCGTGTTCGCACATTTGATCCCAGATAACCTTATCAGGACGACCTTTCTTTGTGAGGTCAGTCAGAGGTGCCGTTAGTCCGTTGAAGTTCTGGATGTATTTTTGATAATACGCACATAGTGATAAAAAGGAACGAGTGTCTTTCTTCGCTCGGGTCCTTTTTGCTGCAACTATTTTCTCCCCGTTCTTCTTAACAGGCCACATGCAGCCGTGAGAAATAGTATGCCACTGGAAGTCTAGCTTTTCAAACCCGATGAGACATTTGCTAGGTCTGGCTGTGAGACCAGTTTCCTGTAGTCTCCTAAGGAGCATAGCAACCGTAGCAATATGTTCGTCATAGGTTTCCGATGCAATGAAGATGTCATCCATGAAATTATGGATATGGGGACTGTGCAAAGGTTCTAAAAGCTTCCTCCTCATCCTGGTGAACACTGCTGGTGCATTATGCAACCCGAACGGCATCACATTAAATGTGTAATGTACTTCACTAGTGCTGAAAGCTAACAAAGGTTTAACTTCCTCCTTGACTGGTATTTGATAATAAACTTTACTCAGGTCAATTTGGGAGAAAATTCTTGCTTTGCTAAGCTTGGTGAACAATTCAGAAACAGTATGCAGAGGTTCGGGCTGGAATTCCGTCACAGCGTTTAGCAACCGTAATCTATACACAGCCGAACTTCCTTATTGGGCTTCTGCAACAGCACTACACTCGAACTGTAAGGAGATGTCGACTCACTGATAATTCCTGCCTGACGCAGCTTGTCTATTTCTCCGCGAAGTGCATCAGTTTTGGCGTACGGAATGGGGTAAACTCTGGTTCGAACAGGGGTCTCGTTTGTTAATTTCATATCAAATTTGATGAGATTTGTTCGACCAGGTACATCCGTTAAGACTGCACTGTACTGTTTTAATAGCGCCCTGGTTTCTGTTTGTTGTCCTTCTGAGAGATTGTCGCTGAACTTGACATCTTTAAAGGATTCAGTGTGTTGCAATGGGTACTCCATGCAACTATCATCATCTTCCTCGTCTTCCGTTGCTATGGCGACAGACAGGAGATGCTCGGAGGACGGCACTGGTCTTTCCAAATATTTCTTAAGGAGATTTATGTGAAAGACCTTCTCCTTTCCTTTAATGGAGATCTTGTAATTGGTGCGTGAGATCTTTTAAGGACGGTAAACGGCCCTTGCCATCCGATGCGAAGTTTATTGCTTCCGGTTGGAAGTAGCAATAAAACTTTCTCCCCTGGTTGGAGTTCTCTCTCTTTTGCAGCTTTATTGTATCTTTTAGCATGTTTAGCGCGGGCTTTCTTAAGGTTGGTTGTAGCTAGATCCCATCCTAGCTTTAGCCTTTCCTTGAGCTCAGATACATATTTGCTTGCAGAGACGACTGTCTCGTCAGCCTTTTGGTCTGTCAGGGACCGAAGTAAGGCTTCTAGTGGCCCCTTAATAGGTCTGCCAAATAAAAGTGTAGCAGGCGGGAATCCCGTAGACGCTTGGGGAACCTCTCTGTAGGCGAATAAGGCAGCAGATATATATAGGTCCCAATCTTCCGGTTTCTCCTGACCCAGCTTACGTAACATCATGGTGAGGCTGCCGTTAAAACGTTCCACGAGCCCATTTCCGGCCGGATGGTAGGGACTTGTGTGGATGTGTTTGGCCCTCAAGATCTTAAAGATCTCCTCCATTAACAGGCTACGGAATTGGGATCCATTATCCGTCAAAACTTGTTGAGGGAATCCCAACCGTGTAAAAATTTGCACGAGGGCTTCTGCGACATGCTTGGAATCCGTGCATGTTAGCGGTATAGCTTCGGCCCACATTGTGCAAGTGTCGACTAAGGTCAGGATGAACCTGTTCCTTCTTTTGGTCCTTTCCAGGGTCCAATGATGTCGACAGCAACCCGTTCAAATGGAGTCCCTACTATTGGCATTTGCCCCATAGGTACTGGGGGTGTCAAGTGCTTGGGTGCTACACGTTGGCACTGGGCGCAGGATTTCACATACCTGATAATCTCAGAGTTCATTCCCGGCCACCAATAGTGGGTTTTTATTCGCTGAATAGTGGCGTTTTGTCCCATATGTCCGCTAAAGGGAAGAGAGTGCCCCATTTCTAAGATCTGGCTTCTGTACTGCGTCGGTACTAGGAGCTGGTTATTCCCTGTATCAGGGTCGCCCGTTCTACGATACAATACGCCATCCTTCGAAAAGATGTCTCCGTGGTGTCTGGGGTCCTTAGCCATGGGCAGTTTTCTAAAGCAGGGCTCCAGAGTAGGGTCCTTTTGTTGCGCCTCCTTCAGTTCGTTCGGCAACAAACTTGGCGCAGGCTCCCTCTCCTTCTTAGTTTGCCCTCTTGTGGTTACCGCTGCCACAATCGGCTCCTTTGGTCTCCCAACAAACACGTATCTACATCCCAGGATAACTGGGTAAATAGGATCATCCATTATGGCCGCTTTAATAACACCTCTGACAAAATCAGAGTGTATTTCTACCAGTGCGATAGGAAGCGTCCTGGGTGCATCACTCTTAAAAACTCCACATAGTTTGACGGGGTGCTCTATCTCCTGACCGGGTATGTCTACGTGCCTTGCGACAATACAATCAAATGATAAGCCCGTGTCAAAAAGACAAGTAGTTGAAGTACCATTCAAAATTACAGTTCCTCGCGTAAGGGTCTGTCCCCCTCAGGTTGAGAATCACTGACATTGACTCTTCCTTGCGAGGCTGTATGCAAACATCCGATGCGGTTTGGACCGGTATGCTTGCCCTGATCAGACGTCCTTGGTGTAGGTGTCTTCCATTTTCCTTGACCTTGGTGGCCGCGCTGCCACGTAGGCTTGGTGTGTTGATCAGAATTGTTGTTTGGGGGATATCGGGTTTTGTAGAATTTCGATTTTTCCTGGGGAGGTCTCTGAGTATTAGTTTCTCGTTGGTTATAGTGCTAAGAGGAATTGGAAGAATAGGATGACTGCTCTAGATTTTGTTTTCGAGATGGCTCATCTGTAGGTTTACGTTTATTGCTGGGAAGTTCGGCCATTGCATTGGTACAGCGTTCCGCCTTATTGAGGATGTCCTCAAGCCTGACTGCGCCCTGGTCAGCCAAAAATCTACAGATTTCATTTGACACAGTTGATTTTATCTGTTCCACAAGAACAAGTTCCAGAGTTCCCTCGTATGTAAGAGGTAATTCTGATAATTCAATGCACTTCGTCAAATAGCCCGTGAAACGTGAAGAGAACCGGGGAATAGTTTCCGTGCTCTCCTTTCGGCTGTTTCTGAACATTTGCAGAAATTTTCGGGCGGTCATCTCAAACCGCTCTAGCAAGGCCTTCTTTAGCATGTCGTAATCATGTTGGTTGGTTCCCAGCTTTGTATACACGTCATAAGCATTACCTTTCAACGCAGTTGAGAGTTTAAGACTCCAACGGGAACTCTCTAACCCATACAGATTTGCCAACCTCTCGAATTTTTCAAGAAAGGTGTCAATTTTCTCATTGGGGCTGGGAAAAGACTCTAAAGTAAAAGACATCGCAGTTAATTGGGCAGATTGAGTGCTGGAGAGATCCGTTGACTGAGACTGGGGCGAAGACGGCTCTCCGTTATTTGAAGTAAAAGCGCCCCGACTGTCTAAAGCCTTAAGCGCCAGTTCGTGCTGTCTCTCCCTCTCTCTCTTTCCCTGCGAGCTTCCATCTCTGCCTCAATTTTCTTCTGCTCCAATTGACGATCGTCCGCTTCTTTCTTCCTAGCTTCTGCCCTCTCTTGCTCCGCGTCATACCTTTCAAGTTCCGTGTTTACAAATAGGTTCGCGGCTTCTCCCTCCAATCCTGACTCCTTCACCTCCAGTCTCAACATGGATCTCATCTTAATTCTTTCTGCCATGTCAAAGAACTAGATGCTTCTACTACTAGAGAATAGTAAGAAGAAACAAGAAGGGAAAAAACTCAAAGCCGCTACGATAAAAAAAACACTGGAGTATAAATTACTTGTGATACCTCCTAACTTATCGCTGCTATTATCTGTCAATTAAGACTCTTAATGCAGGCTACTATGCCACGTTAAATGGTAAGTCAAACACTAGAAAAAAATCTACTTTTACTAACAGTAGAGAAAAATTTATATTAAAACAATTTAAAGGAAAATTTTTTTTTCCTAAAATTTTAATTCTCCGCTAACAAAACTCCGCCCTCTGAAGTCAGTTATGAAAAGAGACGTTATTAACCTGATTTAAAAAATCAGAATAAGGCGTCTTTAGCTTAGCTCAACTCTGGTAACTTCAAAAAACCTTTGTGACTGATTCAACAATCACGCGATCCCAGCTATCTTATAAAAAAAATTTCAGTTATTTCTGCCAGAGAATAATTTAAATAACAAATATTTTTGTTTATCCGTAATTTTCTGCTGCTGTGGAAAGAAAACGACCTGTAAATATGTTGCGTGGACGACCCAAATACTAAAGGCGTTGTCTAGGGGGTGTAACTATTTTTATTATTTCCCTACTTCACAAAGACAACTCACTCACACTCTATCTAGTTAGACCCAGACTTAAGATTAGACTACAAATCCCGGAGAGCGACCCATTTATCGTCGTAAATTTATTTGAGATTATTCTTGAAAGCAGTGGTCCCGTTTAGAGTGAAGAATGATGGTGAAGGCTCAGTGATAATAAGGGTTTAGAAATACATAGTAGATTCACGAAGGTGCTGGAAAGAGTAAAGGACAGTCTCTTTTACGACAATCTGTTTTCTCAAACTACTCCTTAAACTCTTCTGGCTAAACAATTATTTGCCAGTTTCCAAACACACATGCGCTCACACCAATTTGGTGCTTCAAACATACAGACGTCACGTGAATACAGACTATGGTAAACAAATATGGGTAATTTGGGCTTGGGTCTTCCAACACAGTACTAAAAAGTTTTATGATGTTTATTTATCCTTAAAATAAAAAAAAATAATTGTTAAGGTCAAAAGGGAGGTGATCCTTTGTATACGGGTTGGATAGAGTAAATTAAGGGTTACATCACTTGTAGACTTGATTAACTGTGAATTGTTTAACAAATATATAATAGAAGTCAAAGTGTACAGATAGCGTCGTGAGCGCTGTTCTGTATTGTAGAACTGTAAATAGTTCACACGGCTAGTCCGTGAAGGGACTGAGCTGCGTTAAACAGCGAAGTCCCGTGACTGTTTAGGCGGGAGATTTTGTGACCGCTAGCAGTCGGTTCTAGGTGTTGACGGAGTGAAGTCAACCCTGGTGTTTTTTCTAAGTGTGTGTTCCCGACCAGTGTTCGGTGAAGATGTATAGTGTTTTTCACAATGTGTGTCTCGGTGGAGACTTTTTTGCACAGGCCGTATTGAATATTCTTCAGTGTATTTGAATATTCTTCCTGAATTGAATATTCTTTTGTTAGATTATTTGAAGGCCGTATTGGATATAACTGCAGTGTGAAGATTAATGGAGCTATTATGAAGGCCAGGATTTTGTACAGGCCGTATTGGATATAACTGCAGTGGGAAGATTAATGGAGCTATTATGAAGGCCAGGATTTTGTACAGGCCGTATTGGATATAACTGCAGTGTGAAGATTATGGAGCTATTATGAAGGCCAGGATTTTGTACAGGCCGTATTGGATATAACTGCAGTGTGAAGATTAATGGAGCTATTATGAAGGCCAGGATTTTGTACAGGCCGTGTTGGATATAACTGCAGTGTGAAGATTAATGGAGCTATTATGAAGGCCAGGATTTTGTACAGGCCGTATTGGATATAACTGCAGTGTGAAGATTAATGGAGCTATTATGAAGCTGTTATGAAGGCAGTCCTTGAGGGATTTAGCTATTGTGCACGTTCGATGAGGAGTGCACTATTATTTTGTAATTGAGCTCTATGAAGAAGTTTTCGGAGACTTAAAATTTAACGACTTTATAAGGCCATATTTATAACTGCGGTGAAGGCAGTCTTTGAGGGATTAGGCCATATGTATGAGGCCGTATTTGAACGGCCATATGTACAACTGCGGTGAACGCAGTTCTTTAAGGAACATGGTGGAGTGTATTTCTACGAGGTGTGCGCCACTAGGCGCTGTGATTGATGTTTTGTACTTTATGCTGTAATGTATCTGTGTCACCTACTTTGAACATTGTAGCGTAATAAAAACTGTTCATTAACTGTTACCAGTCGTTTACAACGCTACATGGCTTCTATGTGTGTTGCCTGTGACGAACGAATGCACCATACACACTTTATCACTTTGAACATCCCAGGCAGTGACAGTAATAACATATTTATAAATAGCCCTGTGGGGGCGTGGCCTATATAAGGAGAACTCAATTAAGCCTTTATCACTGAAACACACAATATCTTTAACACTAACATTTGAACCAACTGAGGTGGCTTAAACACAGCGGCGGTATCAGTGTTGGCGTTTATTAACATTGATCTGTCTTTATTATCAGCATTCTGTAATAACATAACTGTTAATATCAGTGGTGGTTTTCAGTAAAGTTGGATTTGACACCCGCAACATTTGCGTTGAAAGGATAAGATCACAAGGATGCTGTGTTCAGGCATAATATTCAGAACGTAACGTTCACCTATTCATGTATTATAGCTCTGTGTGGGCGTATATATACATATAAAATAGACTCAGGAATATCAGCCGGCAAACTGATATAAACTAACAGTCATTTGTTAATGAACAGCATTATCAGTAGTGTGCCAACTTTTTGGGCTTAAGGCCCATGATTTCACGTGGTAATATTGTTTCTACCAGACCTTGACCTGTTTATTAGTGTGCCCTGTGTGTGGCGTATGCACTAACAAGTTCTCTCATCTGTAACAGTAGTTAGCCATGTGTGGGCGGGGCTTCGATTTAGAACCCAGTTCAGGTTATAATTGTGTTGGCCGTCTTCTATGCGTACGGGCCAGTCTACATATGACAGTATCAATGAGTGGACTAGTGTCAAGTTAGGAACAGATGATTATGACATTCATCTATGACAAGGGTACTTATTTCCAGCCTAAATGAATCATCGGTAAAACATTTCAAGCCTTATTGACACCTGCATTGCTCACAGACAGTTTGGTGTCGCTTGTGACCGGTAATCGGTGACACGGTGATGTGTCTAATGTATACATGCTTCCTATGACATATTTGCAGCAGTCAAGATTCCTGTTTGATACTTCGTCAATTACCACAGGTGACAGTTGACGAGTCAGGTATCAGAGGTGACAGTTGACGACGAGTCCAGTGCTTATGCCAGCGCCTTTCAACAAGGGAGTGTGCTTATGGTGTGTTGTCTGATGCTCATCAGTGGTAGCAGAAAAAGAACGGGACTGTTTTCTACTTACAAGATAAGTAGTTTTTTGAGTGAAAACTGTGTCTCTATAGGATGTTGTCAAGCCTTCCAATATTATTATTTATGCTACTGAGTATTTCATATTGATAGCGTATTGTTATGAGATTTAATGCATAATTGATTGTTGCTCATGTGACATAATACTGACTTACTTTATCTTGATTCAAAAGTTTATACCACATATTGACATAAACTTGTAATAATTATAATCACTCAGTGATTGAATTAACATGGATTGTGATATGGCTCCAGACGATATGACGCCGGTGTTGAATTATTTATATGAAGAAGGTAAATATTGTGATAAATTACAAGGCCCAGCACTTCAGAAATACGTGCTGGGTGGTTTTTTGTTTAATGTGGTAGAAGCCTTGTCGGTTTTTGCTAACGATAACTTTTGTTCAGGTCCTCAATTGATGGCTAGAGATTTGGCGGATGTGTTAGAATATCTGCGTCCGTTTGTGTGCAATTATACTGAGGCTAGACACAATTTTATGCATGAGGTTTTACACAACATAATCCGCAATAACATGCAGGATGATCAGAAAAAGGAATTAGAAGAGAAGGAGCGAATAAAAGTAATCAAACACAGTGCTCTTCAGGAAAGAGAAAATTTTTTGCAGGATATTGCTGAAAGGAATAAGTTACAAGAAACAGTGTCTAAACTCACAAGTGATTTACTTAAATCAAACTTGGAGCTTTCTAGTGTGAAAACAGCATTAGACTCAGAATGCAATAGAGTAAAGGACTTGGAAGTTCAGATAGAACATAGGAATAGCGTAATAGGTAATCTCACTCGGAAAGTGCAGGAAAAGAAACAAATACACGAGAAATTAAAAGTTCAAGCCAAGAAATGTGAAGACTTATGTAATGAAACACTTACTGAGTTATTGAGTGACAATGTGATTGTTAGTCACCAACTTAAACCAAAGTATTTGGTATCTCCCGAGAAGAGTCATGAGCTTGGGAATAGCCAGGATAGTGACACTGAGGAACTTCACATGAACTTAACAAAGTTGAAGGCAAATAAGGAAAAGGATGATAAGCAGAGGTTAGAAGAGTTAACGGTGCAGAGAAAGAAAATGGTTAAGATTGAGAAGTTACTTACAGAAGAAAGATGCAAAGTTATGACATGTGATAACTTAAATAAGAAACTAAACCAAGAGATCTCTCTTAATATTGCTGAAATTACTGAACTGAGAACAAGAGTGCATGGTTTGGTAGATGTTGTTTTAGGCATCAAAGGATTGTCTACTGTCAATGTTGACAATAGTAGACAGAAGGATGTTTATCAAGGAGTAAAACAAGCAAAGAGCCTGCCCTATACACTCTTTGCGAATACGAAAATCGAACATGATGGACGTAAATCCCGGCGTGGCAAATACAATTTCCCACGTACGGTAGACGCTGCGTTGAAGATTAATGACTATTGACGTCAGACCAGCAAAGATACTTTATGTGTAATATCCAGTTCTGGTAATAAAGATAACAAACATCAGGTGGATAGCCATAAGAATTCGATTAGTTCTACTACTGGTCATACCAAATTTAGACAGAGTGATACAGTAAATAAGCATATTACCAAAGAAAAGAATAAAAACAGTTTAGGTAAGAGAGATGACCATATTGTTGGAAAGTACCAAGGGAATCCATCAAATGGTAGTTTTTCCTCTCTAAGAAACCAGAGACAGTCTAACAGATCTCAAAATTTTGATAGAAATAATTACATTAAAGATTACAAATCTGATAATAATTGTTCTAGGAGTCAACAAGATTCATTTACCAGATATTTCTATCCTAGGGGAGAAGTTAAGCATAACAATGCTAACTGCAGTTCTAGGCAGAACAAATGGAATAATAAGGGGAATAGTAATAGAGATAATAACTCTCAAAATATTACTTCACATAACCAAGTCATTGGTAGTAAATAAAGTAACAGTAACTATTGATGTCTTAAGTACTACTGCTGTTATGTTTTTGGATTACGAGAGAGTATCTCGTTGTTGTGAGTGTAACTTTATTTCAGCCTACTACTGGTGTGATGACCGTCATTTTCGGTCAGGTTGACCCAAGCCTCCTGGGTTGTATACTGTGTTATGAAGGAAGAGTTGGTGACATCGTATGGAAACCAGATGTTTTCATAACCACGGTTTAGGTAATTGTGTAGTTAACCTATCCGTTTTTCATTATAATCTTGCAGTTGATTAAAATGGAGATTTTCATTTGTATTTTGCAACAGTAGCAGCTATGCGATAAAGGTCAGCGTGCCTGTTTTTCCTTAGCTGTGACAGAAATGTTTGTTACCTTATGACCGTGTGTGTAATCAAGCGTAACCCAGCCAACATGTTGACCCAGTATTATTTGATGTCATCCCGTGCGGTTTACAGAATACTATCAACCGGAGTTGTGACCTATTTATTTTTTTTTCTTTAGGAATTGCTACAAGATAGCTACTGGATTTTTTTAAGGATAATGTATTATTGTATGGTATAATATGATTGCATTGTATAATGTTACATTGGATATTGTGTATGTCCATATTTATGCATTATTTGTACTCTATCTTGTTATTTACATAATTGTATTGTGGATAAACATTGTACGCATTATCATTGTAATGAATTGTAACATATCGTTTTGTAGTGACTTGTCTTTGATTGTTATTTTTATTGTTGATGGAATTATGGATTTCTGGTATTTACATACACTAGTCTGAAGACTATTCCATTTTCTCATATTGTATTTGATCATATGTGCTTTGTTGTTGTGGACTATTCATACATCAAAATCGTGATATGATTTTGCAGGACTAATTGTTAGAATAGTTTTTTACATAATGAGATTGCCAGCCCTAAGCACAAACTCATTAGTTATGAATATGCGTTAGTCGCTTTCAGAGAGTGTTTTGGTTACTAAATTTGTTTTTCTTTTTCGTATCTGACTCCATGTTTAGTTAATATATTACCATATACAGAGGTTATATGAAGTAATTGTTGGGTTCTTGAATGTTATTTTGGAACTAAACTATATATGTAGAATTGTCAGAGATAGCAGATACTGTTGTTTGTTGAAGAGTTTAGTAGTCTGACTTGTTATGTTTATATTTGCAAGTTAGTATGATGTTAATAGTGTGGTCTTTATAGGTGTTCATTTGTGTTTATTTAGAGATCGGAACATTTTTTTTTATGTCTCACATTTTATTAGAGTTCATTTCACTTTTGATTTATTAATTACAGGTTGAAACTTGTAAAACTTTAAAATACTATTTTTATTTAACTTAACGTTAAGAAACTTTTTTGTATTGTAATTTTGGAAAATGTATTTGTTTTTCTTTGTGAAAGTATTGTATTTTTTATGTGTCCAGTGCTTAATTGTACACTAGGAGTAATAATATATATTGATATTTCTACATTTAAAAAAAAAAGAGAAAAAGATAATAATTTTTTTTTTTCTTTTGAGATTGTGATATTTGTGTTTTTACATATCACACTTTTTTGTGTGTGATGCCTGTGATATTTCATTTTAGTTATGAATAAGTGTTGTAACTTGGCTAAATCATTTATTATGCGTTATTTATTATAGCTTGCTTTTGTGTTATGGTATATTTACATATATACTTTGTCTTTTTGTTATACGATTTTCTGTCATGATTGTATTTGTTTTACAATACATTGTTTGTTTAGATAGTTATTGGGATGTATTGCTACTTATTCTATACATTCATTTCTTGAAGTTTCTTCTTTCTTTTCGGATGATTCTTCGTTTCACTTCATTTCTTTTGAAGCAGTTTATACTTTCGTGATGCTTCTATGTTTCATCTAGGTGTCACTTAATTCTATTTGCATACGTTTACTCCTTACACTTCTTATACTTCCTTCCTTAGGATTGTTATGTTGATTATATGGTTTGGTATGAGGTAGCTATTTATGTCGGTTGTATTTAGTTTGATGTAAGGAATTGATTTACTTGATTGTTATCATATGGTATTATTGATTTCTTCCTATATTGATTTCATTGCTGATTTTCGGTGTTGATCATGCTTCTTTTGCTTGATCTTGTCTGTTACTTTCTAGTTATTGTATACTATTTGGTCTACAGTGATCATAGTTAACTTTGTTGAAACTGTTTATTTAGTGTACTTAGCAGATTATTGTGTATAATTTGTTTTATTGCACACTTGCTTATATTTTTTGTCGATGTATTATTATAACCTTAACATAAGCTAAATTTTTGTATGAGTATTTTAGAACTTAGCTGACCCCTCATTTTTCTTTGATGTAGTTCTTGTCAAAAAAATGATAAATCATTTTTTTCTCCGGGGGGTGGTGGTAGTATGTTAAGGTCAAAAAGGGAGATGATCCTTTGTATACGGGTTGGTCAGAGTAAATTAAGGGTTACATCACTTGTAGACTTGATTAACGGTGAATTGGTTAAACAAATATATAAAAGAAGTCAAAGTGTACAGATAGCGTCGTGAGTGCTGTTCTGTATTGTAGAACTGTGAATAGTTCGCACGGCTAGTCCGTGAAGGGACTGAGCTGCGTTAAACAGCGAAGTCCCGTGACTGTTTAGGCGGGAGATTTTGTGACCGGTAGCAGTCGGGGTTCTAGGTGTTGACGGAGTGAAGTCAACCTGGTGTTTTTTGTGTAAGTGTGTTGGTGAAGTTATAGTGTTTTCGACCAGTGTTCGGTGAAAGATGTATAGTGTTTTTTTAGATTATTGTGACAATGTGTGTCTCGGTGGAGATTTTTTTGTACAGGCCGTATTTGGATATAACTGCAGTGTGAAGATTAATGGAGCTATTATGAAGGCCAGGATTTTGTACAGGCCGTATTGGATATAACTGCAGTGTGAAGATTAATGGAGCTATTATGAAGGCCAGGATTTTGTACAGGCCGTATTGGATATAACTGCAGTGTGAAGATTAATGGAGCTATTATGAAGGCCAGGATTTTGTACAGGCCGTATTGGATATAACTGCAGTGGGAAGATTAATGGAGCTATTATGAAGGCCAGGATTTTGTACAGGCCGTATTGGATATAACTGCAGTGTGAAGATTAATGGAGCTATTATGAAGGCCAGGATTTTGTACAGGCCGTATTGGATATAACTGCAGTGGTTATTTGAATAATTAAGATGGAGCTATTATGAAGGCCAGGATTTTGTACAGGCCGTATTGGATATAACTGCAGTGGGAAGATTAATGGAGCTATTATGAAGGCCAGGATTTTGTACAGGCCGTATTGGATATAACTGCAGTGTGAAGATTAATGGAGCTATTATGAAGGCCAGGATTTTGTACAGGCCGTGTTGGATATAACTGCAGTGTGAAGATTAATGGAGCTATTATGAAGCCCAGGGTTTTGTACAGGCCGTATTGGATATAACTGCAGTGTGAAGATTAATGGAGCTATTATGAAGCTGTTATGAAGGCAGTCCTTGAGGGATTTAGCTATTGTGCACGTTCGATGAGGAGTGCACTATTATTTTGTATATTCTATGAAGAAGACATTTAAGAGTCGGAGACTTATCGACTTTATAAGGCCATATTTATAACTGCGGTGAAGGCAGTCTTTGAGGGATTAGGCCATATGTATGAGGCCGTATTTTGAGGCCATATGTACAACTGCGGTGAACGCAGTTCTTTAAGGAACATGGTGGATGTGTATTTCTATGAGGTGTGCGCCACTAGGCGCTGTGATTGATGTTTGTACTTTATGCTGTAGTTTTCGTCTGTGTCATCGTGACTGTGTGTGTGTAGCGTTAATAAAACTGTTCATTAACTGTTACCAGTCGTTCTACGCTACATGGCTTCTATGTGTGTTGCTGTGACGAACGAATGCACCAATACACACTCACTTTGAACAGTCCAGGCAGTGACAGTAATAACATATTTATAAATAGCCCTGTGGGGGCGTGGCCTATATAAGGAGAACTCAATTACGCCTTTATCACTGAACCACATAATATCTTTAACACTAACTTTATCAACTGAAGGAAACACAGCGGCGGTATCAGTGTTGGCGTTCATTAACATTGATCTGTCTTTATTATCAGCATTCTGTAATAACATACCTGTTATTATCATACAGAAAATACAAATAACAAGATGGGGTATGGGCGGGGGATGAGGAGGAGTATCCAATCTGCCCTTCGCGCTTGTATTAACAAAGAAAGACCCAGTCCAAAAGACAGGGGGGGGGAGGGGTTATCAGAGATAGATAATTTAACCCAACAGTAAATTTTGTTACTCTGATAAGAAGTGTTACAATATTAAGTGTGGCGGTAGGAAACAGGTCCTATTATTTTCTCAAACAATGTTTTCCCTTGACTAAGCAGAGTTAAGGGAGGGGAAATAACCAAAGTTAAGAAATCCCACTTAAAAGAGCAAATACAATGAATACGGGTAAAAATATTAACCAGGTAGAACCAATGATAAGGTTTACAAAATAAATCTCATTCATTCATGCACGCTCGTGATGGCCAACACTCAGTTTCTCACACACACTTACCGATCGTGGAATCTGGCACTCCATAGAAAAATTTACAACAGCAATTAAACACTTGACAAATGGAATTGTTTTTTTTTCCCTTCGAATTCCAGCCCCAGATTAGCAAGTTTGGCTTGTAGCAAATAGTCTCGTAATCGCTGGACGATGAAGCATTAGTGTTTCTGTTGGTTTTAGGTAAAGTTTCTAAGGGATGGCACAGTCACAGATAGGGGGTGAGATCGGTGTGGTCTCATGTATTTTCACCGCTGGTGGTAGAAAAACTTTTCTAGCGTGATGACGAAAAACTGTCAGTGTTCTTAAATGATATTTTTTTTCCACAGTAGAACAGGAATAATAATATAAATATAGCTCTGGCAAAATTTCTTCCTTCTCCAGTTAATCTTTACAGACTTTAATTTGTTTGATGAGTATTATTTGAATATACTTGGGGTTGCTTTCTTTCTGATAAATTCAGGCTGCGGGATCCCAAAACAAAGATCGCCACAAGCTTAAATTTACAAATGTTTCATCAAATGTTCTGGAGGTTTAAGAACTGAGTCTGGAAGACTCTATATAATTTATTGCTGGGACGCAAAGGTTGTATGATCATTCCTATAGGAAAAAGATAGAAAAAAAACATGACACATAATTTCCAATATTAATCATATTCTAGCGCGTGATAAATTTACAGTTAAAACTATTTTATACACTCGCGTCTTTGATTATATAAATTCAAGAAAAACTCCCCGCTAGTCTAATAGTTAAAAAACACACATCTATATATACAGAACTAAACTGTATTAAATAGTTAAAAATCCATTAACGGCTTCAAAATTAATTTAATATTGGGAAATAACTTATAGATATATCATTTAGTTTACACTGGAACTTTGAAATGGGTTTAATTTAATAGATTTAAATTGACACACAATCCAGTAAAATAAAATGAAAGCACTAGACCCTGATCACTTTAACAAATATATTAATACCGTGCACAGAAAAGATCACTCCAATATAGCCAACAATTTTAGATGGAATGCTAGCAGGATTCAACTATACGCGCTAGAGTTTCTTTAAATCTCTGGCAAACGAATGATAAAATGCATTTTTCAGAGGTCTTTCTTTATATTAAATGGAATGAAAGATCGGGGGGACACGTTAGAATTTCACACCTTTTAAGAACTCAGGGAAAATTCGAGGTTCTATGCTAGTTTGGTTTGGTTTGGTTTGGTTAAGGTTTGGTTTGGTTTAGTTTAGGTTTGGTTTGGGTTTGGTTTGGTTTAGTTTTGGTTTGGTTTAGTTTTGGTTTGGTTTGGTTTATTTTGGTTTGGTTTGGTTTTGGGGACCATCTTCATTGCACACTGATAGAAACTCGTTGATACCGTAGCAGGGACATCCCAGAGGGGAAAACCAACACCGATAAAAAGTCTGAACAATAACACAGCTACCTCCTCACAGAGAAAAGGCCCGAACCGTAAATCCGAATTCCTTAAAT